>VWZE01010687.1:191822-248196 GCA_013396675.1 Eubucco bourcierii
GCTCCCTCCCTGAAGGTGTTCAAGGGCAGGTTGGATGAGGCCTTGAGTGACCTTTTCTAGTGGGAGGTGTCCCTGCCTATGGGGGAGGAGGTTGGAACTAGATGATCCTTGAGGTCCCTTCCAACCTTAACATTCTATCATTCCCATCTCAAGGATTTGCCTGGCTCTTTAGTTTTCCAATCTCATTTCCCACCACATCGCATTAAATGACATGAAATTGCCAAGCACTTTAATTACTTTTTTAAAAAAAAAAAACAACCCAAAGCATTCTTACCCATTGCTTTTGCTTACAGATTTTATACCACAGAGAAGTGTAGGAGCTTGCTGGTGCAATCCCATGTTCCCTAATTGTAGTCTGCTTCAGGACATAGAAAAAAAAAATAATAAAAAAAGCTACCCAGCTCCAACCATGTGAACTTTGGGAAGCACAATGCAACTTCTAGTGCCAGAATTGCAGCTTGCTGTAGGACTCTTTGAAAGCAGCTCCACGTCAGAAGAGTACTGAAGAGGCAGCTGTGTCTCTCGAGCTGCTTTTGCAGAGGAGAACACAGTCATTGATTTGGAAATGGAGCTGAATGGGTTGCATTGTATTTGTAGGTGTTGATCCTAAAGCCGTCGGCTTTAACTCTGTGCTGCTGGGAAGTTTTGTTACCTGGGAAGGAGGAGAGAAGAAAGGCAGAGCAAAATGGAGCAGGCTTGCAAAGTGCCTAATAACCGAAGAGTGGTGTTAAGGCAAGGGTTGTTGTTCCTACTGGGAAGGGATGGTGGGATCTTCCCATACAAATTACCATTTCTAATTGACTCGCAGGAAAGTGCTCAGTGTGGTTTTTCTGCAGTGGTGTTGCTAGGAAATGTTGCTAGGCAACTATTCAATGACTGAACCGACCTTTAAGATAAATATATGTATTCCCCACCACCATTTTGATGCTGGAGAGCAAATCTCAATGTCTTCTCTTGTGTAGGCCTTTCTCTGTGCACTAGGAGCTATTGGGGCATGGGGATTGCTAAATAATTGCCTCAGATTTGGCAGAGCTGTTTTGTAGGCACAACCTTCCTGCCTGTAACGTCCTCAGGAGCTCAATTTCTTTCTTGCAACCTGAGCAGCAAAAGTTGGCAAATAATGTCTTGAATAATTTATCTGATTAATTTTGTGATCTTTATTGAATAAATCATTGAGGAAACATTCTTCACTACTCACTTGGCTACAGAGGGGCAGGCAAGGCAAAAGGAGGACAGAGGGATGGCTATTGGTGCAGTGTGACAAATGGGATTTTAAAGGCTCCGGTGTTGATTAGGTCTTGTCATAAGAAACCTGGTGGCAGAGCAAAGAGAAGCCCCTGGGAACTATTGGTAGTGCTTTCCTTTTACCAGCTGCCTTTGAAGCAAATCCCTGTTTACTATCATGTTCAAATAAATCACACACTTCACTTTTTGAATGCCTTTCCAAAGTGAGAGATCACATTTTAATGTTTGCTTGGTTTGTTGGTTTTTTGGTTTTGTTTATTTATTTATTTTTCCAGAGGAACAATTTGAATAATCTCTAAGGTCTATAATTTAAAAGTATCTCTATGTAAAGCCAATGTGCAGAATGCCTTAGAGATATTCTAGGTTTGCCCTTGGCTGAGGCTGAAGTCTCACAAGGTAAAGGCTTTTCTGAGGGAGCATTGAGTGCCAACCATATAGGAGTCCTGTGCTCTACAGTCTTGGCAGAGCTGATAAGAAGGAGCAGCTTCTGCTGCATGGAAATGCACAGGCAGAGGTTTGCATCTTTTAGGGATGAAGTGGTGCAGACCATCTCCAGCACACATCAGCAAAGAGGAGGAGGAGGATGATGAAGCTGATGAGAGGGACCTGAAGCACAGCCCTGTGAGGAGAGGCTGAGGGAGCTGGGGCTGTGCAGCCTGGAAAAGAGGAAGCTCAGGGCAGGCTTCATTGCTCTCTACAACTACCTGAAAGGAGGTTGTAGTCAGGTGGGGTTGGGCTCTTCTCTCAGGCAACCAGCAACAGAATGAGGGGGCACAGCCTCAAACTGTGCCAGGAGAGGTCTAGGCTGGATGTTAGGAGGAAGTTCTTGCCAGAGAGAGTGATTGGCATTGGAATGGTCTGCCCAGGGAGGTGGTGGAGTGCCCATCCCTGGAGGTGTTCAAGAAGCCTGGATGAGGCACTTAGTGCCACGGCCTGGTTGATTGGCTAGGACTGGGTGCTAGTTTGGGTTGGATGAGCTTGGAGGTCTCTTCGAACCTGGTTGATTCTATGATTCTGTGATCCTGAAGGCTGAGGTAGAGTTAAGTCCTTCTGTTGCTAGGAGCTGAATGGTGCTGTTTCCTCTTGCAAATGATTGAGTCTGGCACTGTCCAGCTGGAAGAGCATAGAAGTCAAGACAAGAGGAAATGTGAGCCACCTACAAGCACCTCTGAGAATGGAAAGCAGAGAGCAGGCACCAGCTGCAAGGCCATCAGGTTTTGCTTGGCTAGTGCACAATAGCCACAGCCCTACCATAGCTGTGGTGTTCTGCTCCCTTTTTTGCTCTCCCCAGCCAGGCCTTTAAAGAGCTGTGAATAAGAATGCTCTCTCCACATCTCTCCTCTCCCCATTAATTTCACAGCTGTCCCTGGACCCAGGCATAACCAGTCCTGGAGGATGCTGTGCTTGCTTCTTAAACGATTTTTTGACATCCTGCTTCATCTCTGCACTTAAGATCTCTCTTTTCCCATACATTGCTCCCTCTCCCAGTGCAGTCAGACCTGATTTCTTGCAGCGTGCTGCAGACACCTAACTGGTCCAATGCTTGCATGGAAATAAACTCAGATATCCACCCTCTCCAACTTAAAATAACCTGTTTGTTCCAAGCTTTGAGCTAACTCAGATTTCCCAGTGCCTGCCTTACTGTGTTTGTTGCCAAGGAGGCTCTGTCTGGACTCTGTTTTTCCAGAACTGAGGCACATGGCCAGTGTCCATGTGTGAATGAAAGACAGGCACTTTCTGGTGGTGATTTATCCACCCTTTGTACAACATCTGTTCTAGTGGGGGGATTTACTTCCTCCTCTAGTTGCAGCTAGGTCAGAGTACCTTTGTCAGCACAGCAGTGGAGGCTGCCAGAAGGAGCCTGCCAGGGAAGCGGAGGAGGAGAGTCTTCCAAAGCACAATGCCAGCTTCTGAAAGAAGGAGTCTTTTGCCACACTCAAGGCACACTAGGACCCATTCCTACTATGTGTAGCAAGGACTTGGGATGATTAGCATGAAATTGGATTTTGTTCTAATGAATTGAAGTCTGTAACATAGCACAGAACTGACAAGCACATAGTGCCAGTCCTTCCCAGCGCTTCAGGCTGAAGCTATTTTATGTAACCTTGAGCACACTTCTGGGTGATCAAGGGGGAGAGTCAGGCCGGTGACTGCCTTTTGTAAGAGAAGAGAAGGTAGAATCATGAGACAATCTGTGGCTTTCCTGGTAGCTGGCTTAATAGTCTCATAGAATGGCTTAGAATGGAAGGGACATTAGGGATCATTTACCCCAACCACCCTGCCATAGGCAGGGACACCTTCCAGCTAGATGTGGTTACTCAAGTCCTCATCCAGCCTGGCCTTGAACAACTGTCCTGTAAAATAATGTGCTGTTGTTCAGAAATTACTTTTAGAATCATAGAATTGTCAGGTTGGAAGGGACCTGAAGGATCATCTAGTTCCAACCTCCCTGCATGAGCAAGGGCACCTCACACTAGATCAGATTGCTCAGAGCCACATCCAGCCTGACCTTAAAATCCTTTAGGGATGAGGTTTCTACCACCTCCCTGGGCAACCCGTTCCAGTGTCTCATCACCCTCTTGCTGAAGAAGTTCTCCCTAACATCCAGTCTGAATCTATCCACTTCGAGTTTTGCTCCATTTCCCCCAGTCCTATCACTACCCAACGCCCTAAAAAGTCCCTCCCCAGCTTTCTTGTAGCCCACTTCAGATACTGGAAGGCCACAATAAGGTCTCCTCAGAGTCTTCTCTTCAAATAACCCCAACTCTCTCAGTCTGATTTTAATTGAAAGCCAGCAAAAATGGGTAAGTTCCATAGCTAGAGAAGATTCAAAATTCTACAGCTTGCCAGAGACTGCCACAGCTTTCAGAATATGTTGATTTTGAAGCCTTAAGCAGTATATGGCAAGGCTTAGATTAGGAATGTGTAGAATGAATAATTTATCACCTAGAGACATTGAGCCTGTCCGCAGAAGCAAGAAGAAAAACAGCCCTGTGGACTGAGACTCTGCCCTCAAAGCTGAGAGCTTTCTTGGAATTGGGAGTATCTGATGTTGAAAGACCTCTGGAGGGTCAGGCTTGTAAGTGAGAAATTCTACACAGCAAGGAAGAAGAAACGTGTGGCTCTCATCTCATGGCTTCCCCTCCCTGTGTGAAAAGATGAGAAGCTCTGCAGATGCATCTTTGACCTGAGCAAAGCTTTGGGTCATGCTGCTGGGAGAAAACAGGTTGGGGTTAAGGTTCCAACCCTCACTGCTCCATGTGGTCCTGTTTGCTTGGCTGCAGTGCAGAGGGTTGCTCTGGAGAGATGGAGTTACTTGCACATCAAAGGGAAGCACAGTGTTAGAAAGGCTGCTTCTTGGTTAACTCCTTCAGGCTTTGGGTGTAGGTTTGTTGCCACAAGGTCTGAGATGGTGGTTACAGAGACATCTCTTCTTTCCCGTTCTTCAGGTTGAAGGATGAATCTGGAGGAGAGGGTTAGCTAGCACCAGCAGTCAGGGCTAGGGATCCTCTCACAAAATGAGCAGCAATTCTTCTATCCCCCCCTTCCAAAGCACACATATACTCTGCCTCTTTGCATTATTCTTCCCTGTTTCTCAAGGGGAGGAGAGAAAGCCTCTAATCAAAGCAAGCTGTAACAGGTAACAATTAGGACACATTTCAAGTAAACCATAACGTTTACACTTAGTGTGAGGAGGAAAGGAGAAGTTGCGAAACATGGAATGTGAATGTTTTTCTACAAACAAACTAAGGGAAAACACAAGGTGGAGAAATGTCATCCCTGCCTTCTCATCATCTCTGTCTCTTTAGCCTTCTTTTCCTTGGATTTTGTGAAAACTTTCAGTTCAGAATATCACATCTTGCTGGTCAGGTCACCACATCCAAGGCATCTGCGGCTATGGATTCACACCCATCTCTGCTTTTTCTGAGCACAGAGTATCACTTATGCTGTGATGGTTTGGGAGATACCTGCCTCCCACTTCTCTACTGTGATAGTTTGGGAGTTACCTGCCCCCCGCCCCAAGCTATGAAAATCCCCCAGACTAGACTCAACCAGCTGGAAGTTAAGGACTGAAACTCTCTTTACAGCTCAGCACAATGTACAAGCAGAGGTAGACACAATAGACAGGAATAGTGACAGACATAGACAAGTTAAAGGGAATACAGAAACACAACTCCCCTCCCAGAAATCACAGTCCCCAGGAGGGGCTCCCAACCACCTTTCCACCTTTTTTCCACCCTTCTACCTTACCCCAGGGTCTGCCTTATGTGCAAGGTGAATTTGGAGGATTAGCAAGGGGGGTTAGAAGCAGAGTGGTTAGTTGGGTTACACAACAGAATCCCAGAAGACACAGCAGCTCTCTGTATTTGTCTACATGTGTCTCCTTGTTTATATACATCTCAGTAAGCCTATGAGTGAAGCAGACATCACCAGTGTTTGCTTTTCACAGCCTATAATTAATTATTTTCATTAAAAATATTCCACTTACCCTCAAACCAGCACACCTACATCTTTAGTTTCCATCTCTCTGTAGAAAGGAGCAACCTCATGTGCCTGTTCAGACACAGACCTTAAGGAAACTTAGAGTACAAAACTCAGCAGGCTGAATTTGAGTCCCTGGGTAGGAACCTGATACCATTTTGGGTGGTTTTCTAACAAACACAAATGTTCATGTCTCTTCTGAAAACCAGACACAGAGGGCAAAATTGAGCTGTGAAAGCCTCTGGAATACACAGAAGTGCTAATAAAGAGTAGCTGCACTGAACAGCTCAATTTGGAGTTTTCCAGAATTAGCACCAGCCGTCTTGATTTTGATTTGTGAATTTATTCTAAGGTATCAATTCTTTGTCACGAGATCAAGGTGTAGATTCTTCATTATTTTACCGGTGCAAAAGTTGTGTTTGCTCTTGTCTTGACTGTTCTTGAAGGAAGCCTGTAGCAAATGGAAGATCTGGGATAGAGTAATGGCAAGAACCAGAGAGGTTTTTGTCAGTTAACTCTTCCAACTTGTAGTAGAGGGCAGTAAGGCAGATGACAAACAGGTAAGCTAGGAGGCAAATGGAATTGCTTTTCCCTCAGTCATTGCCTTCTCCTCCACTTTTCAATGGTTTGTATGATCCCTACAAAACAGGGGCTAGAAAAAACTGGTGCTAATTCTATCCTTGATTGCCCAAAGAACAGGACCTTGTTGTAAAAGAGGCTAAATGTTTTCAGCCGCTCCCAGAACTGAAGCCAGCCATTGTCCTGTCAGTTTGTAAATGGAGGCAGAGAAATAGCCGCTAGTTGTTGGACAAAGGCTAAGGGCAGTGCTCCGCTCTCCTTATCTCCTTATGTTACACAGCCCTAAGAATGTGGTGTGATGTGATGTGAAGTCAGATCTATGGGAACCGAGGTTCTAGAAACCTGTGTGTGCCTGGGTGCAGAGAGCCTCAAGCTTTACCTGTTGAGCAAGAAATGAGTCCTGCCTGTGGTGATACAGCAGGAAGGCAGTGTTTAGAGAACTTTATTTATCAGAGATGTCAGTTTTGCAATGTCCCCTTCAACCCAGAAATCTTTGCTTACTTCCATCTTCCTCTTCCAACCCAACTCTTCTATTTTCCAGGCTTGTTTCTCTAACTGGACACAAGTAGCTTCACTTCAGGTTTTGAGATGCTGGTGGAAAACTGGCATTTTCTAGTGGGAAATCTTCAAATCTTCAAAAGCTTCTCTCTTCATCAGTTCCTCTGTTTCAAAAAGGAAAGAAGGAAGTGAATGATTCTTTTTGCAATTGGATTAATCCTGATCAGTGGCATCTATATCAGAACAGGGATTTTATTCACTCCAAACCCTCAATAACTCCTGAAATGTGCCTGTGTGAATCTTTGCTGGGTGGGTAATGTAGTGAAAACAGAAGGGCACCCACATCTCATTTATGCACACTGGTGTATGAGAAGAGAGCACTTTGCTCTGGAGGCAGTTGTGTAGGAGGGCATGCAAGTTGGGAAAGTTGTACTGATTGCTTTTGTCATCTTCTGAGGCTGCACTTTAAGGAAAGGCAGTGAGATGTTGCAAACAGGTAATGCCCTTAAGCTTTATTCTGTGTTCAGTTCTTCAGTACTTCTAAGCGCATCCCAAGCCCTGTTGCCAAACCCACTCTCAACTGCTGCTGCTGAAATCAACCCATTCCCCTCCTTTTTCTGGTTCCCATGCCTGGAATATCTGTGCTGGGTTCCCACCTTGCTGCTCAATAGTGGCTTCTTGCCTAGAGCCTTTTGAAAATGCTGGGGAGAGGAGTTGCAGACCCATGGAAAGCAACTCGTAGTTCTACTACTCTGTTACTGGTGGTGGCTTTGCCAGAATCATAGAATCATAGGATGGTTTAGGTTGGAAAGGACCTCAAAGATCACCTAGTTCCAACCCCCCACCGTAGACAGGGACACCATGAGGTGCATACCCCCTGTAAGGACCACTTTTTGCCAGCCCCTCCCAGATCATGTCCCCACACTCTTCAGAAGGATACTGCAGACAAGGGTGAGGAAGGCCACAGTGGTGAGGTTTCTACCTAAGTGGCCAATCCAGTACTGTCCATGGGTTTTGACCATGCAGTAGGTGAGGATGGAGTGTAGCAGCAGGAACAGCATGCTGGTAGGAAAGGCTCCCCTGCCCTGATGTAATGCGGCACCTTGGCATGATTCACCTGGGCATGCAGGGCTGGACGAAGAGGCTGTCTCCTCCCTGTGCTTATACCTCAAATACCCAAACTGTGAACCCCCTGTGGGAGCAGTAAGTGCCCTCTGCCTTTTCATTTAGCCTGGGACATGATACAATCTGCATTCCAGCAAGAAGGTGTGTTCTGAAATTAAAACATGTCTGTGAGAAGTGTAGTAGGATTAATGAGTTTAATCTCTCTTGACAAACTGAATTCATCATGACAGTAGAAGAGAGGAGTTAGTAGGCAATTAAATTGTTTTAGTTTCTAGACAGGGTATTTAATGAACAATTGATGTGAACATACTGCCTGGTACTATGTTTTAATGCCAGATGATAAAATTATTTCCTGCCAAAAAAAATTCTGAATGTGGGAAACTAGAAAATATCTTTAAGCCTGAAAGTGTTATTTAAGTATTCATGAAAGAATATTGGGGAAAAAAAAATATGCTGGAGAGCATATTGCTAACTCTGCTTTCCTTTCAAAATGAGAAGTCTTGTTAGCTGGGAGACCAAGTATTCATTTTTCTGTTAAAAATCAAAGAGGGCTTTCCACACTGGATTAGAGAGGCTTTTGGTTTTAGAAGTCCATGCTGAAGCATATCAAATATACTGGTTAAAACTGAGAGTGGCTGCAAGCCTCCAGCTCCAACATCTGTTCAAGAATGAATAGAACAAAGCAAACATAAGGGCTGTGAACAATATGAGGGAGATAATATTCTTTCATTTCTGAATAGGGTGGGTTTTGGTTTTTTTTTTTTTTTTGGTACCACAGTCTCTACAGTAACATTTGAAGACTTGCCAGTACTAAATTAAATTAAATAACAGGGCTAACATCTGTATTCTTTTATCTGCTTTGAGAGTGCAGAGAATTCACCTGGCTTGCACTAGTCCCTGTCTTTGTTCCTACAGCCACACACAAGGTTGTTGCGTGTCGCGTTACTGGGAGATGCGGTCAGGTCGCTTCCAAGTGCCCTTCTTCTGCCTGTTTGCTTTTGATACAGTTGTTCATAGCACTGAGAAGTGTAGAACAAACACACAGACTGTGGAGTTCAGAAAGTAGGTAGGGCTGGGGAGCCTGCCTGAGTGTGAGTGCCTGTACTAGTATCTGACTTTCACCTGAGCAGCATCTCCTGAAATGAACTGCTGAGTAATTTAAGAGAGCTCCCACAGGCTTCGTGTTAAAGCTTCTCATAAACATAGATCCTCACACAGAGGTATGCAGAAAGAAGAGGACAGATGTATGCTAAAACCCACCATGTTCAGTAATGAGATACCTGCAGGTATGTTAGGCTGCAAGGGGCTTTCAAGAGCTGAAGGAGAATGACTGCGCTGCTCCCAGCACTTGTTTCCTCCTAACTTTAGGGATGAGGAGGTGTAATGACCCCCTGATGTCTTCAGTAACCTACTGAAACATGTCAATAATATACAGAGATGCAGCAGAAGCAATTTATTGCTGTTTGTGTGCTACTGAAGAGTAAGAACTTCTCAGTGCCTTTTTTTTGCTTTCCATTTAATTCCCAGGGAGAAACTCTGTTGACCTATATCCACAGTTCATGCAATCACTTACTAGAATGCATCACATTCATATCCTTGAGTCTGTATAGAGAAATATTTTAGGAAGTATCACTAAAGAAGTTTTTTTTTGTTGTTGTTGTTTTTTGTTTATTTTCTTTTTTGGTGTGTGTGTGTTTTGTTTGTTGTTTTTTCTTGTCCACAAGGGACTTTTTGGCCTCTGGAGGAAATGTTTCCTGGGTTAAAAATGAGACATTCTTTGGATGCATTTGGATAATGTTCATACACAGACTCTGTGACTTGCTTATGAATGAGCATGGAAATTAATCTCTTTCTTAAGAGGATATATAGATTAGGGGAAGCTTGAGAGATTATTATATCCTCTTTGAGAACGTATCAAGTGAATAGAGCTTAACATGAACCATAATACATTTCTATCTGACATTAGCATAATATACCTGGATGGACTTAAAAATCTATTACTTCATTAATGAAGAGCAGTCACAGCTTCACCATGATGCTTCAGACTGTCACTTTTAGCCATGGTTAAAAGTACAAACGGGCCAGATGTGGTTTTGACTGAAGGCAGCTTGAATACATTGCTAATCAAGGCTGTTGTGTCAGGGAATCTGTCTCAGAACCAGCTTGGGGTGAAGCTCCTATTTAAAGGCTGCAGCCTCACGAAGGAGCTGCCAGCTGGGAAGAGCAGGATGTGTCTGTTTGCTAATGAGAGAAGAGTGGCTCCTCGGCTTCATGGATGAGCAGCAGCTTCCTCTTCACTCGTGTAAACTGAGGATAAATGGGCAGATTTGTGCCTCTGTCTATGAAAAAATAACAAGGGTAACCATCTCTGTTTAACCTCTACCTCCTTGTGCTCCACTGTTTGCACTTCTTGTGGTATCATCAAAACAACATCTGTAGAAAACACTGAATTAAGAGCAGCTTAAAACGCGTTCCATAGATGTTGAGGCTGGCTTGGGTTTTCCCCTCTCTTTCTCAATGCCTGAAATATTAATTAACATCTCCATTTCTGACTTAATCTAATAATTAAGGGTTTGCATATCTGGAAATGGGCAGTTGTTGGGAAAGCAGCCTTTAGAATCCCTCAGGATTTGTTTTCCTTTTTAAAATCATAAACAATGTTGGCACTGACCTACATAGCCTCTAATTTCTTTTTTTTTTTTTTCCCAGTCTAAATTGTTGCAAAGGATACTAATTACAGTGTACTCCAAAAGAAATTAGTAAGCCATCAGTAAAAAAAATCACATTAAAAGCAGCATTATTTCCCATAACATAGAATAATAGAATCATAGAATGGTAAGGTTGGAAGGGACCTCAAGGATCATCTAGTTCCAAACCCCTGCCATAGGCAGGGACGCCTCCCACTAGAAAAGGTCACTCAAGGCCTCCTCCAACCTGACCTTGAACACCTCCAGGGAGGGAGCAGCTACAACCTCCCTGGGCAACCTGTGCCGGTGTCTCACCACCCTCACTGCAAACAACTTCCTCCTAACATCCAGTCTAAATCTCCCCTCTGCCAGTTTAAACCCTTTGCCCCTTGTCCTGGCATTGCAAGACCTTGTCAATAGTCCCTCCCCAGCCTTCCTGTAGCCCCCTTCAGATGCTGGAAAGCTACTCTAAGGTCTCCTCGAAGCCTTCTCTTCTGCAGGCTGCAGAGCCCCAACTCTCTCAGCCTGTCCTCAGAGCAGAGCTGCTGCAGCCCTCTCAGCATCCTCGTGGCCTCCTCTGGACCCACTCCAACACTTCCATGTCCTTCCTGTGCTGGGGGCTCCACAACTGTACACAGGACTCCAGGTGGGGTCTGAGGAGAGCAGAGTAAAGTGGCAGAATCCCCTCCCTTGCCCTGCTGCCCACACTGCTCTTGATGCAGCCTAGGACTCGGTTGCTGTCTGAGCTGTGTGCACACTACAGGCTCATGTTGAGCTTTTCATCAACCCAGAAACATTAATAAGCGTTATTTTTTTGTGGTTGTGTGTGTGTGTGAATTTTATTTGTGCAACCATTACTGGACCATCTCCTGGAAGATGTATTTTCTCGTGTAGATTAATGTAATATACATGTATGCAATTTTCCTTTTTAGTGCCTTATTGATTGCCTCATATTTTTTCAGCTGTATTAGGCTATTGTTATAATTTTCTCTGGGCTTTCAGAAAAGGGCAGATATCAAGGGAAAGTTGTGGTGGCATGTCCTATGGGAAATGCAAAAAAAAAAAAAAAAAAAAAAAAAAAAAAAAAACCAAACAAAAAACCCAAGCAAATAGATCAGAGCCTAATGGAAAGGACTTGAGTTCAAGTGTGCTTGCATCGTGAGAGTTTAAATTGCCTTCCACCCTTTTAGAGATCTGAGGGTATTTTATTGAAGTAACATTGCTTTCATGCATTTTACTGGGAAATGAATTCTAATTATGAGTGGAGTCCTTGTGCATGTAAATGAAGTGTGGCCATTCTGCTCTGTTTGGCAGCCTCGAAGTTCAAGAGGTGAGGATGAATATTTCTTGCTATCAGCTGTGTCATTTGCAAACTCAGGTTCAAGTTATGGGTAGCTCAGGGATATTACATCACAGAAGACTGCTTCCCGGAAGTCAGATCTGCTGCTTCAAATGTCCAGGGTTGTAAGGAACTCTAGTATCAAAATCACAACATCACAGAACCTTAGAGATTGGAAGGGACCTCCAAAGATCATCGGGTCCAACTCCCCTGCCAAGGCAGGATCACCTATGGTAGTTCTCACAGGAGTGCATCTGGGTGGGTTTTGAAAGTCTGCAGAGAAGACAGATTTACTTGTATCCAGTACCTGTGACCTCAGAACTAAGTGTTTTAGGTCAAACCAAGACAGAACCTGTTCAGCTGCAGTCTAGACCCTTGTGGCTAATTGATTTCTCTCTGCTTGCACCTCTCCTGGCCTCCTCAGGGTGGTCTGTTTGGAGGGACAGGCTCTGTTTTCAGGTCAGGTGCTGCAATCTTAATTACAGACAGGAATTTGTCTTCACAGCTCTGAGTAAGATGTTAATTATCTTCTTATTAATATAACCTGAGTGCTACAGTGTGCAGCTGTTTATAATATGATCTGAGATAATGTAGTTAATTTATGTTGGCTGTGGCAGCTATAGGTTTTTGCTGGCTTATTGGCAACTTGTCCTGCTGCAACCACTAAGAAGAGAGTCAGGTGCAGGATTTGGCTGCACTTGCAGAGCTCAGGAATAAAAATGGAGCAAAGGAGCTGACACCCAACTCTTTAAGACCACATCATTCTGCTGAGATTGGAGGTGAAGGTGTTGAGCAGGGGTGTGAGTGAAAGAACTTCCAACCGAAGTTCCAGTTAAATCTCCATCCCAAAATGAGGCTACTAAGTCCAACCTGTACTTAATAGGGAGAGAAGTTTTACACTGGATGATTCACTCAAACTATTTTAGGAAGTTCCAGAATTTTTTGCTGAATGAGAAAAATCCACTCTGGGTCCAGCTCTGCACCTCTGTAACCCTTTGCAGTCTTGTCACAGGAAACTATAGTGTCAGAATGATAAATCTGAAACTTATGATGAGTGTAAGATTCCCAGAGGCACCCAGGAAGGAGTGATTCTTCCCCTCTACTCCACTCTGGTGAGACCCCAATCTTGAGCACTGCATCCAGTTCTGGAGCCCCTATTACAAGATGTGGATGTGCTGGAGTGTGTTCAGTGCCACAAGGATGAGCAGAGGGCTGGAACTCCTCTCCTAGAGACACAGACTGGGAGACTTGGGGCTGTTTAGTCTAGAGAGGAAAAAGCTTCAAGGGGAACTTATTGTGGCCTTCCAGTATCTTAAGAGGTCCTATAAGAAAGCTGGAGAGGAACTTTTTAGGATGTTAGGTAGTGATAGGAGTGAGGGGAATGGAACAAAGCTAGAAATGAGTAGATCCAGATTGGATGTTAGGAGAAAACTCTTCACGATGAGGGCAGTGAGAGACTGGAACAGGTTCCCCAGGGAGGTGGTGGAAGCCTCATCCCTGGATGTGTTTAAGGCCAAGCTGGATGTGGCTCTGAGCAACCTGATCTAGTGTTAGGTGTCCCTGGGCATGGCAGGGGGGTTGGAACTGGATGATCTTTGAGGTCCATTCCAACACTGACAATTCTGTGAGTTTTTAGAGCCCTAATTAACCTTTTCAGAGAGATTTGCATACCTACTTTGAAAGCCCTAGTAGCTGTAATCTGTAATGAAGATATTTGCAAGTTACATGGTCAACATTTTGTGCCTTCATTAATTTCTTTTTTTTAAGTGCATATACCAAAATATTTTAAAGAAGCTTTCCTTGTGAACAGTAATTTGGAGGTTATATTTACACCCCTTAGAAAGGTCAGCTAAAAACTCCTTCGCAAGATAAAATATGAGGCAAAAATCAGGCACTAAACAAATGGTATAAAAGATCAAAGTTTAGTTCTGTTCTTTGAATTAATTTAAAACTCTTGATTGAATCCTGCCCTCTGCTCCCGATTTGGCACTTCTACTGCTTCCTGCCCTTGCTAGAACCTCCTCCACTGACACTTCAAGTAGGTTTTCCAATACCATTGTCTTGGAGGGACAAAAGGCTGCTAGCACTGAAATTTTCCAGCTGAAAAGGGGGGAAAAAATCTTTAAATGTTTGAATTTTATTTTATTCTGACCTTATGTTCTGTGAAAACTCCCTTTCTGCCTTGATCATCCTCTGGTCCTGCAGACTCTCTAAAAAGTTACAACCTAAGGCATTTTTGATATAGGATTTGTCATTAGATGTTACAACTTTTGCAAGCTGTTCCTCAAAGTATTTTCACCTGTTCTGCCCTACCTCTGCAGTCAGCCTGCCAGAGCAGTGTGTGCTGCTTTCTATTCGGGGTACAGCTTCACCTTCTTGAAGCCTGTGTCTTTGTGTAACCTTTTTGCCATCTGTAAGGATCTTGCTCTGGTTCCACTTTTGATGTCTGTCAGGTTTTTCTGAACTTAGTTCAAGCTGTTCTTGATTGCAACAAGAGTCTCTTGCTTCTCTGTTGATCCAAGATGCATCCTGAACTTAAAAATTCAGGGATCCATGGGCCAAAGTTGATCTGCATGAGCTGGCATGAAGAACTGGATACTTATTACTGACCAGGGCCAAGCCAAGAGTTGCTTTTCCTGTGATTGCCTTATTAACTACTTAGTAAAATAGTCATTAGTGGTACTGAAATATCAGTCTTGGCATTATGCCTGTGTGTGTCATTTACTTGGTCCTCATGGGGGAATGTGCTTCTCCCATTACAGCTGCATTTTTTGGCACCAAGTTTCTCTAGTCTCTGAGCACACTAAAGTTGTTGCTACTGCCAGCAACAGGCAGCTGATAATGGAAATCTGCTATTGTGTTTCTCTTTTTAAGGCCTTGATGCTGCTATTGCTATCTGCATCTGCAAGACTTCAGTTGTGCTGAGAACAGGCAGCTGGGATAAGTGTCTGGCCAGCTCTTTGTACAGTACAATATTTGCATGGTGGGATAGAGTTCTAGCTTGTAGAATCATACAATGGTAAAGTTGGAAGGGACATCAAGGATCAATCAGTTCCAACCCCTTGCCATAGGCAGGGACACCTCCCACTAGAAAAGGTCACTCAAGGCCTTGTCCAACCTGGCCTTGAACACCTCCAGGAGGGAGCAGACACAGCCTCCCTGGGCAACCTGTGCATGTGTCTCACCACCCTCACTGCAAACAACTTCCTCCTAACATCCAGTTTCAATCTCCCCTCTGCCAGTTCAAAACCGTTGCCCCTTGTCCTGTCATTGCAAGACCTTGTCAACAGTCCCTCCCCAGCCTTCCTGCAGGCCCCCTTCAGATACTAGAAGGCTACTATAAAGTTTCCTGGAAGCCTTCTCTTCTGCAGGCTGCAGAGCCCCAACTCTCTCAGCCTCTCCTCATATCAGAACTGATTCAGTCCTCTGAGCATCTTGGTGGCCTCCTCTGGACCTGCTCCAACAGTTCCATGTCCTTCCTGTGCTGGGGGCTTCAGAACTGCACACAGGACTCCAGGTGGGGTCTGACAGGAGCAGAGTAAAGAAGGAGAATCCCCTCCCTCTCCCTGCTGCCCACACTGCTCTTGATGCAGTCCAGGACTCAGTTGCAGCTTCCTGCGCCTGAAAATCTCTTTGCTTTGTCCAGGTTTATTCATGTGAAAACCAAGTTCATATATAAGCCTAAATGCTCTCATGAAGAGAGATCTTTCCAGCTAAGGCTAGGGAGGATAGAGCAAAGCAGAGCATTCTTTGTATTGAAAACTGGATCAAACCTCTTGCAAACGCCTCACTCCTGCAAGGAGCTGTGCCATGCATGTGATGCAGAAGGCAAATGACCCCTTCAGTGTCAGTGACTCTTAATGTTCTCCACTCCTGCTGCAGGGCTGTGTCAAGGCTAACTGCATTAACCACACTTTGGTTTCCTAATGCCTTGTCCTTCCTCTACTTTCAGTGGGCCCAGGGAGCTGCTTCATTTCGTGTACTCTGTGAATTTTAAGTGCGTCTCCTAGAGTAGTGCACACATGTCCTACTCTCTCTTTTCACTGGCTGTGATACAACTGAAGAGGAGATTTCTGCTGAGGAGAAGATAAGCTCAGAAGACCTGAGGATGAGACTATCTCATTACTGTTCTGCTTATTGCTTGACATAACCCCTTTGCCTTTTCAGTGACTTCTTCCAAGGTGACTACAGCTAAGAACTGTAGGTTTGGCTACTTTTCTGAAGCAACTGAAGATATAAAGCTTCCCTGGCATCTTTCTATGCTATTTTTTTTCTGTGGGAGCCCCTTTACTGGGAAAATACAGCATCTGCTAAAAATGTAGTATGTAGGACAAAGTTGCTCAAGTAAATCTGCTGAGATAAGGCTGGAGTGTTGTAATGGTGAGTTTGAAAGGAGGGCTGAAGAAGAGAGAAAGACACAGAAAATGAAGCAGGCAAACTGTGTCTTCTCTGAGCTGAACCTGCTCCCAGGAGCGCTGAGACTTTCTCCTAGTATGCAGGGAGTTTTATAAGGACACAGGCTCAGGGAAGATTAAAAAAAAAAAAAAAAAGAGAAATTCAAAACTCATCCATCTCTTCTAGTGATAATAATTTCTTAGCTTTTCTCTCTGTGAATCTAAAAGCACTTAGAAAGGAATTGGTATAAATTTTCCTGATTTTCCTGCGATAAACTAATAGCTGAACTAGAAATTGAACTTGAGTGCTGGCTGGTGAAACACTGGTATCAGGGTCTTTGCCAAGCTCAGGAGAGGGGACTCCTGCATGACAAACAAGGGTATGGCTCTGAAGGTTGCTGGCTTGTATTGCTGCGAGCCTCCCTCTGTCCCTGGGATCGTGGGCTGTTTGCTGCCTGGTGTGTTCAGTGTGCTCCCGATGCTTTGCCTCTTCACTCACGGCTCTGTGCAGTAGCAGGGAACACAGAAGAGGACATCAGCAGTTCACGTTGGAGCTTTTGAGTCAATTTTCTCATGCTTTTTGGGGGTTGAAGAAAGCAGGGCTTGGTCAACAGGGCTTTCCTGTGGCTGTTCTGATTGCTTTTGGGACAAGCCAGCCTGCCAAATGATCACCTTAGTACTGTTACAGCTTTGGAGTGGTGCTGAATGAAGAAAAAAAAATAAATCAGTTTTGTTTTTCTTATTATTTATTTTTTTTAAAGTCTCCTGAACGTATTGTAATCAGATGATTTCCTGTTATAGGTCTTAAATTTATTCAAGAGATGCATAAGGAAACCCTCATAGCTCGAGCTGTGTTCCTGTGTGTGTCTGAAGCGTGGGCTGATTGTTTCCCAAGAAAGAAGATCTGGCAGTCAGAAGCTAGTTAAAAAACAAGTGATTTCAATCCCTGAGATAATGTGCAATGACTGCAGGCTGATTAGCTCATCTTTTCTCCTGGATCAAATTACTGACATGTTAGTAAACCATTTGTGAATCCCCCCTTCTCCCCCACCGGGTTCTGATACTATCAGTGGATTTAGGCAAGTCAGAATGCTCGCAGTGAGTGTGAAGGAGCAGGTATTGTGTCTCTACCCAAGGAGCAGATAAAGCCTTACCCTGGCTATGTGCAATAACACAGACGTACGTCATATCTGGCTTCCTTTTATATCTCCTTGTTCCAGATGACAACAGAAGTCAGATGTACCAGATGCGTTTAATCTGCAAGAGTGGCAGCAGTATCACTTTTTTCCCCCTCTGCTTTCGTATTTGCTGCCTTTTCTGATACTCAGATCTGCTCATCGTGTTTCTCCTGGCCACACTTTACTATGTCCTTTTTTTTTTTTTTTTTTTTTTTTTTTTTNTTTTTTTTTTCTTATTTCTGTTTCTCTGGATTTGTGCAGCTCGTGGTGTATAAATATACACATAGCTCCCTTCACTTGGTTCTTCTAGGAGGAAAAGAAATTACAATAATAAATGAAGTCTGATAGGTGGGAGGAAGGTGGAAATAATGTTGCAGAGTACTTCAGGCTGGGTCATATCATTTAAATTACACTATCACTTAGAAAGGTTGGACCTGGTGATTCTTGGGGTCCCTTCCAACCTGACATTCTACGTTTCTGCCTGTGTAGACTACTTTATGATAGTTTAGAAGTGTCTTAGTTACAGCTAGCCTTTTGTTACCTCTTCTGCACTTAAACCCCAAGAACTAATAATTTTCTTGTGGTGAAGGGTAGCACTTTACAACTTCAGTAAAAAATTGGAAGAGAAACCACTTTTCCATCCTGAAAACACTGTGAAATAATAATAATAATCTTTCTTCATCAGAAATAAGAACCCAGATCAAAATACTTTAATACTTCGGAGAGGAAAAACTTGCAATTTGAGATGCTGAACTGAAATTTTCCTTTTCATCTACACTCAATGCCAAGAGCCTTGATTTCCAGGTTGTTCATTAGTTGAAGGTTAGTGTGACACAATCTCTGCTCCTGGAATGTGCTCCATTTCACATGGTTTCTGTGAAGTCTCCACTGTGAGTGGGCAGATTCATCATGGGTGTCTACTGAATAACTCCCTCAGGCCTGACTTTGTAGTAGCATTTTGAAAGGGTGCATGAACCTTTGCCAAGGTTGGGAAACACCAATTGCAATAGTGGAGATGTTGGTTGGTGGCTTGACCAGACTTGTACCTCACTAGGCTGACTACATGGTGTTACTTAGCCACAACAGCCCCAAGCAGTGCTACAGCCTGGGAACAGAGTGGCTGGAGAGCAGCCAGGCAGAGAGGGACCTGGGGGTGCTGGTAGAGAGTAGCTGAACATGAGGCAGCAGTGTGCCCAGGTGGGCAGGAGAGCCAATGGCATCCTGGCCTGGATCAGGAGCAGGGAGGTTGTTCTGCCCCTGTGCTCAGCACTGCTCAGGCCACACCTTGAGTGCTGTGTCCAGTTCTGGGCCCCTCAATTCAAGAGAGATGTTGAGGTGCTGGAAGGTGTCCAGAGAAGGGCAGCAAGGCTGGGGAGGGGCCTGGAGCACAGCCCTGTGAGGAGAGGCTGAGGGAGCTGGGGGTGTGCAGCCTGCACAAGAGGAGACTCAGGGCAGACCTCATTGCTCTCTGCAGCTACCTGAAGGGAGGTTGTAGCCAGGTGGGGTTGGGCTCTGCTGCCAGGAAACCAGCAACAGAACAAGATGACAAAGTCTCAAGTTGTGCCAGGGAGATACAGGCTGGATGTGAGGAGGAAGTTCTTGACAGAGAGAGTGATTGGCATTGGAATGGGCTGCCCAGGGAGGAGGTGGAGTTCCCATCCCTGGAGGTGTTCAAGAAAAGGCAGGATGGGGCACTCTGTGCCATGGTCTGGTTGATTGGCTGGGGCTGGGTGCTAGGTTGGGCTGGATGAGCTTGGAGGTCTCTTCCAACCTGGTTGATTCTGTGATTCCAGCTGTTGTTCAGAAGGCATTTGCAGCAAGTTGTTTTCCGGAAGGTCAAATCAAAGATGACAACCAGACCATGAACACGGGGAAGGATGGGGTAGGGAGACATGGTGTGATGGTTTGGGAGTTTCAATGGCAATGTCTTTTGGTTTTTTAATTCATGCTTGGCAAATGTCATAAAGGAATTGTGAGGAGGTCAAGATCTGGTTCCTCCTTAGAAGGTCACCAACCAGTAACAGAAAGCAGGTATTGGTGTAATTTGATGAAAGGAATTATCACTTCCCTCTCTGGGAAGAAAGAAGAGAAACCTTTAGGGCAGATGGGCAGAAGATTGCATAAAGGTATGAGATGCACTGAGCAGATGCACTAAAAGGGCAAGCCCAAAGAGGATGTGTGCATGACCACCAGTTCAGCTGTTTGGCTTGGGTCAGTTGAGCCAAACCTACAAGAGCAATGAGGGGAGGAACTATTGACAAGGTCTTGTAATGACAGGATGAGGAGTAATGTGTTTAAACTGGCAGAGGAGAGATTTAGACTGGATGTTAGGAGGAAGTTCTAAGTGAAGGTGGTGAGACCCTGGCACAGGTTGCCCAGGGAGACTGTGGAGCACAGAAGCACAGAATATGATCTTTGATCACATTCTGTGATTCTGTGCTCCACAACCTTCCTGGAGGTGTTCAAGGCCAAGTTGGATGAGGCCTTGGGTGACCTGTGCTAGTGGGAGGTGTCCCTGCCTATGGCAGAGGGTTGGAACTGGCTGAGCTTTGAGATCCATTCCAACCTAAACCATTCTATGATTCTATGAAAGGGTTCTCCAGACTTGCCTGTGGGACTGAAATGCTTGTAGTACCCCTGCCCAAACAGCACTGCTGGCCAGAAAACTGCAGCCACCCACCTGATGATAAATCCTGTGTGTTCTCATGGCCCTTGAAATGGTTCAGCAGGAGGTGTCCCTGCCTATGGCAGGGGCTTGGAACTAGATGGTCTTTGAGGTCCCTTCCAACCTTACCATTCTGTGAAAAAGGAGAATTTGTATTTATTTTCCTTTCTGAACCTCTCCCCTTTTTTTTTCACCTGAACTACCAGAACTGTTACTAAATATTTGAAGTCATAGTGGATGCAGAGATGTTTGTATTGAGGGCTGAGCTATTTGTTTACTGAATGGAGTGGGGAAGATGGATTTTGGAGGAGAACTTTCTGTCATACTGGCTTATAATAAAACAAAACTGCATATTTGCCTAAGGAAAAGGAACTAGAGAAGTTTTGACACTGGTATTTTCTTTGAAAAACTAATTTTTCATATTAATTAAACCTCTGCAGAGCAAACCATATATATGACACTTGGTGTTACAGATGGCATGGGCTGGCTTCTGAGATCTCTGCTTTGAATCATTGCCCCTATGTAATATACTGTGGGCCAACCATGCATGATATTCTTGACAAGGATAAACCCAGCTGGCTCATATTAGCAGAAATGAACATTTATTTTAGTCCGCTATTGACTGATGGTCCTTTCAATGTTGCTCTTGTTGCCAAGTCTGCACTCCAAAACCCCTGAGGACGTCGCTGAATGTTGTCAGGAGAAGTGATTTTTCACACTCTTGCTCCTCCACCATCTCAAACTTACTCTTACTTTCCAAGTGTGAAACTGTTTTCTTCATCATCTAGCAAGAACATTTCAAATGAATGCAGATGGTAAAATAAATCTGGGAAGTTCTTCCTGTCAGTTCTGGGAAAAGCTGTGTTCCAGATGTTGTGGGATGGGTATGTGAGAAAGTATTTTGGTGCATGTGATAGGGTGGTTTCTTTTTTAAAACAGCTTAAGAAAGTACATGTGCAAGAATGCAGAATTTCAGCTCATGAGAACTAGAAACTGAAATGGCTCCAGGATCTGTGGGTCAAGAGGAATACTTGGGGAACTTCTGCACATAATAGTTTCCTAGTGTGTGCTGGTTTGAGGATAATTGGAATATTTTAATAGAGAAAATTATATTATAGGCTGTGAAAAGAAAACACTGCTGATGTCCACTTCACTCATAGGTTTGCTGAGATGTTTAAAGACTAAGAATACAAAACAAAGATGAGACACGCTCAGGCACAGACACTCTGGGGCTGTCTAGCTTCTGGCCGCCTTCTCTCTGCCAAGTAACCTCACTCACCACTTTCCTTCTAACCTCCCTGGCCCATCCTCCAAACTCACCTTGTTTGTAAGGCAAACCCTGGGGTAAGGTATAGGGGTGGGGAGAAGGTGGAAGGGTGGTTGGGAGCCCCTCCTGGGGTCTCTGATTTCTGGGAGGGGAGTTGCGTTTCTGTATTCCCTTTAACTTGTCTATATCTGTAACTATTCCTGTCTGTTGTGTCTATCTCTGCTTGTACATTGTGCTGAGCTGTGAATAGAGCTTCAGTCCTTAACTTCCATCCAGCTGAGTCTAGTCTGGGGGATTTTACAAAGTGTGGGGGGGCAGGGAACTCCCAAACCATCACATAGTGCTACATTGCTTTTTCACCTGTGCTAAAAGTGAACTGAACACAGTGCAGAGAGAACCAAACATGTGCAGTGGCACGAAGAAGAAAACCAAATCAAAGTGTGTGGGATAGTGAACCATTTAGGCAGTGAAATGCCAAGCAACTGGTGTGGACTTTGAGGGTATAGCTGCACAGTCTGCTTAGGTCCAGAAGGGTACTTCAGACCCCTCTAATCAAGAGCTTGTAAACAGTGCTGTTATCTCTTATAATCCTGTTCTTGGTGTGATTGATTGTGCTGAAGAGCAAGAGGTGTCTCCAAACCCACTACAAACTCAAGAAAACCTTTTATTTACAGTGGGAAAGCAATATCTCCATTTAAAAAGAATTTATTTGTTGAAGCAAGGCACTTAACTGTTACCTAAACATTTAAGAAATACATATGTATGAAATTTTATTTGCCTATAAACTTGTTGAGTATAAATAGACTCTGCATTCATTTGAACATAAAGGCACTCAACTGACCCTCTTAGCATACATTAAAATTACCTTACTTGGAGTTTGCTGTTATTTTTATTGTATAGACTTTTGTTCTCCTTACTGCTACTCAGTGTCTCACTCATCTATCTTGTTCAACCCTCCTAATCTGTGAGTACATTTGGATTTTATTGTGCATGCAGGATTCCTGGTTATTGCAGTTGAAACGCATCCTGGATGGAGCCATTGTAAATGTAAACAAGGTGCTGAAAGCTGAATTGCAGAGGGGAATGTGCATGGAGTCTGTCAGTCCAGGGACATAAATCTACTCCTAGAGAGAGAACAGGACTGCATTGGTTATTACCGCAAATTCCAGGCTCCCTTCCACCCATGGAAGAGCTGCAGGGGGCAGAACAGGCAGGATGATTTACACTTTATCCTTCTGTCCTCTTGACCTATCCTCACTCTCTTTTCTTGAAGACTGAAGTCCCCAGGTGCTCTTGTGTGTAAAGCTCATGTCGTCTGACTGATCACAGGATGTTAGGGGTTGGAAGGAACCCAAAGAAATCATCAAGTCCAAACCCCCTGCCAGAGCAGGACCAGACAATCCAGCTCAGGGCACACGGGAACACATCCAGACAGGCCTTGAAAGGCTCCAGAGAAGGAGACTCCACAACCTCTCTGGGCAGCCTGTGCCCATGCTCTGGGACCCTTACAATCAAGAAGTTCCCCTTGTGTTGAGCTGGAACCTCCTGTGCTGCAGCTTCCATCCATTGCTCCTTGTCCTATCCCAGGCAGCAAGTGAGCAGAGCATGTCCCTGACCCCCATCCCTCAGATATTTAGAAACATTGATTAAAACCCCTCTCAGTCTTCTCTTCTCCAGACTAAGCAGCCCCAGGTCCCTCAGCCTCTCCTCATAAGGCAGGTGTTAGCCCCCCAATAACCATTTACTGCATAAAGGACAGCATCAGCAGCTTTGAACAGCAACCATAGAGTGGCAACTGATTGAGTTGCTCAGCTCACCAGCCAGCTGCTCCGGTTACTGCCCTGTGTAGAGAGACAGCCAGCTGGGCTGGGCTAGTCTGCAAATCAGCTGCAAAGCCTCTTGTGCCTGGTGGGAGGCATGCATGCCTAAGTGTCAGGACTGAATGAGCTGCCTAAGTGAATGCGACTTGATCCACTTGGCTGTGCTTCTCTATAAATTATTTACATAAGGGCACCCAAAATAAATTACACACTGATTACTTCACCACGGTGAGGCTATTGTAATTGAGAAGATGGTCAGAGAAGAGTAGCCAAGAAATTAACAGGAGCCTGAAGGATTTGGTCAATAAAGAAAATTGTTAGAAGGTGCTGAGGGTGACAGAGGGAGGGATGGAACATAATGCACTCTAAATATTAGAAGAATAAAAATATGAGGTGAGATTACTCCAGACAGAAGCAAGGTGAAACTAGAAAGGTATGAAATAAATGCAAGGAGGAAGAATATTCCTGACAGCAAAGTGTCTCAGGCTGTGTGTGCAATCCCTCAGAGGGGTGCTTGACCAAGAGCCTGTCTCAAAGCTAAATTGAATACACAAGGAGTAACAACCTAGAGCAGGCAATCCTTCATGGTATGGCAGGAGGAGATGAGTGACTTAGACATTCATGGCAAGATGAAGCACTGCTGATGTGGCTGGCTGGCTGATATTTTGAAGTTGAGGCATCATGTAAATGTGCAAATGGGAACAAGGTTAGTTGGAACAAGGTTAGTTGAGCAGTCTAAGTGCGTAGATCTCACAGGATGTCAGGGGTTGGAAGGGACCCAAAGAGATCATCAAGTCCAACCCTCCTGCCAGAGCAGGAGCAGACAATCTAGCTCAGGTCACAGAGAAATGCATCCAGATAGGCCTTGAAAGGCATCAGAGAAGGAGACTCCACAACCTCTCTGGGTAGCCTGTGCCAGGGCTCTGGGACCCTCACAATCAAGAAGCTGCCCTTGTGTTGAGCAGGAACCTCCTGTGCTGCAGCTTCCATCCATTGCTCCTTGTCCTATCCCAGGCAGCAGTGAGCAGACCCTGTCCCCCCACTCCTAACCCCCAGCCCTCTGATATTTAGAAACATTGATTCAATCCCCTCTCGGTTTTCTCTTCTCCAGACTGAGCAGTCCCAGGTCCCTCAGCCTCTCCTCATCAGGCAGTGCCCCAGTCCCCTCATCATCCTCATAGCCCTCTGCTGGACCTTCTCCAGCAGATTGCTGTCCCTCTTAAATCTTGTGGAAGCTCTCAGGCCTGAGATTTTTGAGCAAAACACATTACTGTCAGTACAGCTTGTAATTTCATCTTGAATTAAATGTGCTTGTGTGATAGAAAATGGATTTTTAATTGCCTGTTACATAGCTACAATCAGGTTTTAGGCCTATCCCAGTTGCTTCACTGTGCTGCAGCTGTCAGAGGTGGGTGAGAATCCCCAAAACCACGGTGCAGGAGGAGCCCTGCACTGTCTTGTTTCTGCTGTGGGATTGCAGGGCTAACAACCACTGCTGGCTGCTCAGCACACTTAGTAGAAAGCATCTCTTTTAAGCAACTCAGCTTGAAAAAACAAACCAGTAGGATTGCAAAGACAGTGTGCAGCTGAGTTAGATGGCATGTAAGGCTTCTCTGAAGTGCTCTTTGCCCCTGGATGGGGAACAAGGTCTCCTAGCAGCCAAGACTCTGCTGCCCTGAGGAGCCACAGCTCTAGTCTGCTTTCCTTCAACCACCTCCTTTGAGTTGACTCCACGTTATCAGGCAACATAAAATGAACACAGATAAGCTCAGGTCTTTGTGACATGTCCTTGTATGATCCTGTTTTTCAGTTGTCCAAAGTGCCCTGCAGGAACACATCCCAGTAGAACTACAGAACTATCTTCAGTGTTTAGTACAAATTCAATATTGTCACCAAGAAAGATCACTTCCAGTGCTCACACTGTATTTTACTTTTAGTGAAACCATTATTGGAGCCATGTCTCTTATTTTATGTTAACATGTTGTTAGCTGTAACCTAATAAAAATGCAAAATGCATGAAATCAATTACCTACAGATTAAGGAGACTCCATGAAGGAACTTTTCTGATTTACCTTCACATTTGTTGAATACAGACCTTGCATTATTTGGAACATGAAAGCATTCAATTGACTGTTTAATTCCATTAATTGATTTCTATTATCATTCTCCTTGCTTCTTCGGATTTAAAATACTTGGATCCCAGTTAGAAAATTCCCTTAAGTCCCAACTAACAATTTCAAATGATAAGGTTTATTGAAAAACACCATTTGTGCTGTAAGAGCTTATTAGTTACAAACCTCTATTCCCAGATAATCTTCAACCTCACAGAAGGTTTTCAAGTTTTTAAAAGATATTTGATTCACTGTTTTACTCATTTGTAACCTGAGAAGAAATGTTGAAAGCCTTCTGCTCAACAGAGAGACCTTTTCCAAACATGACTCCATGAAGGAGTCATGAAGAAGTAGTCCTGCACCTGGGTAGGCACAATCCCAAGCACAAATACAGGCTGGGTGGTGAATGGCTGAGAGCAGCCCTGATGAAAAGGACCTTGGAGTCTGGGTTGATGAAAAGCTCAACATGAGCCTGCAGTGTGCACATGCAGCCCAGACAGCAACCGAGTCCTAGGCTGCATCAAGAGCAGTGTGGGCAGCAGGGCAAGGAAGGGGATTCTACCCCTTACTCTGCTCTTGTCAGTCTCCACCTGGAGTACTGCGTGCAGTTCTGCAGCCTCCAGCACAGGAAGGACATGGAAGTGCTGGAGCAGGTCCAGAGGAGGCCATGAGGATACTGAGAGGGCTGCAGCAGCTCTGCTATAAGGAGAGACTGAGAGAGTTGGGGCTCTGCAGCCTGCAGAAGAGAAGGCTTCCAGGAGACCTTAGAGTAGCCTTCCAGGATCTGAAGTGGACTACAGGAAGGCTGGGGAAGGACTAATGACAAGGTCTTGTAATGCCAGTCCAAGGGCAATGGGTTTGAAGTGGCAGAGGGAAGATTTAGACTGGATGTTAGGAGGAAGTTCTTTCCAGTGAGGGTGGTGAGACACTGGCACAGGTTGCCCAGGGAGGTTGTGGCTGCTCCCTCCCTGGAGGGGTTCAAGGCCAGGTTGGAGGAGGCCTTGAGTGAACTGTGCTAGTGGGAGGTGTCCCTGCCTATGGCAGGGGTTTGGAACTGGATGATCCTTGAGGTCCCTTCCAACCTTCCCATTCTATGATTCTATGACCAAGCCTACAGTGGTTTTTGTTTTGTTTTGGTTTTGTTTTTATTTATATTTTTTGACAAGAGAAAAGCAAATCTGCGTTTGATTTTCCTCAAAATACCAAGAGATCTCTATATCATATAAATACTAATCAAATTAGATCTGGTAGAAGCAGACCTATTCCCTCTCTGTCTGGTTGTGAATGAAATTTCCATAATGTTGGTTTGCTTTTGTTTCATAAAAGCTGTTGCTGAACTGCAGAGAATCTCAAGACAACAAATAGTGGCAATTGCAAAACATTTCATAGAATCACAGAATTCTCAGGGCTGGAAGGGACCCCAAGGATCATACAGTTCCACCCCTTCTGCCATGGACAGGGACACCTCACACTAGATCAGGTTGCTCAGAGCCACATCCAGCCTGACTTTAAAATCCTTCAGGGATGAAGCTTCCACCACCCGCCCTGGGCAACCTATTCCAGGGTCTCACCACCCTCATTCTGACGAATTTCTGCCTAACATCCAATCTGGCTCTGCCCACTGCTAATTTTGCTCCATTCCCCCGTGTCCTATCACTACCTGACAGCCTAAAGAGTCCCTCCTCAGCTTTCTTGTAGCCCACTTCAGATACTGGAAGGCCACAATAATGTCTCCTGGGAGCCTTCTCCACTCCCTACTGAACAACCCCAACTTTCTCAGCCTGTTTCCATAGGAGAGGAGCTCCAGTCCTCTGATCATCTTCTTGGTCCTTCTCTGGACATGTTCCATTTGGGAAGCTGTTTTTTGGGTAGTTTTTATTTGGTTTCTTGTACAGACTGTGGACACTGCACACATCCTGTAACTTCCCTGACAAGATAAGTGCAAATGAGACAGTAAATTACCTGGAGATTCACGCTGTGAGGAAGTCATGTGTGAAGGGTTGTTCATGTTGCCTTGCAGGGCTTGTGGAGTTTTGTGGGTGATGCAGGTTGCTGGCTAATTAGCCCCTCACTTGGCCCACAACAAATGGGCAGATCTTAGTCAGTTTGGTCTTCTGGGACTGTTAACCCCTGTGGGTACCTGCAGTCAAAGAGTTGCCCTGTTTCCCCATGTGATGCTGCTCAGTTCATAGGAGCCTCACTTGTATTTTGCTGTGAACTTCATCACATTTCTTCCAGATGCCTTCCTAGAACCATCTCAGCTTATATCTCCCTGCTGAAGCCTCTGTGTTCAAGTAGAAGCTCTGATGTCCATCCAGTGAACTGACCTGCTGTCCAACAGGACATGTTATGCTCTCACCAGCTTCCTGTTCAGAGCTGTGTGGCCTTTTTTTGTGTGCATATCTGAGTAAGGATCAGGCCAGTGTGACTTCTAACCATCAGGAGCCTTTAAATTCTTTGAAACTTGTGTCTCCAATGCACTGAACCCTCAGCAGGCTCAGATCTACTTCAGCTTTGAATCGAAGAATGTGAGTGCTTCCTTCTGCAGGCTTTACTTGGATTGCATAGGTTGGGGACTGATCTGTTGGAAGGCAGCAAAGGGGAAAAGGATCTGGGGGTCCTAGCTGATTGGAGGTTCACCATGAGCCAGCAATCTGCACTCATGACCAGGAGGGCTAATGCCATTCTGGGGTGTATTGGAAGGGCTGGGGTTAGTAGGTCAAGAGGTTCTCCTGCCCCTCTACTCTGCCCTGCTGAGGCCACATCTGGAGTGTTATGTTCAGTTCTGGGCCCCCCACTTCAAGAGAGACATAGAACTGCTGGAGAGAGTCCAGCACAGAGCCACAAAGATGCTGAAGGGAATGGAACAGCTCTGGTAAGAGGAGAGCCTGAGGGAGCTGGNAGCCTGAGGGAGCTGGAGCTGTGCTGCTGGGAGAGGAGGAGCCTGAGAGGTGACCTCAGCAATAGTTATAAAGGTGTAAAGGTGAGTGCCAGGAGGCTGGAGCCAGGCTCTGCTGGGTGATGCCCAAGGACAGGACAAAGGGCAATGGTGGAAGCTAAGGCATGGGAAGTTTCATGGAAACATGAGGAGGAATTTTTTCCCTGTGAGAGTGACAGAAGGCTGAAACAGGCTGCCCAGGGGCGTTGTGGAGTCTTTCCCTCTGGAAATATTCAAAACCCTCCTGGATGCACTCATGTCTGATCTGCTCTAGGTGATCCTGCTGTGGCAGGGGGGTTGGACTGGATTAGCTTTGGAGGTCCCTTCCAGCCCCTGACATTCTGTGATTCAATGTGTCAAACTTAGTAAATACTTAAGTGATGATTTAGAGGCTTGGAGATTTGGGCTGTTGTACCAGAGTAGCACTGAGCCCCCAAGGCAGCTGAGAACCCTAAAACCCATAAAGGTGTATTTTCACAATTAAAAAGGCAAAAAGCTCCTGAGTAATGTATGTGGCCAAATCAGTTGTGCACATTCAAAACACCAGTTAATGACAGAATGGGATTCAGGCTGTGCACAACACTTTAATGTTCAGTGTTGGGGAAAAAAAAGCCACTTCTGTTCATGCTTTGAAAGTAACAAGCAGCAGCAGCTGTAGTTGGCTGGCGCAGAGGCTTGTGCTGTTAAGATCAGTCTGGAAAGGAGAATCAGTAATGGATTGAGGTTTTCAAGCTATGATCTGACCTATGGTTGTGTTTTCAAAAGAAGTGCATCCAAACATGCTCCTAAAAGCTTGTCATCAAATGAGACGAAGATGAATTGTTTCAGGAAAGCATGACTGAAAGGAACATATTCCCCAGCACTTGATTCACTGTACCTGGCTGGAAAGCAAAGGTCTCTAAGCAGCACTGGGGGGGTGGGCTATTGGTGAGCTTAGTTGGGATATATTATGGCAAAGTTTTTGTTTCTACTGGGGCTCTGTACCAGATGAACTCCTTAACTGTTACAGTGCAAACAGATTTGGGTGAGATTTACGTTTTGGGCTTTCTGGTTTGCTTGTGTTTTGGTTTAGAGGTTTGGAGTTTGAAACCAAAAGGGAGTTTGAGGCTCCCTTTACAACAGCTAATTGTATATGCTAACTGGGAATAGTTTTCTAGGTAGATCTTCTTTAAGCTGTAACTTAAAGAAGATGGCTGAAGGTGAGGAACCTTGCAGCTGTGGGTGTTTTCTCCTGTTACAGATGCAGTCAGGGGAAGTCTTTGGGAATTAAGAGAAAAATCTCACCAGGACACTGCTGTATCTTACAAAACCCAGACTTTCCCAGTATCTGAGTAAAAGTCTCTTGTCCAGCAGAGATGTCATGGATACTCTAACTTCAGAACACTACAAAGGCAACTTCATTGCATCTGTAAAATCCTTAACACTTTAAAATCTGCTCCGGGTGCCATTATCAGGCTGTATCAGAGCAGATGGTAACAAGAATAACCTCAGTCATGGTGAGGGCTCTCTTGCTCTAAAAACTCCAACACTGCCAACGAGCCACCACCTGAGCACCATTAGGGGACACTAAAGTAAATAAAGGTAATATCCTGGTTTGATTAGAGCTCCCTTAGTGCTCCAAGGGGGTGGATGTCTTTTTCCAGCTAAAGCTGAGGTGAGCTATTTTGGATACATGACACTGATCAATGAGCACAGACATGCAGCCCAAGAGCTGTTTTGTGTGTTCTAGAAGCTGGGGGAAGTGCCAGATAAAAGGTTGACTGGATTATTTGTTTTATTATAAAGGGGGGAGACATGTTCTTCATGTTAAAGCTGCAAACTGGAGGGTGTAAGGAAGAATTGAAAATCAGAGCCATCATTAACCTGCCTTGGCTTTGGACTGGATCTGTATTTAATGGTCTGGCAGACTCTACCCTGTTTAAATCCCTGCTTAATTGCCAATTAGTGCAATAGATCTCGGTGCATCTCTCTACAATTACTTTTAGCTAGGTGCTGACAGATCGCCAGGAGAAGCAGCTGAATAGGGGGTAGGTCCTGAAAGCCAACTTCATCCACATCCTCTTAACTGTTCTTTCTAGGAGCTGACAGCAAGAACAATACCTGAGTTACTGCTCTGAGGAGCAGATGTAGGGGAAACAGATACATGTGTTTCAGAAAACTTAGCTTTTGGGCCTGGTTCTGGTAAAAATATTGAAGGTATACTTAAACGAGTAGGCTGACAAATGCAGCAGCATTCACATGATTCTCCTCTAATGTTGAAAGAAAAACAGTTTGTAATTTTTCTGAGAGCACAGCATTGAGAGTTCCTTGGCTTGAGAGAAGCAGAGAGGCAATTAGGTCAGACTGAAAAAAAGAAGTGTGTGGTAATAATGAATAATGTCTTCTGGCTGTGGTTAGCCTGTGCTAATACCTTTGTAATTAAGGTGGTGGTCACTTCTGAGCACTGTTTGCCACTTTCTGGGGAGGGGACACAGCCTTGCTTGGCATTGACTGCCATGAAAGCATCTCCAGTTGCCAGTAACTCTTTAATGTGCATATCTGGAGTCAGAGCACATCTGTGGGCAACTGCTAAGGTAGGTCATGCTTGGCAGGTCCAGACCCTGTCCCAATGGCACACTGAAGGCTTTGCTACATGAACAAAGATGAGCATGTGAGGGTTAAAACTGCAGAAGAAAAGCTGCCTGCTGGGGAGGAAGACCAGGTTGTTTCTAAGAAGGGAAGTGGAGAGAATGAGTTGGTACATTTTCCTGGGGAAAGTGCACACCTGCCTTATCCTGGCCCCAAGCTAAGCACTGAAGGCACAGAAAAATGTGGCCCTTCTGCCTGTGTGTGTTCCCAGTGCTGGGAAGTGAATCCAGTGAGGGTGTGTTGCTGCAGAAAAGATTAAGAACAAATACAACCTCCTCCTGAGCTGTGCTTCAAGGTCTTGTCCAGGACTTGTTGGAAAGAAGACATTTCCCGGCAGCTTTCACTGCATTAGGCCTTTATTCTAGACATGTAGTGCATTTTTGGCCAGGAGCTCACTATTATGTGAGTTCCCTAGTGCTCACATAAGCACTAGGTGGTGGAGTCAGCATCCCTGGAGGTGTTCAAGGCGGGTTTGGACGTGGCACTTGGTGCCAAGGTCTAGTCTTGAGGGCTGTGGTAACGGGTTGGACTTGATGAGCTTTGAGGTCTCTTCCAACCTTGGTGATACTGTGATATAATCTTCTGGTTTCATCCTGTTTTCCAGCTGTGGTGTTCATGATGTTATTTTCTACACCCAGGTCAAATCTGTGCTACTTTTTGTGCAGAATATTGTGGTGGTTTTTTTTTTCCTTCCCCCATCTCTTTCTTTCCCTCTCAAAATCTTTCTCTCTCTCTCAAAAATTTTTCTCCATTCACTCTGTCAAACAAATGCTTGTTTTTCTGGTGGGTTGGATAAGGTGACCTTTGAGGGTCTCTTCCAACCCAGTGCAATCTGTGAAGAAACACAGGAAGTTAGCATTTATTTCAATCAGTGACTGAACTCAGATGAATCACTAATTTAATTTACTTAGTTTGTTAGTCATTTAGGTGGCAGAAGTGCCCTAAATTGCATCAAAGAGTCTGTCTGCAGCATGAAAGCAATGGGTTTGTGTATACACTTGTGGAAAATGGTCTGATCTTATTCAGGATGATAGGAACAACTACTGAAATCTGTGCATCCTGCGAAGGGACTTGACAGATCTAGAGAAAGAACAGCTAGAAGTTGAAGGCTTTCTACTCTAAACCTCTGCTTTGTAGAGTTAGGTAACATTTGGACTAGGTCATTGTGGTAGTTTGAGGGCAGAAAAGAGAGTATCATTTACTCACCATCCAGAGCCTCAATATTTGCAATCCAAAAGTATGTGTAGAAACATAAATGAGGAAAAATATAGCCACGGCCACATGGTGATGATGCAGAGGGGGTGAGGTGTTTGCTGCCTGTGTAACTGAAATGGAGCAGGTTGTCTGAGATTCACGGACAAGAGGCAAATCTTCCTCCGTGGCTCTCAGGAGGTCATGGGAGCAGGCAGCCACCTGGGGGAGCAGGCAACCACCTGGGTGAAGCAGGATTCAGGTTTATGGGCTGGAGTTGTCCGATTGGGTGCTATGTATAGCAAAGGAGTCGGCCCTCGGGCTGGTCCTGATGTAGCAACTCGTTGCTAGGTCATCGCCTAGACTCGGCCAGAGTCAAATGGACTCGGCTGAGCTCAAGCGGGCAGCTGTATCCCAGCGTGGGGCAAGCGGCTTCAGTCCCGTGGGCCAGTGTGGCAGACAGGCAGGGTCAGGTCTGCCGTTAGTGGGGGATGCAAGTCCCCAGCGAGGCCCAGTGCAAAGGCACACAAGGCAGACAGGTAGTGGACAAAACAAAGGTGGCAGCAGCAAACAAACAGGTTGACTAAGTTGTTAAGCGTTTTGGTGAATGTCTTTGACCAACAGCAACAGATAAAAAAGCCTCCAGAACCTATCCTAGGTTATTTCACCAAAAAAAGGGAGATGCACATGCCCTGCATTAGTGACCTGTGCTTACCAAAGATACAGCAGGGTGCAAAACAAGGCCAAATGTGGTGCCTCTGTGGCAGACTGAGAGGCACCAAGACTTTTACCTGCTCTCCCGCTTATTCCACCTGGGAAGAAGGAGAGAAGAGGGCTTGGGGTGGTGGGGAGGTATTCAGATAGGTGGTTAGGACGTGTCTTGGATATATATTTCAGGTATAATTTGGATCTTCCACCACACAGAGAACTTTTGAAAGTCTCCAGAGGAGGAGACTCCACAACCTCTGTGGGCAGCCTGTTCCAGTGCTCTGTCACTCTCACCCTAAAGAATAGTAACTTCTATAAATCAGTTGTGTGGTTTGAGACTTGGAGAGTGCTGCAGTGTAGGTTGGTTTTATATTTTTTCCCCTTAAACATCCAGAAGAATCTGTGAAGCTGTCCTCATGATGAGGTTGGAAAAGTGATTATGGTAAATCTACACTTCAGTGGATCTCCAGTGATTAGCTACAGCCTCAGGTACACTAACCTTTCAAGGAGAATAAATCAAAAGTGCTTAAAAGTTTTAGATAGGCTGAAAGCAACACCTACCTTCTGCATAGTTACAAACATCAAAAGGGAACACAGGACTTGATAATAATGAAACTTGTGAACCTGAGAAATTATAGAAGTCACTTCAGATCCCATTGGCCCCTGAGCAAAACTGTTTCAAGGCATTTTAGTTTTCTGACCTTCTTAGTACACATTTGAAAACTACATTTTTTTTTAAACCTAAATTGTTTTAAAGAAGATTAAACAGCTTTTTAACATCTGCTGTGTTTGTGGTGTGTAGGAAGAGCTATCAGGTTTGGTTGCTATTAAGATGGATGGGTTTTCACTTGATTTGGAAAATGTATTTCAAAATTCTTTTGTTTTGTGTTCTGTTATAGTCTGAAAATGGGGTTTGGAAGCAGGAAACACCTAACCTGAATTTGTCAACTTTCATTCCGAAGGCAAGAAATGCTTTAAGAGAAAAGCACACCCACATCTAGAGGTCAGCTTTCTTGCAGGCACAAGAAGCAGCATCTGTTTAACAGCAGGCAGCAACTCTATAATATGTTGTACTAAATCATTACAATATAGAAGAAAACTGGGGGGGGATAGAGGACAAAAGTACAGATGAGTTGGTTGAGTTTCAAGGGCAACTAATATTTAACAATTGGGTGATGACTGAAGGATCCGATAAATGCTGTTTGCCTTTCTTATTTTGTATGTTCCTGTCTTGACTGATGCTGTTAATCAGAGAGGGCCTTCTGCTCAGGCAGCTATTCAGGGTAGAGAGGGCTTCTAAGACTTGCTGTGTCCATACATGCTTTGTGTTGATTACTGGGTTTGATTCACCTCAGGCTGAACTTTGATTTGGAACTTTGATTTGGAAAGGAGAGCAAAGGGTAAAGGGACCTGAGAGAGGCACCTGGCTCTTTGGAGGGGCAGTCAGCAGGAATGGCTCCAGAAGCAGCTTGTGGTTTGGGTAAGGTCACATCTCAGTGGTGCACTTCTCTGTACAAGGGTATCTTCAAGTCAATGTATTGAGATGATGACTGCTTCTGAGGAACTTTGATTAGAAGCTTCTAATGAAAAAATTCCCAACTGGAGCAAGCAGCAAAACACAGCTGCAGCTCAGAACTGTAAGTACCCAGAGGATGTTCACAATTAACAGGACCATGTTCTTGGAGACAAGTGCCAGACATAGGGTCAGGTGCAGGGGTAAAGGACTAAGAATGCAGAACTGCAATTCTCAACTTTTTGGTTTTATTCACTCATGCTGTTACTGTTTTTCCTGGGTTTAGTTTGGGGGTTTGGGCATTTATTGTGATCCCACTCAGTAGAAAATATTCAAACATAGTGTTTGGGATCCTCTATGGAAGCCCCCTGCACTTAACAGATGCCCCTTACCATGTTATGGGATGACTCACCTAAAATAAAGCTCTCAACAGCATAACTGTGTTGACCTTCTGGTGTGACTTTGGCTCTGATGCAGTGAAGGAGCTGGGTTGGTCTGCCAGCAGCAATTTCCTGCCTTAGATGTTTGGTTGCATTTGGGTTTTTTTTTTCCCTCCAGAGACTCTCATTCCAAGCACAAATCTGAATTCAAGTCTGTAGTCTGCTCAATTTTTAAATTCCCCAGGGATCATCTCCTAGGGACAGAACAGCAGCAAACATGGAGGGGAAATGCTGGTGTTTGCAGTGTGCTCTAGTGCTGCTCATCACAACTAGCATTGCAATGCTCCAGCTTCTTGATTTTCACAGAATTTCCCACTTGGGATTTATATCCCAGGAATGGAGGCTTTGTGCTTGGAGTAGCCTCACAATCAGATCCGGAAAAGCTCCTCTAGAGAAGGAACTGAGGGGCTTTGAAAAGCTTGTTGCTGAATCTCTTAGCTAGCTGCATTTCCACTGACTTTAATAAGAGATTGAACTGAGCAGAGGATGCAGAGAATCCACCTTGAGGTTTTTGGAATTCAGATTTGCTGTTGCCTGATATACGTTGCCTTACATGAGCCAATTAGCCTGTGCTGAGGATTGATTTCTCTTTCTGTTTTATATTTACATGCTTTGCTCAAGCTTACCAATGCTGGGATTAAGGAATTTCCTCTTTTGCAAGGTGATGAGTATAGAACTGAGGAGCAGAGCTTGTTTGATGTCTTGCCTCTGATAAAAGCGTTGAGTAAATTACAGCAGTGGTCCTCTGGCAGGTTATCTGCACATATAGGATGCTTCTGGTGAAGAGCAGGAGGCTGTATCTGGATGCTCTTCCAACCCACATCTTTTGGGATAGGCTTCATATACATCTGGATAGGGCTTTGAATGCAGGACTGAACTCCTTGAAATATTCTAATTGTCAGAGCCAAGGGGCTCTGATCATGATTCCCTCAACTCTAATGAATGTGCTGTGCTTTGTCCCAGGGATGAAAGCTTTTATAGCTCAGCATATTTGCTAAGATCTCCACTGCTCCCTCAGTAAAGAGATTAGTTGAGGAAATAAGTTTTGCTCTCTTAGGAACTGTGGTGCATTGCCAGTTTGTGAATATGCAGATTCCATCACAAGGGAAAAACCCAAGCATGATATCAAGCTGTGATGTCTGAAATGTTTTATGTTCTAAGACTCTTTGCTATTGAAGACTTAGATGTCACAAAAGAGAATGTGCATGATTTATTTTATTTTTTTTTTTTTGCAAGACTACAGCTAAACATTTTGATGGTGGTTTCAGTTAGGGGAAAAAAACCCTCAAATCTTCCTAATGTAAACTTCATTCTGTATTTTTTTGAGTACGTTAGTCACAGCAGAACAGTCTTCAAAGGAGGGGAAATGGGAATATAACCAACGCTCACTAGCCTCAAACTGGCCTTATAATCACACATCATCTCCTGTTGCTTTAGCTCTTGGCTTCAGTGTCCCAAATGATTTGAATTCTTACACTGAGTTGGAGGGGAGTGAAGTTGCCAGAGATTTTAATGTAGCTTCTATTTGTCACATGAGATGTTTGGCTCAGAGAAATCGATTCTACAGTTTTGTTCTACTCGGGAAAGGAAAAGCAGCACTTGGAGTGCTGTGAATCGGCTCAAATTATTTCATGCCTGAATTTTCCTTCCCATCACAATACAACAGCCTTCTGCAGCAATCTCCTGCAAACTTGGTGGTAGATTGGGCTGTTAGTGCATGAGATGTCACCTGCCATTGAGGTCTTTGGGGTCTCATCCCCTGCATTTCTTCCTCCTCACAAAGAAGTAGGACACTGCTAAGTTGCTTATGGCGCTGCTGTGTGAGGTTCCCTTGTTCACCTCTTTTTCTTTTTTTCTCTGAACTGAGGATAAAAAAGGTGATTTGCACTAATCTCCAAGAGCTAATGCAAAAATCTCAGTGCTGAGATGTGAGGAAGTGAGGATGTGTGAATCTTTGGGAGATTGTGGTGCAAACGTGTCAGCGATTCAGGGGGAATAATAAATGTAACAAACACATGCCCTGTGCTTTGGTGCCATCGCTGCTGCCATCAGACTAAAAAGGTCCCTGCTGTAACGTTGTTACAGGATTGGCTTCTTTGAACTTTATTGCCTTTCTTTTTTAATTGCCTGCAGATACAGTAGTGCAGAAATTCATTTAGGTGGTGGCTGCCAGGCTAATCCAGGCTATTGTCTGCATCCAGTATCTCAGCGCTGACTGCCTGTTCTGCCAACGCTGCCGCACAGTGTCCCGCAGTGATGCTGTTTGTCCTCAGCCCCCAGGGACCTGTGAGCAGCTCTGCTGCTCATCTGTCTCTCACAATGGCTTAAAAAGTGTCAGTGCTTCAGGTCAGTGCACTGCAAGGGGCCCTGCTGTTCTCTTCTGCTCCACCATACCCAGGTAAGCTAGCCCAGACTCTTCTCACCGCAGACACATTTTAATAGCTCACCCTTACCATCTTCATCAGTGAATGGAGGTGAGGGAGAAAAGAGAGCATCTTTCTGTGCCTCACAGTTTCAGAAGCTGTAAATAATACAATATAACTTGAACTTCCCTGGAAAGCACATTTTTTTACCCTAATTTATCATCTCTGTTAAATGTCTTGTTTTCTTATAGATTTATTGTTTTCCTTTGCCCAGTAATTCCCTAAGCTTGTCACTGAGTAACATTTCCTTTGATTTGTATATAATAAAAGGCTTGGCAATTGAAAAACCAACAACAACCACAAAAAACCCAAGCAACCCCAAACCCCAACCAACCAAAAAACCCCCACAGAACTAACCAAGCAAACAAACAAAAAAACCCCATGAAACCACACACACATCTCTTCCCCCCCATCCTCCAGATCATCCTTTGGAATTTGGTTATACAAGTAGCTGCCTTGTCCCTGTGGAGTAGCTGCAACTGAAACATGCAAAATCTCTTGGGTTTGATCTGGGGATAAAGCCCCTTGGAGAAGGGTTTTGGTGAGGAGGAGGGAGAAGAGTCTGGAAGCAGTGTTTTGGATCTGGACTCTGTTTCTCTTGCTATAGGATACTTGGGAGACCTAGGCATGAAGTTCTGATATCCATTTTGGTCTGTCAGATTCACTAATGTTGTGGGCATGATCCCTTAATAAAAGTGCCAATATGAGACAGCTTCATAGGTAATTAAACCTGATGAGCTAGGAGGAGATCTCTTCCCATGCTGCAAAGGGCTCTGTGGCTGTTTGAAGGAAGCTGTTTGAATCTGAAAGATGAGGGTTTCACTGAGGGGTTACATGGGCAGCTCAGTGAGGTCATTGTGCAGAGTCCAGCACAGCAGTGTTGGGTGTTTGGTGGTATGACTGGTTTTGGTCTTCTGCATTGTCTGAGTTTATGTAAGGCACAGAGAGTGCAAGGCAGGCAAAGCAGCACATTAAAATAAAAATACAATGTTCAACCACCTTGGACAAGTTAATATGCACTAGACAAGTATGTACAGGAGCTGTGCAGATCAAAGGCAAGTGCCTGATAATGTCTGAATGTTCCTGGCCTTTGAGGGACCTGTGCTGAGCTGTCAGGTTCCTCCTAGGACACGAGTATGGGCTAATTGCAGTGCTGTCAGCCTGACAGCCTCAGGTGTAACTCCTGCCTTATGCTTCCTTCTCTGGAAATAATCAAGACATCAGGCTCTCATTGGTGGCTATAAATCATCACCCAAGTCTGCTTCTGATGTGCTTAGACACTAACAGGCATGAGTTTACCTAAGGAGGAGTGGGCAAGGAGGAACTCAAGACCTTCTCTTTCCCCTTGGTATCAGTTGCTGTGCACTCTGAGGAGCTGGGATGTGATATTACACTCGTGTATCATCCTGTTTAGGTCAAGGCTGTGCTCTTTGTAGCATGGAGGGGATTTGATGTTTGTTATTACTCTAATTGTTGTCCACTCAAAACTGGATTTGTCTTGACCTATTAATTCAGATTTTAAAGCAAAACCCCACTGAAAGTCCTGCCAATTTTGAGTATTGTCAACACATGTTGGACATTTGGACAGGGTTGTGAGCACAGCTTACTGGGGGTGGGTCTCTGAGCATGGGCATGTCATGTAAAATTGCAGGGATTGCTGTTGGCTGTTCCTGGGCTGGTGGAAGTTTTGTCTGTGACCCTATGTGCTTGGGGCATTCCTCAGTTGCTGGAAGTGGCTATTAGCATTTGAACATAAAATCATCACGATGTTTGGTGAGGACATTGCCATCAAGTGCAAGAGACGTGACAGCTTCAATATAATTTTAATTGCTGTTTTTATCTACTGGAATATCCATCTCCAGTTCTTCCTGAAGGCTTGTCCATCACCTCCCTTTAATACTAACCACCACCATTTTCCTTGTGTGCAGATCAAATTTTTACCTTTTTGTTGTTTGTGTCTAGTTCTGAGATGTGCTGTGAACACTGATGTGTAACAGACACCATGTGGCATCAGAGTTGGCATGGGCACTGCTGGCTGCTGCAGCAAGCAGTGGACATAGAGACACTGAGTCAAACTGTAGCTGTGAAACACAAGCCTGTTGCTGTTTGAAAAGTGTGGCATGTTGTTTTTTTAGTAATAAGCACTGAGTTGTGGATTCAGGAGTTGAAAGAGGGCTAAAACTGCTGGTTGTAAAGGCTCTGATGATCACAGTGTCACAGTATCACCAAGGTTGGAAGAGACCTCAAAGCTCATCAAGTCCAACCCATTACCACAGACCTCAAGACCAGACCATGACACCAAGTGCCATGTCCAAACCCGCCTTGAACACCTCCAGGGATGCTGACTCCACCCCCTCCCTGGGCAGCCCATTCCAGCAGTCAAATGACTCTCTCAGGCAACAACTTTCTCCTCACCTCCAGCCTGAACTTCCCCTGCCACAGCTTCAGACTGTGTCCTCTTGTTCTGCTGCTGCTTGCCTGAGAGAAGAAAGCAACCTCCTCCTGGCTACAAGCACCCTTCAGGTAGCTGTAGACAGCAAGAAGGTCTCCCCTGAGCCTCCTCTTCTCCAGGCTAACCAATCCCAGCTCCCTCAGCCTCTCTCCACAGGGCTGTGCTGGAGGCCTCTCCCCAGCCTCGTTGCCCTTCTCTGGACACACTCAAGCACCTCTATGTCCTTCTTCAATGGAGGGGCCCAGAACTGGACACAGGACTCAAGGTGTGGCCTAAGCAGTGCAGAGTCCAGGGGGAGAATGAGCTCCCTGCTCCTGCTGGCCACACTCTTGCTGATGCAGGCCAGGATGCCATTGGCCTTCTTGGCCACCTGGGCACACTGCTGGCTCATGTTCAGGCGGGTGTCAATCAGCACCCCCAGATCCCTTTCTGTTTGGCTGCTCTCCAGCCACTCCCACCCCAGCTTGTAGCTTTGCATGATAACAGATATACTAGAGGGGTGTAGCATCTAATATACCTACAGAAGACCAGGCTCTGCTGTTCTTATCCATAAGATGGCAAAAATTATTCTGTGATCTGTTCCAGGGATATAAATAAGCTTTACTAGGTATATCCAGGATAAATGAACATATCAAATAATAGTCCATAACAGAAATCCACATAATGGGTGAAGAATGATGTTTTTCACTGTGTACCAAGGTATCTTACATCTAATATGCCATAAAAGTGTTGCATTTTATAGCCATGGCATGTACTGAAGGTGAGCAATGTCACCTTTCTTAGCTTCCACTATTCCCTCTGGATGTGCCTTTATCCCCAGCTCCATACCAGCCATTGCAGAGCCCAGCAAGGTTTTCATTTAAGAAAGCATATGGGAAAATATCTCTTTAGTTGAGCTGTCATTTATTAATGACACCTTATGAAATCTTTTGTTTGGTGGTTTTTGCTTAGGTGTTTTTGCCTCACTTTGATACTCAACTCTCCTCCCCTGGGCAAGCCAACACTATTGTTTGCTGACTGGGGGAATGAAAAAGATATGTCTGACGAGGGCTTAACTTCAGTGCAGCAGCAGCAGACGAGTTCCCTAACAAGGCTTTGGCTTCTGTGAAAGTGTGGAAAACATCCTTTCCAAGCAGAATACTTAAGTGTACACATAAATATATATAATGTTGTTCCAGGCACCAGCAGCCCTTTAAAGGAGTTGCAAAAGGTTGGGTTTTTCTTGTCTCTTTTTTTCCCCCCCTCTTAGTGCAATACCAAAACAGGCTTATTTGCCTCAGCACAGTCCCCAGTGATTGAAACTACACCTACAAGAAAGGCTGAAAGCTTTCCCTATGAGCCTTCCTCCTTGCTAATGCAGCTGAAAGACCATTCATTATCTCACCCAAGGCAAGAGTTTAAAAACAGATCCTTCTCAGACTCCCTGCATTGAAAAAAAACCAACAAAAACAACCCAAACCAAACCACAAAACCAGAGAGATTCAGGCATGCCCTTGGTTAGCAGCAGAATTGGTTACCCACAGAAAATCTTAAAGCCTTCTGCATTGGTTTTGGTGCAGGACACCCATGCCATAGGTGCTCAGACTCTCTGTGAGGGGTCCAGTGGATGTGCTTATTCAGCAGCTTTGCTGAAAGCTGTTTTGCATGATGCATGTTTTTTTCACATGAAATCCAGCTGCCAAGGGCTCATGGATAATTGATAGCTTGAATAGTAAGCACAAGCTGGAGAACTGTCATTTTTGTAAGCAAATCTATCAAGTTATTTGAGCTTGCAGCATTTGGACAACCATTTATTAAACATTAACTTAGTCGGAATTAACCCTTTCTTGGCTCATTATGTGTTGTGTGTCAGAACTGATTTGCTGGTTGGTTGAATTGTACTCTAAATTAATCTTGTGGCCTTGCAGCTGTTGATCACAGATGATCTCATAAGCCAGAGTGGAACTAGGTAAAGAGCAAGAGAACTCAAGCACAGACTTGTGCATACTGCTTACTCATGTGAGTCTGTTCAGTGAGGGACTGTGGGGGAGATTTTAAACCTGGAGCTTCCAATGTGTTTGGGTTATATGTATTAGGTATTATCCTGGCCATTTGCACAAGAATGATTCACAGGCTACAATGTTCAGGTTCCTGTTGCACTACTGAGGCTACCCACACAAAAGAAAGCAAATCTGCCTTTGCAAGCAGTACACACACACGAGAATCAAAGCCAGTAAATGGTGTTATTTTGTTCACTGAACTGCTCAGTGTAACTCCCCCCCCTGCCCCCCCCAAAGGCTTTTCCCACAACCCAGTCCTTGGATTCCAGTCCTCTCAGCACTTACTGATGCAGCACATTCTCTCTAAATGAGTGGCATCAATGACTTCAATAGGACTGTCCATGTGCTTGGAGTCAGATGTGCTTAAGCATCAGGAGTTTCAATAAAGCCATTTTTTTGTACATGGATGTCTGACTGCAGAGCCTGTTCTGTGCCTGCAGGGCTTTGGGGACCAGACCTTTTCCAACTGGTAACTGTAACTGGTGAGCTTAAGACCTGAAGTCCTTAATTTCAATTATCTCAAGAGGTACTCTAGCCAGATTGCAAAGTAATTTGTATGTGGCACCTCTCTCTCTGTTAATCCTGCAAAGTGATAGCTGGTGTACCCAGTGCACTTCTTAGCCTGTTGAATTTAACCTATTGAATAGCTTCTCCTGATCTTGACCATGATTCCTCCTCCATCTGTAGTGAACCACTATAGGCAGCTTAGTACTAAACTGAGTGAAGAGATTTTCTCTTTGTTTATTTATATGCATCCATATAGAGAATTTCATCATAGGGTGGTAAGGTTGGAAGGGACCTCAAGGATCAGCCAGTTCCAACCCCCTGCCATAGGCAGGGACACCTCTCACTAGCACAGCTCACTCAAGGCCTCATCCAACCTGGACTTGAACATCTCCAGGGAGGGAACAGCCACAACCTCCCTGGGCAACCTGTGCCAGTGTCTCACCACCCTCACTGCAAACAACTTCCTCCTAACATCCACTTTCAGTCTCCCCTCTGCCACTTCAAACCCATTGCCTCTTATCCTGTCATTGCAAGACCTTGTCAATAGTCCCTCCCCAGCCTTCCTGTAGCCCCCTTCAGATCCTGGAAAGCTACTCTAAGGTCTCCTAGAAGCCTTCTCCTCTCCAGGCTGCAGAGCCCCAACTCTCTCAGCCTGTCCTCATAGGAGAGTTGCTCCAACCCTCTGACCTACTCAGTTTTTCATTTGATGAAATTTTGTATAGGCAGGGGGAAAAAAAAAAATCCATCCATGGAATTTTTCTGGTCAAGATTACAAATGCTCAGTTTGGAAGCAGGTTGATTCTTCCCTGCTGCTCACAGAAGAGGAATGATCAGGCATGTTTGGGTGCCACATGCATCTCAGTCTCCAAAGGTCTGTTTCCTCTGTGCTTGTGCCAGTCTTACAGAGAGACTGTTGCAGAAGAGGCTTTACAGTGTCAGAGATGAAGATGGCCAAAATGACATCAAAGAATCTTCCTTCTACCTTTGTGCTGTTGTGGTTTGGAACACCAAGCTGCTGATTATGAAAAGGAAAAATATACATCCTACATTAGATGTCCTATTTGGTGTGAAGTTGCTCTGGAGCAGTTGTGAGCAGCATTTCTGAGTAGCCAAACCTTGTCTTTTTTTTTCAGTGTGAGTTCTGGAAACAGGAGGATGTTTCCCAGTTAGAACAATGCTGCCTTTGGGATGTGTTCAGCCTTTCCAGCCTCTAGATCTTGTTCCTGCTTATTTCCTATGACCTCTGTGGACCCTAATAACCTTTCCTTCTTTCCAGAATTGTCTCCTTTGTATCTCAAATACTTCCTGTTTGAAATATTTATACTGCTAGTGACAGCCCCATGGAATGAATCAGCTCCATCCTGCTTCTACTCTGTTGAATTTAGGGATGCTGAAGGCATAATTTCTTTATTACTGAAACCCAGTTCTGACAAAACTTTGGACTGCAGTGCTTCCTTGTAGATATGTGTGTCTGGCTGGCAGAAAGCAAAGACCAAAGCCTCGTGTCAAGATCAGAGGCACACCACTATGCTGATAAGTTGTCTGCAGCAACGCTCATGTTAATTACTCTGATGCCTCCCTTCCTTAAATGGCTCCGAGGAGATCGTATCTTTTAGGGGAAAAGAAATGGCTGCATGCAGCAGGTTATTTTCCAGAGAAATACCAAAAGATCTCTTTCCCATGGATATTAGCCATCCTGCAGTGATTACTCTATGCAAATACACTGCCCAAGACACAAATAAACCCACACTGGGATGGTGTCAGTGCTGATGCATGGTCCTAGCTGTGCTGCTTGGTATCATCAGCTATTCCCAGCTCTTGTTGTCTGGAACAGGAGATTAAAGCACACAGCCACAAACTAGAAACTCACTTTGCATCCTGCCTATGTTTTCTGTTTCTTTGAGGCTTTCAGGACCACAAAGATCACCTCACTCCAAGTACTGGATAGCGATATCTCTACTCAATAACTCCTGCACACTTCACCTGAGCATTTCTCCACCTGTCTGGTCTCTTCATGGCTTCTTTCCAGAAAATTCACCTCCCTCCAATTTTTTTTTTCCATGACCTGCACCTACTGGCAAAAGAGAAGGACAAGCCCAGGTTCTTAAGACAACCAGAGAAAGAAGCAAGGTATGATACACATTTAGGCTTTGGCTTTAGATGTGAGAATCCCAAGCTGTGTTTCACCCTTGCATTCCCCAAATACTCTTTCCTCCTTGTCCCACCATCCCACATCCACCTGGCACAAAGCCTTTCAGAAGCAACCAGGACATTTAGGATTAATAGGTCTGCTTTAGTGTTTCCATTCACAAAACTGATATTGCTCATCTGGAGGTTATGGTCAGTGCTGATGACTTTAAACCTTCTTACAGATATGATGCCATAAAAAGGCAGGAACAAAAAGAATTGCAAAGGCTATTGATAGTTTGTTGGTTTGTGTTTTTTTATTTTAATGTGTAATCTTTACTGCTTTCTCCTGCTTTCCTGTGTAACATAACAAATGGTGTTCTGCTTCCTGCAAATGTGTGGTAAATCAATTGCTCAACAGTTTGTTTTCTTTCAAGTATCCTTACTTAATGTTAGTTTTCATGCACACGTTTTAGAAACTATGTAAAATATGCCTTAAATAGCTGAAGAAAATAAATGCCAGGGCTCTTACAGCTTCTTCCACCTGCTTTCAATGCAGGCTTGCCAAACAATTTTGGTGGTTTATAGCCTATATTGCCCCAAATCAAATTCTGTGTTGCTTTTGGTTTAAGGGCTAATAGCTTTTTGAAATATATTAGTGCTTTCTGGTGACAGATCCAAGATTAGCTGTTTATCCATGGTTCCAAGATGTATTCTATAATCCTGTGGCACACTAAACTTTATGAGGAATTTTACAGGCTTTCATGAGTGCATTGTTTTTTAAAATGCTAAGAAAGCGGTTAAGGAGAGAAGGAAACAAAGCCCTGCAGTGTCTCCATCTGATGTTCCACTGGTCTTTGAAGGGCAACTTTGCTGGTGAGTGAGAAGGAATGACTGCAGGGTGCCCAGTGAATGAGGAAGGCAGCAAGCTGAAAGCTTTAGGAGCTGTTTTACTAGGGGCATATAGGATTTAATCTAGAATCATAGGATGGTAAGGTTGGAAGGGACCTCAAGGATCATCCAGTTCCAACCCCCTGCCATAGGCAGGGACACCTCCCACTAGAAAAGGTCACTCAAGGCCTCATCCAACCTGGACTTGAACACCTCCAGGGAGGGAACAGCCACAACCTCCCTGGACAACCTGTGCCAGTGTCTCACCACCCTCACTGCAAACAACTTCCTCCTAACATCCAGTCTAAATTTTCCCTCTACCACTGCAAACCCATTACTCCTTGTCCTGTCATTATAAGACTTTGTCAATAGTCCCTCCCCAGCCTTCCTGTAGCCCCCTTCACATCCTGGAAGGCTACTCTAAGGTCTCCTGGAAGTCTTCTCTTCTGCAGGCTGCAGAGCCCCAACTCTCTCATCCTGTCCTCATAGCAGAGCTGCTGCAGCCCTCTGAGCATCTTGGTGGCCTCCTCTGGACTGGTTCCAACACTTCCATGTCCTTCCTGTGCTGAGGGCTCCAGAGCTGCACACAGTATCATGAACTTCAGGAATGGTGTAACTCTTCTTTGAGCTGAAGTCGCTGGCAAACCTTGAGGATGCACTTGGTAGCAAGAACACTGAGAGAAAGGCATCTGCTTGATTCACCCTCACTGAAGCCTCATTTCATGTGATTTTTGAGGTAGCACAAAAGCAAGGCTTGTGGAGTGTGTTCATCACTGCTGGTCCTTGAGCTGGTGCTTCACATAGGGCAGAGAAAAGGCAGAGGGCTTCTGGGGTGAGAGAAGGGCTGAGGTCACGTTTCTATCTTGCTGTGGGTGCAACTTGAGTGAATTCCTCCAACTCTTAATGCTTTATTCCCCTTCTCTATGGAGTAAAATTGGAAATATTGAGGTGCTAGGGTGAGACAGACCAGAGGAAGTAATTGCTTAGGCCCAGTGCAGCTTTGTTTCCTTAAAATATACTCTTCTGGGGATGTATTTTAGCATCAGGGTCTAGCACAAAATTCTCTTTCTGTGTCCTTATAGATGTCATGTCCTTCACCCACAACAAATGCTGTTGTTGGAAGGAAAACATAAAATCTTTCTGGCCATTCTTTCTGAAATGAAAGCAGCAATCTTCAAAGCTTAAAAACAATCCCTTCAGGGTAACTCAATAACTACTTAGGCTGTATGAAAACAGGCAGTTTGTACTTGTTGAGGTATTGAGATTCACTACTGTTGTATCAGGCTAGAGCTACCTGAGGAGATGTTTGCACCTGGCAGGGTCTGGAATGGTGCTTCACTGGGACATGGGTGGGCTGTGCTCAGTGACAGGAGTGCTTGAATCCTGGTTTATAGCTGGGGAGAAAATTGCAGCCTGTTTTTGGCATTAGTTTTCATTTGACAAAGAAAGTTACAGGTTTTACTCAGCCTTAGTATGTGCTTTCCTTTGCTGCTCCATCATCCTGTGAGTTACAGTAGCCCTCCAGTATCTGAAGGGGGCTACAGGAAGGCTGGGGAGGGTCTATTGACAAGGTCTTGCAATGACAGGACAAGGGGCAATGGGTTTGAAGTGGCAGAGGGGAGATTGAAAGTGGATGTTAGGAGGAAGTTGTTTGCAGTGAGGGTGGTGAGGCACTGGCACAGGTTACCCAGGGAGGTTGTGACTGCTCCCTCCCTGGAGGTGTTCAAGGCCAGGTTGGATGAGGCCTTGAGTGAGCTGTGCTAGTGAGAGGTGTCCCTGCCTACGGCAGGGGGTTGGAACTGGATGATTTTCGAGGTCTCTTCCAACCTTACCATTCTATGGTAACAGAATAACAGAATTAACCAAGTTGGAAGAGACATTGAGATAATTGAGATCACTGACAATGACAAGAGTCATTGAGATCGAGTCCAACCTACCACCTAACACCTTCCAATTAACTAAACCATGGCACTAAGTGCCTCATCCAGTCTCCTTTTAAACATCTCCAGGGATGGTTATTCCACCACTTCTGCAGGCAGTCCATTCCAATGCCAATCACTCTTGCTAAGAAGAACTTCTTCCTAACGTCCATCGATTCTGTGATTTAGACTGGATGTTAGAAGGAAGTTCTTTACAGCGAGGGTGGTGAGACACTGGAACAGGTTGCCCAGGGAGGTTGTGGCTGCTCCCTCCCTGGAGGTGTTCAAGGCTAGGTTGGATGAGGCCTGGAATGACCTGTACTAGTGGGAGGTGTCTCTGCCTCTGGTAGAAGGTTGGAACTAGATGATCTTTGAGGTCCCTTCCAATCTTACCATTCTATGACTCTATGATCCATGTAAGAAGAGGATACTGCTGTAGCTGGTCATCCTCCTCCCACGTCCTTGCATTGTGCAGCCTGAGAAGTGAGCACAAGGCAGGAAAAACTCGAGTTTGTGTTGTCCTGTATCTCCTATAGAAGCTTCACCTAGACATTAGACAAGAGGAGGAGACAGGGTTTTGACCTGTAGGACTGCCCAGCTAAGAACATTTGCAATAAAAAGGAGACCCCTACCTGAAAGGACTGCTTTTGGGAGCCTCCACACTGGGCATTGCAGTTTTGTGGACCTTACCTCCCAGCTTTACCACCCATGGCTGGTGATGGGCAATATTTCAGTATCGTTGCTCAGCTGAGGATTTCAATGTGTTTATTAAATGTGCTGAAAAATGTGAAGGCAGCAGCAGAGAATGTGAGCTTGTGCAAGAAGACAGGTCTACCAAAGACCTCCCTTTCCACATAGCACCAGCTGCTCAGAACAGCTCAGCATGTTGGGATTTATGTGCAGTGTGGAGCTTTTCTCAAACTGCAGCCCTCAGCTGAGTGAATATTTGATCCACAACTATCCTGAAAACTCATCTCTGGGCACTTTGCCCAGGGATGAATAAAATCCATTTTTATGGGTTTGAGTTGTTTGGTTTTGGTTTTTTTTTTTTTTTTTTTTTTTTTTCCCCCCCTCTTCNTAAACATTAAGAAGTGCTTTGAAGTATTGCTTTTGCTGGGATGCAGAGCTCCTGAATTTTTTATGAGCAGCATCTTTTAAGTTTTGTAACAGGACTTTTGTTCGTATCTCTCAGCGATATTTAATTGGTGTGGTGCAGAACACAGAGTGGCATTCATTAAGCAGTTGTTGGGCTACCTCTTTCATTGGGAGGTTCCAAATTTTTCAGGTTAAAATAGTGTATTATAATAGTGGGAGGTGTCCCTGCCTATGGCAGGGGGTTGGAACTAGATGATCCTTGGGGTCCCTTCGAATCTTACCATTCTGTGATTATTTCCAGATGGTCAGCTCACTATTCCTAACCACAGCAGGATAAAAGCTGCCCTAGCAGGAATGTAATGTAAGTGAAGGATAAATCCAATGCAAGAGATACCTTCATTATCTTAAAAAAAAAATAAAGAATTACATGAAAAAGCATAAAGAAGCAAGGGCTTGTACACACTGGCTTGCAAAGCTCTCAGTATTTGTTTCTTGTTGGCTTTCTTCGTTTAAGAGGACACCCTTTGTTTTTTTGACATCACTACATGGAGTGCTCTCATAGATAAGGAATAAAAGCAGCTGTCAGTTTTCCATTCATATCTGTGGCTGCACTATGGCCAAGTCCTCAATATGTATCTCCAGTGGAGTCCCCATGAGTCTACCCCACTGTCCTGCCTCAGCACTGCTGGCGTTTAGGGAGAAAACTAAGCCCTAAAGATATTACTGAATTCAAGCAAACTGATGCAGCTCAACATGAGCCTGCAGTGTGTGCACACAGCCCAGACAGCCAACCAAGTGCTGGGCTGCAGCAAGAGCACTGTGGGCAGCAGGACAAGGGAGGGGATTATGCCCCTTTGCTCTGCTCTCCTCAGACCCCACCTGTGTGCAGTTCTGGAGCCCCCAGCACAGGAAGGACATGGAACTGTTGGAGCAGGTCCAGAGGAGGCCACAAAGATGCTCAGAGGGCTGCAACAGCTCTACTGTGAGGACAGGCTGAGAGAGTTGGGGCTGTGCAGCCTGGAGAAGAGAAGACTTCCTGGAGACCTTAGAGTAGCCTTCCAGGATCTGAAGGGGGCTACAGGAAGGCTGGGGAGGGATTATTGACAAGGTCTTGCAATGCCAGGACAAGGGGCAATGGGTTTGAAGTGGCAGAGGGAAGATTTAGACTGGATGTTAGGAGGAAGTTGTTTGCAGTGAGGGTGGTGAGACACTGGCACAGGTTGCCCAGGGAGGTTGTGGCTGTTCCCTCCCTGGAGGTGTTCAAGGTCAGGTTGGATGAGGCCTTGAGTGACCTTTTCTAGTGGGAGGTGTCCCTGCCTATGGCAAGGGGTTGGAACTGGATGATCCTTGAGGTCCCTTCCAACCTTCCCATTCTATGATTCTAGGATTCATTTCTGAACTCAGTCAAGAGTTGAAGCCATTCTAGAAGCTTTAGAAATGCTGATCCTGAAGGTTTCTTATTGATAACCATTGCAAAGATCTCTTTTTAATATCCTTGAGGGGAACCCTAAGGCAATCTCATAAGCCAAAAGTACAGTAAGTTGCCTTGTTTTTCCACAGCACTTCCCTGGTGTGTCAGGGATGAGCTGTCCATGCTCACAATCTGACCTTAAAAATTCATGAAATATGAACAGAGTAATTGTGATGTAGAACTAAATATGTTCCCAAACTTTGAAGATAAAGCTGAAGAAAAGTGACTTTTGTGCATTAGTGGTTCCCGTAACAGAGGAAAATGTTAAAGCTGGAAATAAAGGGTTGACCCCCTGATGTGAAACAATTGCCTCAATTACCATCAAAAACGAATCCAGAGAGAGAAGACAATAACTGTAAAATGAGTTCAAAATCTATTTTTTTTTTTTTTTGGGCAAGCATTGACTCGTTTCACATAGTTGGGCCTCACACAGACAATAAACTGAGGGTGCAGAGAAAATTAATGGTGTTAGTGACCCTTGCAAGGCCAGCAATGATGTGTGCTATGGAGCAGCACAGGACTGCAGCCCTGCAGCTTGCTCTGCAGCTGCCCTTTCTGAACTGCTGTCAGCAGAGTCCACACTCCATGCCCCCTGCAGAAGCTGCCAGCACCTCAGGAAGGAGATACCTGCACGGGTGTGGAAAAACAAGGAGCCCTCAGGTTAAATTCGCCTGACCTAACGTGGGAAGACTTTCATAGAGGTTGTTTTGTTGAGGGCAGCAAAGAAACAAAATGACACCTGACTAATAGTGTGGCCAGCAGGGCAAGGGAGGTGGTTCTCCCTCTTTGCTCTCATCAGATCCCTTCTGGAGTATTGTGTACTGGAGTACAGTTCTGGAGTCCCCAGCACAGGAAGGACATGGAACTGCTGGAGCGAGTCCAGAGGAGGCCCCCAAGATGCTCAGAGGGCTACAGCAGCTCTGCTGTGAGGACAGGCTGAGAGAGTTGGGGCTCTGCAGCCTGCAGAAGAGAAGGCTTCCAGGAGACCTTAGAGTAGCCTTCCAGGATCTGAAGGAGGCTACAGGAAGGCTGGGGAGGGACTATTGACAAGGTCTTGCAATGACAGGACAAGGGGAATGGGTTTGAAGTGGCAGAGGGAAAATTTAGACTGGATGTTAGGAGGAAGTTGTTTGCAGTGAGGGTGGTGAGACACTGGCACAGGTTGCCCAGGGAGGTTGTAGCTGCTCCCTCCCTGGAGGTGTTCAAGACCAGGTTGGACGAGGCTTTGAGTGACTTGTACTAGTGGGAGGTGTCCCTGTCTGTGGCAGGGGGGAGGAACTGGATGATCTTTGAGGTCCCTTCCAACCTTACCATTCTGTGATTCTATAGAGTTCTCAAGAGCCTGAGAGAAAAGGAAAGATTGGCAACTCCTGAGCACCCCCTGAAATCTGAACACACGAGGAAACCCAGCTGCACCAAGAATGCTGCAGCCAAAGCATTAAGATTTTTGAGGAAACAGCTCATGGCTTTAAACTAAACCCTTGAGAGGGTGTTTTTAGGTGGCCTTTTTCCTCTTGCAGATCATGGTTTTCATACAGCAATTCTACATCTGTTTTATTCAGTTCAAACAAATTGCTCTAAGACTCTAGTATCTGCTTTCTTATGTTGGTATTTACAAGCCTGGAAATATAGGTGTCTAGATTTCCCCAGGTGGGTCTGGACAGTGGTGTGGTCATGTTGTCCTCCTCTCTTCTCCCTCAGCAACACCTTTGGGAGCTAGAGAGAGGACTGGGCAAAGAGGAACCAAATGAGGTTCAACAAGGACAAGTGCAGAGTCCTCCACCTGGGAAGGAAAAAACCTGCAGCAGCACAGGTTGGGAGGTGATCTGCTGCAGAGTAGCCCTGTGGAGAGGGACCTGGGAGTGCTGATGGAGAACATCCGTGGGGCAGCCATGAGCCCTGGTGGCCAAGAGGGCCAATGGGATCCTGGGGGACATTAAGAAGAGTGTGTCCAGTAGATCAAGGGAGGTTCTTCTCCCCCTCTACTCTGCCCTGGTGAGACCTCATCTAGAGTACTGTGTTCATTTTTGGGCTCCCCAGTTGAAGAGGGACAGGGATCTGATGGAGAGAGTCCAAGGGAGGACTATGAGGATGCTGAGGGGATTGGAGCAGTGCCTGGTAAGGGGAGGCTGAGGGACCTGGAGCTGCTTAGTCTGGAGAAGAGAAGACTGAGAGGGGATTTAATCCATGTTTCTAAATCTCTAAGGGCTGGGGGTCAGGAGGTGGGGGACAGGCTCTGCTCACTGCTACCTGGGATAGGACAAGCAGCAATGGATGGAAGCTGCAGCACAGGAGGTTCCACCTCAACACAAGGGGAACTTCTTGACTGGAAGGGTCCCAGAGCCCTGGTACAGGCTGCCCAGAGAGGTTGTGGAGTCTCCTTCTCTGGTGCCTTTGCAGGCCTGTCTGGATGTGTTCCTGTGTGCCCTGAGCTGGATTGTCTGGTCCTGCTCTGGCAGGGGGTTTGACTTAGGTGATCTCTTTGGGTCCTTCCAACTCCTGACATCCCGTAAGCTGTGATCCCATGAGTAAACTGGAGCTGAGGGAAGCACCATTGCCACATGCTGTGGAGAACACCCAACACTGATAACGACTCCACTAAAATAACAAGAAAACAGTTTTGCTGCCTGATTGACACCTACCAGAACATGAGGACAGCCTGCCCCAGATGTGTCACTGTATCATGTACTTCTAGAGTGATCAAAATGAGGTAACTTCTGGAAACCAAGTTATTTCTGTATTTTTAATTCTTCTTCTAACTGGCAGCTACTGTTCACTGTATTTTAAGGAGCAGAGATTTTAGCTAAAGGATTACTGTGTCGTTAATCAATCTATTGAATATTCATGATTTAGTGGATTTTTTTTTTTCCCCCACAGAAGGAAAGAAGTAATTATTTTGGCTAGCACTTGAAAATCCTGTGTATGTGCCACTGGTACCACTCCACTGTACTGGGCAAAATTAGAATTTTTCTATTAAACATGCAAAAGAATCTTTCCCCCCATACTGATGGATATCCTTTAGTTCTTTATTTAGTAACAGTATTTCATGCTCGCTTTTGTAGGAATTTAATGAAATTTGCTCCCTCCCTGGAGGTGTTCAAGGCCAGGTTGGATGAGGCCTTGAGTGACCTGTACTAGTGGGAGGTGTCCCTGCCTATGGATGATCCTCGAGGTCCTTCCAACTTTACCATTCTATGATTCTATGAAAATGGAAAAAAAAAAAAAAGAGGGGGTAGTGAGGAGGAAAAATTTCCTGACTCCAAACACTGGAGTGGAAGTTGATCTAGTCCTTGTTGAAACCTTGATGTAGAGAGTGAGGTCTTCACAGTCTCACAGTATCACCAAGGTTGGAAGAAACCTCAAAACTCATCAAGTCCAACCCGACACCACAGACCTCAAGACCAGACCATGGCACCAAGTGCCACGTCCAAACCTGCCTTGAACACCTCCAGGGACGCTGACTCCACCACCTCCCTGGGCAGCCCATTCCAGCAGTCAGTGACTCTCTCAGGCAACAACTTTCTCCTCACCTCCAGCCTAAACTTCCCCTGCCACAGCTTGAGACTGTGTCCTCTTGTTCTGCTGCTGCTTGCCTGAGAGAAGAAAGCAACCTCCTCCTGGCTACAAGCACCCTTCAGGTAGCTGGAGACAGCAAGAAGGTCTCTCCTGAGCCTCCCTTTCTCCAGGCTAAACAATCCCAGCTCCCTCAGCCTCTCTTCATAGGACTTGTGGTCAAGGTCTCTCACCAGCCTTGTTGTCCCTCTCTGGACACATTCAAGTCTTGACAAACCTTCTCACTTTTAGCAAACTACGAGTCTGTATTTGTTAGTTTCATTGTGTTTGAGTCTTGTACTAATGCAAAGCTCAGATGAAATACTGGCTGTGGAGCTGGTGGGAGACTGTGCTCAAGAACCAGACCACAAAACATAACCTTTTCTGGTCTCCTACAGCTATACCCTTGTGCTGGTTTGAGGCTAATTGGAATATTTTAATGGAAAAAAATTTTACTGTAGGCTGTGAAAAGGAAACAATGCTGATGTCTGCTGCACTCATAGGCTTGCTGAGATGGATAAAACAAGAACAAAAAACATAGATAAGGCACTCTACCAGAGAGTCTCAGGCTGTCTAGCTGCTTGCCTTCTCTTCTCTGCTGAATAATCCAACTAACCACTTTCAGAGTGGTTAGTTGGAAATCAGAGTCCCCAGGAGGGGCTCCCAACCAACCTTCCACCTTCTCTCCACCCCTCTGCCTTACCCCCCCAGGGTTTGCTTTATGTGCAAGTTGAGTTTGGAGGATCGGCCAGGGGAGTTAGAAGTGGAGTGGTTAGTTAGGTTACTCGGCAGAGAGGAGAAGGCAAGAAGCTAGAGAGATCGAGACTCTGAGCCTGAGTGCCTTATCTATGTTTGTGTTCTTATCCATCTCAGCAAGCTTATGAGTGCAGCAGACATCACCAGTGTTTGCTTTTCACAGCCTACAATATAATTTTCTCCATTAAAATATTCCAATTAGCCTCAAACCAGCACAGGGACTTAATTTTCACCGAATGTTAGGGGTTGGAAGGGACCTTGAAAGGTCATCCAATCTAACCCTCCTGCCAGAGCAGGATCACCTGGCCTAGGTCACTCACTAATGCATCCAGGTGGGTTTTGAATGCCTCCAGAGAAGGAAACTCCATAACCTCTCTAGGCAGCTTGCTCCAGGGCTCTGTCAGTCTCACAATGAAGAAGTTTTTCTGTATGTTTATATGGAACCTCCTCTGCTCCACTTTGCACCTGCCACCCCTCATCCTCTCCTTTGGCATGACTGAGCAGAGCTTGGCTCCATCCTCCTGACACTGCCCTTCACATCTTTATAAACATTAACAAAGTTTGCATTTCAGCCTTGTCCAAGCTAAAGAGCCCCAGCTCCCTTAGCCTTTCCTCACAAGGGAGGTGTTCCACTCCCTTCAGCATCTTTGTAGCTCTGCTCTAGACTCCTGCAAGAAATTCCTTGAGGTCCTTTTTGAATTGAGAGACCCAGAACTGGACATGATATTCCAGATGTGGTCTCACTGTACTTTCTCCTTCCTAAAATATTCTCCCTGTCCTTCAGCAAGGAACTGCTTCCAACTGTCACATTTTCTTGATACTGATTTGTTTGGTAGGTTTTTTTTTTTTATTTACATTAGGTTGATTTCTTTCAGCCTAGCATTTTCCACCCAGTGCTTTAGAATTAAACTCGATGTTGCTGTTTAACTGAAGCAACAATGCTGGCTTCAGTGAGAGTGCTGCATTTACCCAAGAAGGTTTTAAACAACCAGCAGGTATCTTTCTGTCTGCTCCTGATAATCTGAGGCCATGTGGCTTCCCATTTTGGTAAACATCTCAGCATAGTTTTCTTGGGTTTTGTTTAGTTGTTGGGTTGTGATTTTGTGTGTTTGTGTGTGTTTTGTTGCTTTTGGTTTGTGATTTTTTTTTTTCTTTCTTTTTAAATAAGACACTTTTATCAATAGAAGGAAAAAAAAGTCTCAACTGACAGTTCTGGAAACAAAACTCTTTCATTCAACTCAGATCTGCAGGTGTCAGGATAAGCTTTCACCATGGGTCAGCAAAAAACTCTCATGGTTTTCAGTGATTCACCAAAATAATTCACATCCTTTTACCCTTTTAAAACAATAAACCTTGGTGTGGAAGATGGACCAGCCACATTACTTTAGGCTCTGTCTGTGAGTTAGCTGCCTGTGTCTTTACTTCAGGTTTGTAGCAGGGTCCTGGTTGTGTGAATATAAAACCAGAAAGATTTAATTGTGCAGCTACCACTAAATTAAAACTCCGAATCTTTTAAAGCAGTTTTGTTTGCTTCCATGACATTGATTTTTTTTTTTTTTTTTAAATTATGGCTTGAGGATGAGGGAGGATATCCTTACATCTTGAAAAGTGGCTTTGTAGGTTACTACGATATGATGTTGTTTGAATTTCTAATCCATGTTGTTGTCATCTTTCTGGGACAGCAGGATTAACTGCAGCAAAGGGATGAAGCTCAGAATCGATGGGTTTATTGTGCCCATTCAGGAGTAGCCACCTGCTCAGATGAGATAATTCAGTATTCTGGCATTAAATCTTTGGATTTGAATTCTAGTTTATGGTGTTTAACTCCACTTCATTTTAATGTTTGAAGCACAGAAGACCTTTTCTAACCACCGAAGTGACAGCTCCAAAGCCTTGCACTGGCACAGCTATTTGGGGAGACTTAAGAGAAAGCAGGATAGTTTTCTTCCTTTGTGATTAAATGCCGGTCTAGAGCCAGTCGGGTTCCCAAGGGGGAGTATGAAGCTTCCATCCAGGAAAAGCCGGGGAGGAAAACTCAGCCAAGGAGCACGCAGCAGCCCGGGGGAGCGGGTGGCATCGATCGGCTCAAACTTTTTCGTGTAGCTTGTTTGAAGAGCAAACCTGAGTTACCCGTTCCCATTCTTATCCCACATCACGGTGATGTGCCCCGGTGGGCCGTCGAACTGCCGCCTCCCCGCGCAGGCAGGGACGATGCCCGGGACGCTGCTGTCCGGGGCAGGGGGAGCCCCGAGCACGCCTCGTTGAGCATCTCTCGGCCCCGCTTCGCCGCGCAGTGCCCGCGCCGGGCTCGAGTCTCCAGCCCGGGATTTGCCG
>VWZE01010688.1:1096-14341 GCA_013396675.1 Eubucco bourcierii
CACAGCAAATGATGATATGCAAACTATATCACAGTCACCCTGTTTCTGAAATGGCAATTATATCATAGCAAATGATGATATGCAAACTATATCATAGTCACCCTGTTTCTGAAATGGCAACTATATCATAGCAAATGATGATATGCAAACTATATCATAGTCACGATGTTTCTGAAAGGGCAACTATATCATAGCAAATGATGAAATGCAAACTACATCATAGTCACCCTGTTTCTGAAAGGGTAACTATATCACAGCAAATGATGAAATGCCAACTACATCATAGTCACCCTGTTTCTGAAATGGCAACTATATCACAGCAAATGATGAAATGCAAACTACATCATAGTCACCCTGTTTCTGAAATGGCAACTATATCATAGTCTACACCATTCATTGGTTTGCTGAGGATAAAAAGCCAAAACATTGACAATTTGTCCCACTCTGGTCTGTGATGCTGGATCTGTTCACTTCCTCTTCACTCTAATATCTTTCCACTAATCTTGGCTAACAGAAAACAATCTAAGCTTTGCTGGTTGTTTTTGGTTGTCTGTCTGGGAAAGGAGAAAGAGAGGGTAGCTTTGAGCCCTTTTGGGTAGCTTTACTTACCCAGGAGGGAGTTTGGATTTCTGTATTATTTCTAATTTGTATAGAATTGTAAATACTTGTAACTATATTGTGTACATATGCCTGCAAATTTAGCTTTGCTTTAAGTATAGTTTCATCTTACTTCCAAGCTGCCTGAGCTAATCTGGTAGATCTCAGTAATAGAGTGGGGGAAGTTCCTAACCCATCACAAAATCAAGAACCCTCACATCACAGTGCATGTTAACAAAGCTACAACAGAGCTTATGGAAGATAAACAGCATAATAGTTTCAGTTAAGCCTGAGTGGAGTGTAAGAAGCAAAATCCCACTGGCACAACCAGTTGGTTTCATGTTAAGAATACCTGGCTTCTTTCCCATGATCAGCAATAATCCTGTCATCTCTGCCAAGATTTCTGGAAGAAATGCGATCCAACTCCATCTGAAGTTCTTGATTCAGGCTCTCTAAGCCATATTTTTTGAAGCAAACACGATGTCGAGAGTAACCAGCAAGCTGCTCATCTGCTCCAATTCCTGAAAGCACAACCTTGGTAAACACAATAAAAGAAACCTTTCTCAGCACCTATGCAAGCTAATCATTTGTGTAACACACCTAGGAAAACAGAATAAAAGAAACCTTTCTCAGCACCTATGCAAGCTGATCATTCATGTAACACACCTAGGAAATCAGAATAAAAATCACAGAATGGTAAGGTTGGAAGGGACCTCAAGGACCATCTAGTTCCAACCCCCTGCCATAGGCAGGGACACCTCCCACTAGCACAGCTCACTCAAGGCCTCCTCCAACCTGGCCTTGAACACCTCCAGGGAGGGAGCAGCCACAACCTCCCTGGGCAACCTGTGCCAGTGTCTCACCACCCTCACTGCAAACAACTTCCTCCTAACATCCAGTCTAAATCTCCACTCTGCCAGTTTAAACCCATTGCCCCTTGTCCTGGCATTGCAAGACCTTGTCAATAGTCCCTCCCCAGCCTTCCTGTAGGCCCCCTTCAGATACTGGAAGGTTCCTGGAAGCCTTCTCTTCTCCAAGCTGCAGAGCCCCAACTCTCTCAGCCTGTCCTCACAGCAGAGCTGCTGCAGCCCTCTCAGCATCTTCGTGGTCTCCTCTGGACCCGCTCCAACAGTTCCATGTCCTTCCTGTGCTGGGGGCTCCAGAACTGCACACAGGACTCCAGGTGGGGTCTGAGGAGAGCAGAGCAAAGGGGCAGAATCCCCTCCCTTGCCCTGCTGCCCACACTGCTCTTGCTGCAGCCCAGCACTCGGCTGCTGTCTGGGCTGCATGAGCACATTGTAGGCTCACGTTGAGCTTTTCATCAACCCAGACCCCAAAAAGAAACCTTTCTCAGCACCTATGCAAGCTAACCATTTGTGTATCACTCAGGAAAACAGAATAAAAGAAACCTCGCAGCCAAGAAGGCCAATGGAATCCCAGGGAGGGCATTAAGAAGAGTGTGATCAGCAAGTCAAGAGAAATTTCTTCCCCTCTACTCTGCCTTAGTGAGGCCACTTAGTACCTGGAGTACTAAGTTCAGCTATGGGCTCCCCAGTTCCAGGGAAACTCCTGGAGAGTGTCCAGCAGAAGTTACAAAGATGTTGAGCGGCCTGGAGCATCTGTACAAGGAGGAGAGGCTGAGAGACCTGGGGTTGTTTAGACTGGAGAAGAGCGGACTGAGAGAGGATCTTCTCAATTCTGATCAATAACTAAAGGGTGGGGGTCAAGAGGATGAAGTCACTCTTTAGTGCTGCCCAGTGGCAGGACAAGGGGCAACAGACACAAAATGGAACTTGTAAAGTTCCACCTAAACATCAGGAAAAAAAGTATTTTCTGTGATGGTGTTGGAGCCCTGAAGCAGGCTGCCCAGAATGGTTGTGGAGTTTCTTTTCTCTGGAGTGATTCCAAACCCACCTGGACATTCTGACCCTGGAAAACTTGCACTTGGTGACCCTGCTTTTAGCACAATAGTTGGACCAGGTCCCCAGATGTCCCTTTCAGCCCTCACCACCTGAAATTCTGTGATCCTGAACATCTAACTGCATCTTCAGGAAAACAGCTTCATTATATATCTAAACACATTACCTATCATGATGGGATGTCCTTGCATATTTATAGAACCTGAAACAGTTTCCAATTAAGTCACTGTAAAATTTTTTTCCTAGTCACGTTGTTACTCACTTAAGCTCACACACAGCACAGGGCAGAACTGAATGCAGCTTTTAACCCCAGAACTACGAAATTATTTTAATAACAGAATTATTCCACATTCTGCCAGTGAATTGCAGAAGGTGTATGAATATTGGAAGACCTCTGCAGATTTCTGAAACAATAGAACTGGTTTTACAGTGGCAGGTCAAGCATAAGGCAGAGAGCAACAAAACTCATTACCTTTGCAGGACTTTTATATGGCTTCAGCTCTCCTTGGTTACTAACAAAACCCTCCCCCCTGGAAGCAAACCAAATTGCACAGCCAATGCTGTCATCTAAGACTGTATCCAGCGGATAAATCAAGTGATGAATGCGTTCTTGTCTCATTTTTTTTAGTTCCTCCAGTGTAACATTAATTTCCACAAAGTTCCAGGTTCTTGAAGGGTTAATGGCTTCCAATTCTTTCAGTCCAGCCCTACCGGTGATCCTGTCGGGAACATCAAAGCAAGACAAGCAAGCACCACTTTTAGCATCAAGATCTTGACACCTTTCTTGAAGACAAAGACAATCGAGCAGTACTTGCCGGCTGGCAGGGTTTTTTGTGGGACCTTTTTGCTCAGCTTGTTCTTTGGCCTTGAAAGCCACATTGAGAAGATCAATCGGCTCCCCTGAAGGCACGTGTTTATCAGCAAGGGCTGCAATCACCATGGAATCAATGCCACCCGAAAAGAGCACCCCAATGTGTGCCTTCCTGCTAGATGTGCTTGGCAGCTCTCCTGTGTTTTCGTCTTTCCCTCTAACAAGAGACAAAACCCGTCTCTTCACCGCTTCACTCAGCACATCAGTAAATTCTTGGACTAATTTTCTCCTGTGTTCCTCCGCAAGTAATCTTTGAAGGGTTTCTACAGAAACCACGTGGGTAATGCTGCTACTATCAGTGTCTGGACATTCACCTGAAGCTCTGGAAGTTGTTTTATTCAAGGGGATAACAGGTGCTGTGAGAAACAGTTTTGATTCATTCATCACAAGACGTATGTGGCTTGGTAAGCCTTTTGAAACTTGGTCCAGAACGTTAACGAATCCTTCCTCTGCTTTCTCTGTACAGCTGTACTTCCATGGAAACAGTGTCAAAGACAAAGATTTAGTTTCTGCACATGCTTTGAGATCCATTTTGAAAATCCCAGATGCTGGGACTTCTTGCCACTGGTTACCTGATTGGGACTGAACACTGACAGAAGCAAGACAGAGAGTACCGTCAGCTTCATCGCCGAACTGCCAAAGCAAACTACGACGACCGAAGTAATCTCTACCAAACCATAAAGTGTGCCTAGATGCTTGGTAATAAATAAAAGACCAAGGACCCCGAAGCGACGAGAAGAGTGACAAAATGTCTGCTTCACCACTGCATAACACAAGGTGATGAAACATCACCTCAGTGTCATTCTCTAGATCTCCCACATTCACTCCACTGAAAATTTCTCCATTCCAAAGAAAAACATTGCTGTTGGCATCTTCTAGAGGCTGAGGAGTCACCGGTCCCCTCAAGTGAAGTACGTGGCCAGAAAACAGACACTTGTAGGAGGGATCAGACATAGTTTTTATCAGTTGTTGGCTGCTGTCTGGTCCTCTTCTTCTGAGACAGCAGAACACATCTTCATTAAGGAAGTGATGAAGGGGATGTTGGCCACACCAAGTGACAACACAACAAATACCACACATTCTGACTCTGAAGTCAGTCGGACTACTTCTTGATTTTAGTCTTTTCTGAATTTTCCATCTCCTGATGTGTCTTCTTTAAGTCATCTAATACATCTGTGTAAGAGAAAAAACACACAACTATCAGTTCCATAAACTGGTTAAGTTTATGAGTAGGTAATTTAAGAATGTATCTAAGAAATTAGTAACACCAGCACCTTAATGAAAAGAGAATCACAGAATTGTTTCAGTTGGAAAAGACCTTTAAGATCCCTAAGCCAAACCACTACCTAACTACCAAGTCTGGCACTAAACCAAGTCACTCAGCACCACATCTTTGTGTCTTTCATACGCCTCTAGGGATTGGGTTTCAGATACTTCCCTGGGGAGCCTGTTCTAGTGGTTGGTATCTTGCTTAGTTGAAAAAAATAAGCATAAAATACTGAATTACAAAAGTGCTGCAATATCAACATGACACCAACATAGCTCACAGTGGCTTACTCTTCTTTAACTCTACAAAGATTATGTTTCAGGTTTTATCTTCCAAAGAAAGCCACATTACATGTATAAGGCCCCAATACAAGGGGAGAGGGCCAGGTTCTTTCTGGTGGTGGCCATGACAGAGGAAAAGGCAACAGACAAAAACTGGCACACATGAAGTTCCATTTAACCATAATGAAAAACTCCTTTATCATGAAGGTGCTGGAGCCCTGGAGCAGCTGCTCAAAGAGTTTGTGGAGTCTCCTCTAGAGAGATCCCAAACCCATCTGGACTTTGCAATCCCAGGCAATCTGCTGAGGGTGACTGTGCCTTAGCGGGAAGGTTGGACTAGATGACTCCCCGAGGTCCCTTCCAACCCTCCCCATGCTGGGATTTTGCCTATATAATCATTATGACTTAACACATTTGTAAGAATAAGTGAACTGTCAATTAAAATGTCCATATTATTAAATCAAAGAAAATGAAAGCAGCAATTGTCCATTCCAGAGATAAATTGATACTTCTCTTTTTATACAACTAACATTTTTCAATCATCAACTTTATCATCAATTCTCTTAACTTTATAATCCCACAGATCCATTCTTTCAACTACCTGGAGATTTCTAGCTTAGCCTCTGGTTTTACTTGTTATTTTCTTTCTACTCATCCCATGCAACTTTTATACTGTTGTTGTTCTTGTTGTTATTGTCAGTTTTTAAGGGTCAAAATGCTTCACAGCTTACCAAAGGGCACTGAGAAGAGCAGCTTCTCTGTGGGGTAGACATTCCTGCTCTTCCCATATCCTCAGCACTCTTTTATGACATCTCTGTATCGTGTGGAAATGCTTTCACACTTGTCCAGTCCCAAGTTACAAGCATGTGTGTTAAGTTTTACTTTGCATTTAACATACAGATGCCAGTTTTTCATTTTAATATACCTTTGAAATAATGAAGAACTTTGAATCACCATTTTAGTATAGAATCATAGAACGGTAAGGTTGGAAGGGACCTCAAGGATCATCTAGTTCCAACCCCCTGCCATAGGCAGGGACATCTCACACTAGTACAGCTCACTCAAGGCTTGAAATACTTAACTACTTGATCAGCTTTTACACTGCAAACTTACTTTTGCACTGAGACAGTGTTTCTGTTCGGTCTACAAGGAAGAAAATGTTGCTATTGGGTTGCTGCTTGTAAACTTTCTGTAAAACAAAAAAGAAAGGCTGCATGAAGTCAAAGCAAAAAGCTCTGGCAACCACACTGCAGAAAGCTCATGCAGGACCGCTGTGACACTCTTTCACTTTTAAACCAGAAGGGTAAGTTCTGCCCTGACAACACCAACATTCCAATGACAACATCAAAAACATTTCACGGACAAGCCATGACTATTCTGCATTTCTCTTTCCCTCATGTGTGAGGAATCACATTCATAGAATCATAGAATGGTAAGGTTGGAAGGGACCTCAAGGATCATCCAAGTTCCAAACCCCTGCCATAGGCAGGGACACCCCCCATTAGTACAGTTCACTCAAGGCCTCCTCCAACCTGGCCTTGAACACCTTCAGGGAGGGAGCAGCCACAACCTCCCTGGGCAACCTGTGCCAGCGCCTCACCACCCTCACTGCAAACAACTTCCTCCTAACATCCAGTCTAAATCTCCACTCTGCCACTTCAATCCCATTGCCCCTTATCCTGTCATTACAAGACCTTGTCAATAGTCCCTCCCCAGCCTTCCTGTAGGCCCCCTTCAGATCCTGGAAGGCTACTCCAAGGTCTCCTGGAAACCTTCTCTTCTCCAGGCTGCAGAGCCCCAACTCTCTCAGCCTGTCCTCACAGCAGAGCTGCTGCAGCCCTCTCAGCATCTTTGTGGCCTCCTCTGGACCCGCTCCAACACTTCCATGTCCTTCCTGTGCTGAGGGCTCCAGAACTGCACACAGGACTCCAGGTGAGGTCTGACAAGAGTAGAGTAAAGGGGCAGAATCCCCTCCCTTGCCCTGCTGGCCACGCTTCTCTTGATGCAGCCCAGGACTCGTTTGGCTGTCTGGGCTGCATGTGCACACTGTGTAACATTCATGTTTACACACTTTACATATGTGTAAACATTCTAGTTTAAACCACAAGAAAAGTAAGACTACTTGTCAAAGCCTTCTGATCAACTCAAGCATTTTAATGAAGTAACTCTGACAAAATATAACAAGGTGAAAAAAGCTCAACAATGCACCATGTTACCCTGCACCAGTGTACATAATTAAATTGTTCAGAGGGTGAATTATTCTAACAGCAGGCCACAGTTGTATTAAAACCAATTCAAGACAGTGTTTCACCTCTTGTCTCTTGTGCTCATTTCTGTGATGGTAAAATGAAAGAGTCAAAAGCAAGTTTCTACATATTTACCCGGTTCTTCTTCAAATTAGAAAGCTCATCAACTACAACCTTCTGCTCTTTAATCTGAAAGGCAAAAGAGGCACTTCAATTTAATTATTAAAAATAAACCTGAATGATAACCCTGGTGGTGAGCATGCTCACTGGTATTTTAAGGTAACTATGTGCATATATTGTTGGTGTTCTTGGAATGGGCCACTGAATAAAAAGTGGAAGTAGAGGCAAAAATTAAACACTTTGCAGCTCTAGAAACAATTTATTTGGCATGGTGTGCCACTCTCCTACCCTCCAAAGCAATCACTACTGGGAAGCCCAGAGTACATCCAACTACCTACAATGAGAACAGAAGAAAAGAAAACGTGCACACAACTAATAAAACTTCAAATAACTTTAGAAAATAAAATTTAACATAGTATCTACATTTTATAATTGCAGACATTCTCCAAATTCAAAATGAAATGAACACACCCCTCGCAACTGTATTAAAAGCAAGAGAAGCTTTTTTTGTTGCTCTGGGGTTCTGCAAAGACTTCCTTAGAGGGATTTACCACTCTCTTCCACTGCCCTGGCAGAGGTGGCAAGTCGTTTCATTTTATTGACCATGACAGTTGTGAAAGCTAAAGAACAATCAGGAGGACAGCAATAAAATCCAGAAAATAAAACAAAATATGGTCAGTAGGCTCTGAATGCTTTTTCTTAAAATTAATATAGTTTTCTTAGTTATTCTTTTGTGTCTCCTGGAATTGTCCTAACAGTAGGAAGCTGACACAGTGGTAGGTTAGCCAAAGGGAAGGTGGCACAGAGAGAACTTTTCCAGCAGCTACGTCAGTGTTTTGTATCTACAGCTCCAATCAGCGAAAGAGCAGCAGCATCCACTTCTGCTTAGCAGAACTTGCAACCTGCAGTACTGCTACGTGCTAGATTTACAGCTTTCCAGGCAACCAAAACCACTTTATACAGTAGGGTCATATGGAAAGAAGACCAATTTTGGAGGGAAAGCAACTTCACAGGACTCTACAGATGTCACACTAAGCAAAGCTCCTGGCACCATGGAAAGCAGAAAAAGAGTTACGAAGAGTGCCAGCCTCCGTGTATTAAATCCTTGGGGATTTTCTGAGCAGGTAGGACTGGAATAGACGCCCAGGAGAAAACTTCACCGCGACTCACATGACATTTCAGTCTCGGCTTGGAGAAGTGAGAAGCAATCTGACAGAGAGAGCTAACCGTGACGCCGAGAGGAACCCACTACCCGACCCCTCGCCCTACAACGGTAGCCCCCTCCCATCCCTGACAGGCCACTTCTTCACGCTGATCACAACCGAGGCGTCACCCTCCACCCGCCACCACGGCCCTGGACGCGACTCAGCCTGCCACAAAAATCCGCGAGCACCGCGGTGAGGGGACACACACAGAGCCAGGGCCGCAGCCGGCCCCTTCCGCAAGGCTGCAGGCCGCCTCGCCTCACCCTCCGGCTCAGCTCCTCCTTATGGCGCAGCCTCACGATCTCGCTCTCGCCCTCCTTCTTCTCCTCCTCCTCCTCCTCTTCCTGAGGCGAGCGGCCCGACATCCCCCCACGGGGCGCGTCCCGCCGGGCACTGCGGCCGCACACACACCGACAGCCGACAGCCGCCAAACCGCTGACCACGGCTACACGGACACCAGCGCGCGGGCGCGCGCACACACTCAGGGCGCATGCGCGCAGCAGGGCCGCGCCGAGCACCAATCGGCACGCGCCGCCCAGCACACGCGGAGCTGTTAGGCGCGAGAGGGCGGCGCGGCGCGGGCTCTGTCTCTGTCGCACCTGCCGCGGCTGGCCCCGGCCGTAACGGAGAAAGGCGCTGGCTCGCGCCGCCGATCCGTTTTGCGCGGGCAGCAGGGGCTCTGCGCCTCCGTCAGCAATCGAACAGTCGCCTCGAGCTGTCACCCTGTCCGTGAGACCTGGCGCAGGGCCGAGGACAGTGGGATGAGGTTCGACAGGGCCCAGTGCCTGTGTCACAGGAGCCCCGCGAATGCTCCCAGGCCTCGGGATGATTGAGTGGAATCATCCTGCCTGGTGGAAAAGGCCTGGCCGTGCTGGTCGACAGGCAGCCGCCACAGATGAACCAGTATGTGCCCAGACGGCATCCTGGACTGCATCCGCAATAGTGTGGCTAGGAAGAGTAGGACAGGTATCATCAAAATGGCTCTTGCAGTCGGCACTGATGAAGCTGCACCTTGAATACTAGGCTCAGTTTTAGGCTCCTTCATGCTATAAGGACACAGTGAGGGTGGTGAGGCACCGGCACAGGTTGCCCAGGGAGGTTGTGGTTGCTCCCTCCCTGGAGGTGTTGAAGGCCAGGCTGGGGGAGGCCTTGAGTGAGCTGTACTAGGGGCAGGTGTCCCTGCTATGGCAGGGAGTTGGAACTGGATGATCCTTGAGGTCCCTTCCAACCCTAACATTCTACAATTCTATGAGGTGCTGGAGTAGGTCCAGGGAAGGGCAGTGAAGCCAGTGGAGGGGCTGGAGAACAGATCTGGTGAGGACTGGCTGTGGGAACTGTGGTTGTTTAAAGAAAAGGAGGCCAAGAGAACTCGTGAGTGACAAGTGAAAGAGCAAGGAAAAACTGCCTCACCTGGCACCAAGGCAGGCCTAGGGTAGCTTGGCTATTAGAGGAGACTTCTTCACTGAAAGAGTCCTCAAGGACTGGAACAGGCTCCCCAGTGAGGTGGTTGAATTACTGGGCCTGGAAATATTTAAATGTGGTGATACGGGACATAGTTTAGTGCTGGACTTGGTGGAGTTAGGCAGTGGTTGGACTTGATATTCTTGGAAGTATTTTCTAACCAAAATACATCTGTGTGAGGGCATTGGCCAGGTGGCCATAGTGGAAGGCTGTGAATGAGTCTTGGGGAGTTTATAAAAAAAAAAAAGGGGGGTAGGGGGGGTGGAACTCCAAAAGACAACAAAAAGAAAGTGTTTGGAAATGTGTGGAGATGATTCTGCCTCTTTACTCTGCTCTCATCAGACCCCACCTAGAGTCCTGTGTGCAGTTCTGGAGCCCTCAGCACAGGAAGGACGTGGAAGTGTTGGAGAGGGTCCAGAGGAGGCCACCAAGATGCTCAGAGGGCTGCAGCAGCTCTGCTGTGAGGACAGGCTGAGAGAGTTGGGGCTCTGCAGCCTGGAGAAGAGAAGGCTTCCAGGAGACCTTAGAGTAGCCTTCCAGTATCTGAAGGGGCCTACAGGAAGGCTGGGGAGGGACTATTGACAAGGTGTTGTAATGACAGGACAAGGGGCAATGGGTTTGAAGTGGCAGAGGGGAGATTTAGACTGGATGTTAGGAGGAAGTTCTTTACAGTGAGGGTGGTGAGACACTGGCACAGGTTGCCCAGGGAGGTTGTGGCTGCTCCCTCCCTGGAGGTGTTGAAGGCCAGGTTGGAGGAGGCCTTGAGTGAGCTGTGCTAGTGGGAGGTGTCCCTGCCTAATGCAGGGGGTTGGAACTAGATGATCCTTGAAGATCCTTCCAACCTTACCATTCTATAATTTTCTGGTGACCCTGGACCAGCCTCAGGCAGCTTGCTCTAAAGCAGTTTGCTTAAAGGTATTCTAGAGAAGCTCTAATGATTACACCCTGTATTGGTGGTATCCATGGGCTTGGTTGGAATGTCTGTGCTGTTGGTGGGACTTTTTCACAGTGATATAGGGAGAATAAGTTATTGCTTCTAGAAAGACCATTAAAAACCACCAATTTGGTTATAAGAGTATTTAGCAATGCATTAACTTGAAAATGCCTTGCTTGTTTGCCTTTTAACAAAAAGAAAAGCAGGTCACAGGTTCATGAAAGGTGAGGCTTGCTCTTCCCTCCACCCTCAGCTGCACATTTCAGTCTCCACCCTTGCATCAATGTGGCTGATAGTGGGATTGTGTGGTGACACTTTGCAGTGTCCTAGTGCTACATGAAGCTGGCAGTCCCAAAGCAGGCTAACCAAAGCTGTTGGAGAGCTTTCTGGGGCTAGTCCTTCAAGCTGTAGAAGAAATAAACATAGCTGGGTCTCACACAACAGCTTTGATGGTGTTGCTTGGTGTGTTTTGTAGGTTGCAGGTTGCCACTTTTTGTTCTGTGGAGTAGTTTTACTTCCCAACCATCTGCTGCCTGAGAGTTTTGCTGTTGATCTGTTACAAAGGTTAATACCTGAGTAACTCAGTAGTCAAAGTATAATTTCTGTACTGATTATCCCTTTCAAGTTTAGTAATAAATATAGTTAATGTTTATTAATCAAAAATCCAGCACTCTGTTCCTGAGGCTGCTATCACATAGGAGTGATAGTAATGATCTTGAGGCATAATAGCAGATGTGGAATGTTTCCAGCTTCTGGTTTTACCACACATTGCTGATTCTTGTGCTGATAGGAAATGTGCTTTTGATAAGTCTTCCTTTAAAATGAATGGATTGATTGCTCCTGGAATTAGCCACATTCAACACCCATAATAAAAGCAACTCTGTTTAAAATTCAGCCATGGAAGAGTTTGACACCTTTTATCTCCCTGCACAGAGCTACTAGATTTTAATCCAACCTTACTTCAGGGCTGCTCTAGTCATAGTGTTTGTGGTGTGCTTGCACTGCTCTGCATGAGAGGTGGTGAGGAGCCTTAGGAGCTGATCAGGCTGATAGCTGAGTGGGTGTTGTAGTTTAGTGATAAATCTCTGTTCAAGCTGCTTGTGTCTTTTCATCTCTTTTGTGCCAGCTCTGCTGTTTTGAATTATTTATAACGTGAGACTATTTTTGAGAGGTTAGTAATGTCTGTTAATAATATTTTTAAAGAACTCAGCTTTTCAGCATCTGGGACTCTTTAAAAAGCTATTTAAGACAACAGGAATTAGCCAACAGGCCATGTAAACCGTTATAGAAGAAGCAGTAGTCAGTGATGCCAGGAAATATTTGAGGTTGCCATCACGTGTTAGCAAATACATGACCAAACAGCTCAGGCTCTGACAGATGGTTGTCAGAAGCACACTGGAAATGTTAGGCTGTCCTCCTGAAAACCCCTGTCAGTCCTGACCTCTTTTCAAGATGTTGGCAGAACATCTGTCATATGATTTTACAGATGAGAAACAAGGCAGCACTGATAATTCTCTGAGGCATAGCAGTGCCAAGCTGCCATGCTTTGTTGTGGACTAAAATCTGCATGTACTCAGTTCTCTGTCTAAAGTGTTAAACCACAGTAGCTTGACTGTGGGCTCAAATCTGAGGCATTTACTAGGTTCAGCTGTAGTCTGAAGAAACTTGTTATGCTTTAGAAGAACCACTCTTGAAGGTCCTTAGAACTGGACAGCACCAAGACAATTGTAGCTCTAATGTTGGCCACAAGAGTGCAAGCTGAAACTGTGTTGGCTGCTCTCTGAATCCAGAGACAATGAAAGCAATAGTGGATCCTGGGATAAAAGACAAGTAGATGAGGTTCTAGAAAGGGGAGAGCAAGGTCGGTGGGTATTTGTTTCTTCTTCTGGAGACATTCAAAACCTGCCTGGATGCATTCCCCCTGCAGACTGCCCTAAGTGACCCTGCTTTTGGCAGGGGGGTTGGACTCGATGATGTCTAGAGGTCACTTAACCTCTCCCATTCTGTGATTTGTATTTACGATTTTTTTTTTTTTTCCCTTTGGAGCATTTTAATTTCTGATCCCTGTTTATTTTATGCTCAGATGTTGTAATGTCAGAATCCGTGTGAGTAAACTGTGAGATGCTGCTGGCTAAGCTGTCAGCTCATGGGTTGGATGCCAACACTCTGCGCTGGGTTAGGAACTGGCTGGAGGGCCGAGCCCAGAGAGTGGTGGTGAATGGTGCCACATGCAGCTGGAGGCCGGGCACTAGCGGTGTGCCCCAGGGATCAGTGCTGGGCCCCATCCTCTGTAGCATCTTCAGTGATGATCTGGACCAGGGCATTGAGTCAGGCACCAGCAAAT
>VWZE01010689.1:3764-46007 GCA_013396675.1 Eubucco bourcierii
GTGATACTGTGATACTGTGAATGAACATGGTCAGTTAGTGGCACTGGTAGCATTTAGTGAGGTGACAATTTTATGTCATGCTTCTTGCATTATTTTAATGCAGACTGTAGTGGAAGGGGTAATTAATTACTGCAAGATGATTTTTTTTTAAATATTGATATAGTTTATTAATATTACATATTCAGAACTGGAGTCTACCCCTATCACCAATTTAATACTAAGAGGTTCTAGGTATCATTATGGAAACCATATACAGGTTATTATAGGATCTAGGAATAACTATTAAATATATACACATTAATTGAACTCAATTAAACCGGCAGAGAAGGCTTTGCAGTCAGTGCACCACTTGCGGTCAATTCTCTGCTTGCTCAGTGGATGGATGCTAGGAGGTCCTTTCTGCTTATGGGAGAAGGCAATTAATGATTCCAAGAGGCTTTTGGTATTTACCCACAAAAATATTATCCAACAATACCCAAAGCTCGTGGCAGGGTTGCTGTCAGTAGCCATTAGAAGCTTTGGAGTTTACCCAGGCTTCTGGGTGCTGGGGAAAGGAGGCAGATGATCTCTGACATGGTCCTGGCTCTCTGGATGATCTGTGTTATCTCCAGGGCTTCTGTCTGGGCAGGAGGCTTCCAGGTGCAGGTAGGTGTCTTGTGGTGTGCAGTCTCAGCATGGATAGAGCAGATATAATAGTGGAGCACAGATACAATAGTGGAGCACAGGTCTAATAGCCACACCTTGTAATGGCCAAGTGCATGCTGTGCTCCCTGCTCATCTCCTTTTATCCAATACAGCCTGAGACTAATGGGCCTTTGGCCACAGGATAGCCAATCCAATGGCAGTTAGCCAAGATGTGACCATATTGGGTGAAGCCATAGGCTTGCTTTACCCTTTTTAGGGCAGAACACAGCCTTGCACAAGGCAACCCTGTGCACCTTGCTTACCGCAGTTGCTGGGCAGGCCACAGACACCAGACTCAGTGGCTTCAGATTCTTTTTCCTCTTTCCCATGGTTGCTCTCCCCAAAACAGAAGGAGGGAGAGCAGAAAAATGTGCCTGGGTAAGCCAGGACATGTATAAGCCTATTCTGGCTTGCTTAGGCCTACCAGGACAAAACAACCCCTAATCTAATTCACAGGATTGTCCCACAAACAGCTGTGTCAGCACAGCTTGGAAGACAGGGATGGGGTCTGTGCCACAGCAGTGGAAACAAGCCAGGGAAGCCAGCAGCCTAACATTGCTTAATGATGCCTAATATTTAGTACCAAAAAAGTACAGCTGCATTAGAGCCATAGAATCATAGAATGGTAGTGGCTGGAAGGGAATTCTGTAGACCATCTAGTCCAAACTCTTCTAACACAGGCCCTGAGTAACCTGTGCTAGTGGGAGGTGTCCCTGCCTATGGCAGGGGGTTGGAACTAGATGATCCTTGAGGTCCCTTCTAACCTTACCATTCTATGATTCTATGATTCTACATGTGTCCCTAGAGCAGGTTGCACAGGAATGTGTCTAGGTGGCTTTTGAAAGTCTCCAGAGAAGGAGATTCCATAGCCTCTCTGGGCAACCTGTTCCAATGCACCATCACTCTCAGAGAAGTTTTTACTCTAGTTCAAGCAAATTAGCACACAAAGAGCACAATTCCTAAGGAAGGATATATTCAAAAGATGTCTTTGGGGAGGATGTATTTCACTGCTTTTAGGGGAGAAACTTTGGTCTGCAATATTGCTGCCTTAAAGTCTTAAATAAAAGATAAACCACCACGAATAAAGTTATGCCAAAAAATATTACTTACAGATGAACAAAGGTGTTTTAATACCCCCTTCCAGCCTTACTAGCACCACTGAGTAAAAAACACCTTCTCCTCATGTATGATGTGGTTACAACTGTGCAACTCAGCAGCACCCTATTTAGATCAAAACTTCACCCAAGCCTGGTACAAACTGCTGCTAATTCATGCAGCACTGATATTGCTCCCATTGAAACCCATCCCATATGTTCATCGAGTTTGTATTATATGTAGAAAGTCAACCACAAAAAGCCAAAGAGATGGTGCATGGCAGGCTTGGAAGTTTATTGTTTAAAGATGTTCTGCTATTATGTAATTTCAGTTGTCACCTCTCTTGATGGTTTTGGAAGGTATTTACAGGAAGATACAGATATATAGATATATAGATATATAGATATATAGATATATAGATATATAGATATATAGATATATAGATATATAGATATATAGATATATAGGTATATAGATATATAGATATATAGGTATAGAGATAGAAATAGAGATAGAGAGATAGTGAGAGAGAGATGAGAAATAAGATATAGGGATATAGAGAGAGAGATAGAAAGAGAGAGAGAGAAATAGAGAGAGAGATAGAGATATAGAGATAGAAAGAGAGAGATGAGATAGAGATGAGAGACAGAGATAGAGATAGAGAGAGATAGATAGAGAGAGAGAGATGAGATAGAGACAGAGATGAGATAGAGACAGAGAGAGAGATGAGAGATAAGATATAGGGATAGAGAGAGATAGAGAGAGAGAGAGAGAGATAGAGATAAAAATAGAGAGATAGAGAGATGAGATAGAGATAGAGCAATAGAGTTAGAGATAGAGATATAGAGAGAAAGATAGATACAGAGAAAGAGAGAGAAAGAAAGATATATATAAAGAGATAGAGAGATGAGATAGAGATAGATAGAGATGAGATAGATATAGAGATAGAGATAGAGAGATGAGATAGAGATATAGAGATAGAGATAGAGAGAGAAAGATAGATACAGAGAAAGAGAGAAAGAAAGATATATATAGAAAGAGATACAGAGAGATGAGATAGAGAGAAAGAGATGAGATAGATATAGAGATAGAGAGAGAGATAGAAAGAGAGGTGAGATAGAGATAGAGATAGAAATATAAAGAGATAGAGATAGTGAGAGTGAGCAATAGAGAGAGGAGATAGAGATGAGAAAATAGAGAGAGATAGAGATAAAGAGATAGAGATACAGAGAGAGATAGAGATAGAGATAAAAGTAGAGAGAAAGAGAGAGAGAAAGATACACAGATAGAGATGAGAGAGAGAGAGAGGGAGAGAAAGTGGAAAACTGAAAGTCTGGCTTAGGTCAGAACTGTGTCAGTTTACACAACCTCAAGATCTGATCCAGGTTTTGTGTTGCTCAGAAGCTTGCTGCTTTCTCATTTGAAGTCAGTGTGCACTGTTTGCAGTCTTACCGTGTGCTGCTCTAAAGATAATCTGGTTGCCAGAAACAGTGAAATATGTCTGCATGGAAAAAAAACAACCAAAAACAAAAACAAAAAAAAAAAGCAGGAGCAGAAGATCCTTTAACCCACAAAAGACCTTAATTTTTCAGGGAAATGCATAAATAATTAAAACCAAATGCAAAGATGTAGTAAAAACAATGCATTAACAGAACTGGCTGTTCAGAAGTAAAATGCTTGCCTGTATGTTTGTTCGTTCCCTCCCTCCCTTCCCCCCACCAGTTATTTACCAGCAATTTAAAACCAAAATTGCTTTATTTTAAACCCAAATAGTTTTATTTTAAAAAATATAGAGGTATACATGAATTAATGGACTTTTAAGTAGAGAACACAGTTGAAGTGAAAATGTGTGATTTGCTTAATGAAGAGTGTCAAAAGAATGGAACAAAGCACAGCACAAACACTGGCATGATATTGTCAAGTATTTGTAGGGTCTAGTATTCTATCCTATTATTCAGCTGAACATGAATTAATTTTTCAGTGTCTTCCAACACTCAAGCACCATGGGAGAGGGGTTAGAACTATTAGAGCTAGATAATCTTTAAGATCCCTTCCAGCCCAAGTTATCTTGTGGTTTTAAAATGCATTTCTCTCTCTCTTTTTTTTTTTTTTTTAAATTTTTTTTTTTTGCATAAACTATTAAAATTCATGCACAAATGAGTCAAAGTTTCCATAGAGATTAGCTTCATCAACACAGTTTAAAGAATTCTCTTTAGTCTTGGATGTTTAATAAAAGTGCTGCTATGCTCTGCTTAAAGATTGTGATGATTTTTCATCTTACAAAACTTCTTACCTTTGTCTGAGCTATTCCACTAGTATTAATCATAGAATGATAGAATCATAGGATCATAGAATCATAGGATCATAGGATCATAGGATGATAGAATCATAGGATGATAGAATGATAGGATCATGGAATGATAGAATCATAGGATCATAGAATCATAGGATCATAGGATGATAGAATCATAGGATGATAGAATGATAGAATCATAGGATCATAGAATGATAGAATCATAGGATGATAGAATGATAGAATCATGGAATGATAGAATCATAGGATCATAGAATGATAGAATCATAGGGTGATAGAATGATAGAATCATGGAATGATAGAATCATTGAATCATAGAATCATTGAATCATAGAATCAGTCAGGGTTGGAAGGGACCACAAGGATCATCCAGTCCCAGCCGCCCCTGCCGTGGGCAAGGACACCTCACACTAGATCAGGCTGTCCAGAGCCTCACCTAGCCTGGCTTTAAACACCTCCAGGGATGAGGCTTCCACCACCTCCCTGGGCAGCCTATTCCAGGCTCTCACCACCCTCAAGCTGAAGAACTTCTTCCTCTCATCCAGTCTGAATCTGCCCATTTCTTGCTTGGTTCCATTCCCCCTATTCCTACCATTACCTGGCATCCTGAAAAGTCCCTCCTCAGCTTTCTTGTAGCCCCGTTAAGATACTGATCCCCTGTGTTTTTTAAATGCCCCTGTTATCTCATTAGCAGATTAAAGATCCTCATTTTGAAGCAGCTGCGAAAATTACAGCACGCATTTTCCTTCATCTTTACTAATTTGATATGGAAATTACTGTTTGGAAAGAATTATCTTGTACTCCAACAAGCCATTGTGCTAAAGATGGATTACTTCTAAAAACACAAAGCAGTAAAAAGCATTTTTCATATGTATCTACCAAATTGTTTTGGCAACCAAATGCACTAATGAAAAGAGTGACAGTTTTAAGAATCAGCATATCTGTAAATCATTATTTACAGATTATTACCTAAAGGATCATGTAAATAATGATAAAAAGCTGTAATGAATTATTGTTACAGTTATTATAAAGGAAAAAAAAAAAAAACAAAACACTTCACTTAAGTTGTTGTAGATGTAATCCGTGGTAGCAAAAGGCATTTAGTCTTGTCAAAGACTGTCAATTTCTTGTCACCTAGTGGACTACCTTTTGTTGAAAGCTGGGAGTGCAATCCCATGTAAAGCAGCAGAGAACCTTTCTGCTTTGTCTTCTGTGAAGCAGTTATCAATGGGTCTGCTGGTAGCAAAACTCTTGTTACTTCAGAGGAGAGCTGGAGGGAGTGACCCAACACTGACCCATCTCTGCCCACCTCTTCTAAAACAAAGATAACTTCTTTGTCTAAAGGAAAGCAGGGAAGGGGGGAAAAAAAATAAGGTTAGCAGTAAATCATTTTTAAAAGGTCCAAATTAGTAAATAAACAATTAATTCTCCTTGCTCTGAAGCAATCATAATCCAGGGCTGCTCAGGGCTGCTCTCAGCCATTCCCCACCCAGCCTGGAGTTGTGCTTGGGATTGTGCCTACCCAGGTGCAGGACCTTACACTTGGCCTTGTTGTATTTCATGAGGTTGGCCTGGGCCCACCTCTCCAGCCTGTCCAGGTCCTTCTGGATGGATCCCTGCCCTCTACCAAGTCAACTGTGCCACACAGCTTGGTGTCATCTGCACACTTGCTGAGGCTGCACTGATTCCTCTGTCCATGGCACTGACAAAGATGTCAAACAGCACTGGTGCCAGCACTGACCCCTGAGGGACACCACTTGGCACTGGTCTCCAGGTGGACATTGTGCCCTTGATCACCACTCTCTGTGTGCCACCATCCAGCCAATTCCTAACCCAGCAGTGCTCCACCCATCAAGTCCATGTTTTTCCAGCTTGGGAATTTCCTGAAGATAATCCCAGCAGGCACAGACCTGCACACTTTAAACCAAATTAAAACCTGTTTTGATGACATTTCCATGCCACAAACAATGTAAAAAATAAACACAGCCACAAAATAACAACTCTTCTGTGTCCCCTCCCCAGCTCACCAGATCTGTTCCCCTCCCTATGGGCAATCTGGTTCCCATGGAAATTAACCCACCCGTGTTTTCTGTTTTGTGGTGCCCCCACTCCACTCTTTGTACCACCCCCATCTTGGCATGGCCCAAACACACTGAATGTAGAAACCCTGGCAAGTTTAGTCATATTGTTAAAATTAACAGTCTGGGGGCTAGAGGGGTGTGAACTCAAACCTCCTCTCTCAGATGTGTATCACTGACAGCACACTGGAGCTTGAACAAACAAACAAATGCCAACAAATTACAGCCATGTGTCATCAAAGTTACTTCTTCATGTAACCATGGAAAGGGGTAGGCAGTTAAGCAAAACTGTGGTAATTTTGAATGGCTTGAAATATTTGTGTGTCAGTAGACAGGCCAAATGATTGCCAAACAGAGTGGAGACTAACAAGGTAATTCAGGCTTAGAGTCTAAATTGAGGCTGGTGGTTTTGTTTGCATTGGACCTTGTCAGAAAATGTCAATCTAATGAGGAAATTCAGTATTATATTAAATTTTTAGGTGTGACTCCTTTGCCTTTAATCCCCGTAGTCTAAAACTATAGGCAGCCAAGACCATGAAATGAAAGTAAAGAGGACACAGTATCACAGGGTCACAGTATCACCAAGGTTGGAAGAGACCTCAAAGCTCATCAAGTCCAACCCATCACCACAGACCTCAAGACCAGACCATGGCACCAAGTGCCACGTCCAAACCCACCTTGAACACCTCCAGGGATGGTGACTCCACCACCTCCCTGGGCAGCCCATTCCAGCACTCAATGACTCTCTCAGGCAAGAACTTTCTCCTCACCTCCAGCCTAAACTTCCCCTGGCACAGCTTGAGACTGTGTCCTCTTGTTCTGGTGCTGCTTGCCTGAGAGAAGAAAGCAACCTTCTCCTGGCTACAAGCACCCTTCAGGCAGCTGTAGACAGCAAGAAGGTCTCCTCTGAGCCTCCTCTTCTCCAGGCTAACCAATCCCAGCTCCCTCAGCCTCTCTTCATAGGGCTGTGCTCGAGGCCTCTCCCCAGCCTCGTTGCCCTTCTCTGGACACACGCAAGCACCTCAATGTCCTTCTTCAATTGAGGGGCCCAGAACTGGACACAGGACTCAAGGTGTGGCCTAAGCAGTGCAGAGTCCAGGAGGAGAATGACCTCCCTGCTCCTGCTGGCCACACTGTTGCTGATGCAGGCCAGGATGCCATTGGCCTTCTTGGCCACCTGGGCACACTGCTGGCTCCTGTTCAGGCGGGTGTCAATCAGCACCCCAGATCCCTTTCTGTTTGGCTGCTCTCCAGTACAGGTGCCTTTGTCCCCTCTTTAAACATAGCACAATAAATACCCATCACTGGCAGCCTACTGGTTTCCTGGGCATCTCTGCAGAGCTAAGCCAATGATATGACACACTTGGGAAAATGTTTCTAGGAAGATTTTTCTGGTTAGCAGCTATTGCTGTTATGAAGTGTAACGGTAAACTAAGTCAGTGTAATATAACTGTTAAGTTTTTATGCCTGCTTGGAAATCATACAATCACAGAATCACAGAATCAGAGAATGGTAAGGTTGGAAGGGACCTCAAGGATCATCTATTTCCAAACCCCTGCCATAGGCAGGGACACCTCCCACTAGCACAGCTCACTGAAGACCTCCTCCAACCTGACCTTGAACACCTCCAGGGAGGGAGCAGCCACAACCTCCCTGGGCAACCTGTGCCAGTGTCTCACCACCCTCACTGTAAACAACTTCCTCCTAACATCCGGTTTCAATCTCCCCTCTGCCAGTTCAAACCCACTGCCCTTTGTCCTGGCATTACAAGACCTTGTCAATAGTCCCTCCCCAGCCTTCCTGTAGGCCCCTTCAGATCCTGGAAGGATACTCTAAGGTCTCCTGGAAGCCTTCTCATCTCCAGGCTGCAGAGCCCCAACTCTCTCAGCCTGTCCTCACAGCAGAGCTGCTGCAGCCCTCTGATCATCCTCGTGGCCTCCTCTGGACCCACTCCAACACTTCCATGTCCTTCCTGTGCTGAGGCCTTGAGTAACCTGTCCTAGTGGGACGTGTCCCTGCCTATGGCAGGGGGTTGGAACTAGATGATTCTAGAGGTCCCTTCCAAGCTTACCATTCTATGATTTTATGATTCTATGATTCCTAAGAAGCTATAAAGCACAAACAATGGAATACTTAACCATATCACAGTTTTCAGGTTATGTGAGTAAGAGAGAACATATCCAGTTTGCCAAAGGCCAATGAAATCTGACCAGGGGAATCCTCACTTATTTTAGATCAAAAACAGTTTTGGCTGACTATATTCCTTTCTATCTAATGCCAAAATAGCACAAATGCAAGTCTAAAGATATTTGATGAAACTGTATTCTACACTCTCATTACTTGGAGGATTTACAAACTGTTTATACTTCCCAATAGATGCAGCAAACCTTCTTAGAGAGTTCATGCCCCTTCACTCACTGCAGTGTTCTGGAAAATATTCAACACAAAACTGAAGCCAGAATCTAATATTCTTTGCAAGTGTCCATGGTTGCTGTGATTGAATCTGTCGATGATAATACCATGCAGCCATCAGCAGCAAGGACATTGAACTGTTGGAGCTAGTCCAGAGGAGGCCACAAAGATGCTCAGAGGGCTGGAACAGCTCTCCTATGAGGACAGGCTACAAGAGTTGGGGCTTTTCAGCCTGGAGAAAAGAAGGCTTCCAAGAGACCTTGGAGTGGCTTTCCAGGATCTGAAGGGGGCTATAGGAAGGCTGAAGAGGGACTATTGACAAGGTCTTGTAATGACAGGATGAAGAGTAATGTGTTTAAGTTGGAAGAGGGGAGAATGAAACTAGATGTTAGCAAGGAATTCTTTGCAGTAAGGGTGGTGAGACACTGGCACAGGTTGCCCAGGGAGGTCGTGGCTGCTCCCTCCCTGGAGGTGTTCAAGGCCAGGTGGGATGAGGCCTTGAGTGACCTGTGCTAGTGGGAGGTGTCCCTGCCTATGGCAGAGGGTTGGAACTAGATGATCCTTGAAGTTCCTTCCAACCTAAATCATTCTATGACTCCATATCTAAAACTTGCAAACAGGAAAGTGTTTTACAGGTGTACTGTGCCAACCTCTCCTTTCCCATGTCCTTTCTCCACCCCTCTCTAAAATTCCTGTGACTTAACTGTACACAAAAAACAAAACAAACAAAAAACCAGAGATGGAATCCTTTGTTGATGTCTGTGATACACTAATAGTGTATCTGCCTATGGCAGGGGGTTGGAACTAGATGATCCTTGAGGTCACTTCCAACCTTACCATTCTATGATTCTATGATTCTATGCATTTGTGTATCTGTAATAGTACCTGTGGGAACAATATTATTATTTTACCAACTCTAGGCTGGGAGGCAACCAACATTAATAATCACAATTAAAAAGCAAACAACAAACAACAAAAAAAAAAGATGGCATAGAAATAAATTGAGGAGAAGTTATAGAGGAAGCAAAAGGAATATATTTGTTCTTCCATCTCATTTGCTTCATGGAATGCTGTCTTTCCATTTCTTACTCCTACCCCTAACTGATAATAAAACAGGAACCTGCAAATTAAGATGCTTGCCAGAGTGAGTAATACTTTCTCTTCCCCATGGAGCATTGCATTAAGGACCTCTCATTTCTAGTCTCCCAATTCACAGACCTTTTAAAAAGCTTTCACTTTCTGCATGGATGTTATCTGACACACAGTTTTACATGGTCAAGTAACTTTAGGAGTATTTGACATTAGGCGTTTGACACCAAGCTGTGTGGCACAGTTGGCTTGCTAGAGGGCAAGGATCCATCCAGAGGGACCTGGACAGGCTGCAGAGCTGTGCCCAGGCCAAGCTCATGAGATTCAACAAGGCCAAGTGTAAGGTCCTGCACCTGGGTAGGCACAATCCCAAGCACAAATACAGGCTGGGTGGGGAGTGGCTGAGAGCAGCCCTGAGGAAAAGGACCTTGGAGTCTGGGTTGATGAAAAGCTCAACATGAGCCTGCAGTGTGAATGCAGCCCAGAAGAGAGACAGTCACCACTCTCTTTAAACTCTCCCTTCAGACAATAAATATCATTAATGCCTCTGAGCCTTCTCTTTCCTAGGCTCAACAGCCTTAGCTCTCTCAGCCTTTCCTCATAGAAAAGATACTGCAGCCCCTTCATCTTTTTAGTGGCCTGTTACTGGATTATCTCCAGTAGTTCCATCTCTTTTGTACTGGGAAAAAGTACAGGAATAGGAAACAAGATGTGAAAATTGATTTTATTTATCTGTTTTTTAAAGAAGCCGATTTCTAATGCAGATTTTGAGTGAACAGTTGCACAAGAAGGTTTTTACATCAGCCTCTAAATAAGAGATGCTGAAATCAAGAGAGTGACCAAGTTACTTCTGTTGTCATATCTGCTTCCCTTTTATTGGTCTGAGTTAAGAGTTTACAACCTTCAGTGGTGTGATGGTTTGGGAGTTCCCTGCCCCCACACACTTTGTAAAATGACCCAGACTAGACTCAGCCAGCTGGAAGTTAAGGACTGAAGCTCTATTTACAGCTCAGCACAATGTACAAGCAGAGATAGACACAATAGACAGGAATAGTTACAGACATAGACAAGTTAAAGGGAATACAGAAACACAATCCCCCTCCCAGAAATCAGAGTCCCCAGGAGGGGCTCCCAACCACCCTTCCACCTTCTCTCCACCCCTATACCTTACCCCAAGGTTTGCCTTACACGCAAGGTGAATTAGGAGGATCGGCCAGGGGAGTTAGAAAGAAAGTGGCTGTGAAGATTAATTGGTAAAGAGGAGCCAGAAGCTAGACCACCCGAGGTGCTGTGCCCCCAGAGAGAGACAGACTGTGCTATCTAATGTTTTGAATTCTTCTCTTAAACATCTCAGCAACCCTGTGAGTGAAGCAGACATCACCATGTTTTCCTTTCACAGTCTATAGTGTAATTTTCTCTATTAAAATATTCCAGTTAGCCTCAAACCAGCACAGATGCGCTTTATAATAATGTCTCTTTAATAGTAAAAGCTAAGCCTTAGAAGCAGTGCAAGGGCACTTTAAGGATAAACTCATAATCATTAAGAATAATCATTTAACTTCTTGAGACATCTGCACTGTTCTTATTGTAGACTTCATTCTGACTCTCATCATACAGCTTCACAAACCAGAATACAAATCCAGCAAAACAGCCTAGACAAAATGAAAAGGCTCTCTGTAGCCATGTAGATGTACACTTCCATGTTTTACAAGAGGGCCCAACTCAGTCTGTTGTTTTCAGGCACTAGGTATGGAAGAAGCATCCCCATAAATTGATACAGCATCTAATTGTTACTGAATGTCAAAGCCTTATGCAAAGATTAGTTTCCCTCTTTGCCTGTTCTCTCAGCACTTGGGATTTTACACATTTGTGCTGTGTCTTCTGCTTACTCATTGAATCAGAGCATGTGACTTTCAGAAGACAGGGATATATTATTTTTCTGAAGTGCTTAAGTTTGAAAAGGCAGAACATGTGTTACTCATCTGCAGCAGTAGGAAAGAATTTCTGAAAATCTCTTCCTTTATTTGTCCTGTAGACAACACATGTAAACATTTTTTTTCTTATTTGCTTTGCAGCACTTTGAGGTGCAGCAATAAAACTGGGTATGGAGTTGGTCAGTATTTAAAAACATTAGATACTAATTCTAATTAGGATGGTGAATGGCTGGGGAGCAGCCCTGAGGAAAAGGACCTTGGAGTCTGGGTTGATAAAAAGCTCAACATGAGCCTGCAGTGTGAAAGCAGCCCAGACAGCAACTGTGTGCTGGGCTGCAGCAAGAGCAGTGTGGCCAGCAGGGCAAGGGAGGGGATTCTGCCCCTTTGCTCTGCTCTCCTCAGACCCCACCTGGAGTCCTGTGTGCAGTTCTGGAGCCCTCAGCACAGGAAGGACATGGAAGTGTTGGAGTGGGTCCAGAGGAGACCATAAAGATGCTCAGAGGGCTGCAGTAGCTCTGCTGTGAGAACAGGCTGACGGAGTTGGGGCTCTGCAGCCTGGAGAAGAGAAGGCTTCCAGGAGACCTTAGAGTAGCCTTCCAGTATCTGAAGGGGGCCTACAGGAAGGCTGGGGAGGGGCTATTGACAAGGTCTTGTAATGACAGGACAAGGGGCAATGGGTTTGAACTGGCAGAGGGGAGATTTAGACTGGATGTTAGGAGGAAGTTGTTTACAGTGAGGGTGGTGAGACACTGGCACAGGTTGCCCAGGGAGGTTGTGGCTGCTCCCTCCTCAGGTCCAGGGAGATGCCATCAGTTGCCCTTCCCTTATCCACTGTCGCATCTTGTAAGGCTATCGCTCTGCTGCTTTGCTATTACTTTGCTGAAAGATTTATTAAAACAAAATTGAACCTGAAGGATCTCTAAAATCCATGAAGCTACAGAGGCTGCTCCACTTCCACCAGTGCCCTGAGAGTCTTCTTCTTCTGAGAGAAACTTTAAATTACCAAGCACTAGTCTGAATTAATTCCTTTACCCGTTTAATTACATTTCTGAATGAATTTCTTCACCTGTTTAATTCAATTAAACTGCTTTCATGCCTACAGTTAAATACTGAGTAACTGGGAAATGTTTCCTTTCTCTTCTGGCTGCAGTGTGCTTAAAGAGAATTCCAGACTGGGCAGAGGCATAAGTCACTTTATAGCTTTCCTCTTCTATCCTGTCCTTTGTGAAGAGCAACAGGCCAGCAGTTCAGAGCAATTTATTCTTTTGCTGTAGAAACCTCACTGAGCTGGTCCCCTATGACAGTGTGAAGATAATAGAAAAAAGACCAATAAACATTCATCTCCTCATTATAGTCCACTAGGGGGGAATTTGCACTTGGAGATGCTTCCCCAACCTTCTCTTAATCTCTACTCCTACTATGGTGCGTAAACCTCTGCAAAGCAAGTAAATCTGTGTGTAAATCAGAACTAAAAAGGCCTGACTCTCTAAAGCTTTGTGGCTCAATCTAGCAGCCAGGTGCAAATGACCAAGGTAATCCCAAAGTCTCTGTCCTCCTTGCTGCCACCCCCTCCCCAACAAGCTGCTATTGTTTTCTTGCTGCCCCCATGGCACTGAGTGCACCCTCAGCACATCTGCCGATGGCACCAAGCTGTGTGGTGGAGTGGACTCCCTTGAGGGAAGGGAAACCATTCAGAAGGATCTTCACAGGCTTGAGAAGCAAGCCAGTAATAACAGCGTGAGGTTCAATCAGTCAAAGCGCAAGGTCCTTGTGATGGTTTGGGAGTTCCCTGCCCCCCACACTATGAAAATCCTCCAGACTAGACTCAGCCAGCTGGAAGTTAAGGGCTGAAGCTCTATTTACAGCTCAGCACAATGTACAAGCAGAGATATACACAATAGACAGGAATAATTACAGACATAGACAAGTTAAAGGTAACACAGAAACACAATCCCCCTCCCAGAAATCAGAGACCCCAGGAGGGGCTCCCAACCACCCTTCCACCTTCTCCCCACCCCTCTGCCTTACCCCAGGGTCTGCCTTATGTGCAAGGTGAGTTTGGATGGATGGGCAAGGGGTGCTAGAAGCAGAGTGGTTAGTTAGGTTACACAGCAGAGAGGCCAGCAGGAACACACCAGTCAGAGAGACCCAGATTCTCTCTCTCCCTTCTCTATATTTGTGTTCTCGTTCTTATACACCTCAGCAAGCCTATGAGTGAAGCAGACATCACCAGTTTTTGCTTTTCACAGCCTGTAATGTTTTGGGGTTTTTTTTCATTGAAATATTCCAACTAGCCTCAAAGCAGCACAGTCCTGCATCTGGCTCAGGCCAGCTCCAGTGTGCTTATGTAGCCCAGAAGGCAAACCCCGTCCTGGGCTGTGCTAAGAGGGGTGTGGCCAGCAAGTCAAGAGTTGATTCTTCCCTTTTGCTTCGCTTTTGTGAGACCCCCACCTTGAATACTGGGTCCAGTCCTGCTGTCCCCATCGCAACAAGGGCTTAGAACTCTTGGAACAAATCCAGAGGAAGATTACAAGGATGATCAAAAGGCTTGAGCACCTCTGCTATGAGGATAGGCTGAAGGAGCTGGGATTGTGCAGCCTGGAGAAGAGAAGGCTGGGGGAACCTTAGAGCTGTCTTCCAATCACAGAATCACAGATTAAACCAGGTTGGAAAAGACCTTTGAGATCATCAAGTCCAACCTATCACCCAACACCTTCTAATTAACTAAACCATGGCACTAAGTGCCTCATCCAGTCTCCTTTTAAACACCTCCCAAGATGGTGACTCCACTGCCTCTCCAGGTAGCCCATTCCAATGCCAATCATTCTGTGAAGATCTTCTTCCTAACACCCAGCCCTAGCCAATCAACCAGACCATGGCACTAAGTGCCCCATCCAGGCTTTGCTTCAACACCTCCAGGGACAGNTACCCTTCTCTGGACACGTTTCAGTACCTCAACATCTCTCTTGAATTGAGTGGCACTGAACTGGACACAGGACTCAAGGTGTGGCCTAATCAGCACTGGGCACAGGGGTAGAATGACTTCCACTGGTCCTGCTGGTTACACTACTCCTGATCCAGGCCAGGATGCCTTCTTGGCCACCTGGGCACACTACTGGCTCATGTTCAGGTTCTGCCAACCAGCACCCCTAGGTCCCTCTGCCTGGCTGCTCTCCAGCCACTCTGTCCCCAGCCTGCTTGGGATTGTTGTGGCCAAATTGCAGAACCTGGCACTTGGCCTTGTTAAAACTCCTGGCATTACACTGTGCCCATCTGTCCAGCCTGTCCAGGTCCCTCTGCAGAGCCCTCCTGCCCTCTAACAGATGCACACGTGCTCCCAACTGGTGTTATCTGCAAACTTACTGATGCTGGACTCAATCCCCTCCTCCATATCATCAGTAAAGATATTAAACAGGAAAAACCTGAAAGGAGCCTACAGGAAAGCAGGAGAGAGACTTTTCATAAGAATGTCTAGCAACAGACCAGGGAGAATGGATTTAAGCTGAGAGAGAGCAGATTTAGCTTAGATCTTCAGTACAAGGGTGGTCAGACTCTAGAATAGATTGCCCAGAGTGATTGGGGATGCTCTGCACTGGAGGTGTTCAAGTGCACCTACACCTGGAGGTGTTTAAGTGCAGATTGAACGAGGCCTTGCTCAACAAAGTCTAGTTGAGAGACATCCCTGAACATGATGGAAGGTTGGAGTAGATGATCTCTGAGGTCCCTTCCAACCTGACTGAAAGCAAAAGCATGGAATTGCATAGGAAAGAAATTAACTCTTTTGTGTTTCTGAGATAGCTGAAGCAGTTTCTAGAGCGCTTCTTTTCTTGCTCGTTATAATCACAAGACATCTTTATTTTCAGCAGATGTTGTTTAGTGGTTCCAAATCTCACTGTTTTGAATTTTCAAGGGAAAACAGCAACCTGGCCTCCAAAACTCTTGGACAACTCTTAGACAAGTTTCAATGTAATTGAAATCTGTGATTATTTAGCTTTGGCTTTTCACTTTTGAATCAACAGCCTACAATCGGTTCAATATTTAATGAATTCCTCTGCGAAGGCAGAATGTAGGATTTTATTTTGGTATCTAATGTTAATGACAGCAAATGTTTTCAGGGCAATTTATTTGTTCCAGTAGTTGAGCCTTTTGGGAAAACATCCAAATCACAAAACTTAAGCAAGCTGTCAACAAAGTTGAAAAGAATCATAGAATGGTAGGGGCTGGAAGGAACCTTGAAAGATCATCCAGTCCAACCCCCCTGCCAGAGCAGGATCACCTTTTCTTTCATTTTTAACAGCCCAGTTTTGATTTTTATTATTTTTTTTTAATCTTACTTCTCTCCCATCTCCCCCATTTCTTCTCCATCTATTTTCCCCCATCTTCGTCCCTTTCTTTCCATCTCTTTCCTTTCCTCATCTTCTTTTTATCTCCATCTCCCTCCTTTCAGCACCACCTCCCCTTTCCCACCTTATCTGCCCCTTTCCCACCCCACATTTTTCCCCAAACCCAGAGCACCTGAGTGCTGTTGGAGTCTCCTCCCACCCCAGGTGTGACCACTTTGCCCTCCCTCCCCTTTATAATCAGCCCCAGGAAAGGCAGAACCCTAAGCTTGCCCATCTGGGCAGAGGGATCCTCCTCCTGGCATCACAGGTGAGTGCCCATGGTGCACACTGGTGAATGGTGGAGGGGATCTAAAGGCCGGGGGGCCTGGTGGCCCCCCGGTTAGGTAGGACTCAACTTGATGGTCACTGTAGCATCACCCATGGGTGCTGACTGGGCCTCTTAACTTAGACTGAGCTCCTCTGTGTTTATCTGCTTATTTCTGCTCACTTGTGGTGAGTTTAAGGACTTGGTTGAACTGGAAGCTCATGGGGGAGTAGTATTGTGTTGTCATGGAAATATTTTGGTTGGGAAAGCTCTCTGAGAATGCAGAATCACAGAATTAACCATGCTTATGGTTTGTCTTTTAAAAAATAGATTATTTTGCAAATGCTTCCACCAAGTACAAGGCAACAGCACCAAAGTACCAAAGTCTAAAGAGCATCACAACAAAATCACAAGTGACAGATTGAAGTGATTATAAAGGGCTCTCTGTCCCCAAAGCTGGCCAACATTTCCTACACTGTTTATAGCACTTACTAGAGAAACTTGTTCCTTGAAAGTGCTTCCAAAGCACCTGTCTATCAACTCAAGAAGAATGTGTCCTATTACCCACCTGTAGGCTTCCACCTGTGACATATTCCAATGCCAGAAGTTTTAACTTTCCAGCCTGTGGTAAACAAGGTAGGTAGGCTGGCTCAGCTTGTGCCTGCCTTGTGCAAGGCTGTGCTCTGCCCTGAAAAGGGTAAAGTAAGCCTATGGCTGCACCTAATATGGTCAGGCTTGTGTAACTGATATTCTGATTGAGTGTTCTGTCATTAGTCTCAGGCTGTATGGGTAATAAACAGAGATGAGCAGGAAGCACAATGTGCTTTGCCATTACAAGGTGTGTTCTGCTATTATATGTGTGCTCAACCACTGTATCTGTCTCTATCTCCACTTCTACTACTTTATTGGATCCTGAGATGTATGGAACTCCAGCAACCAGGAACAGGCTCTAGAAGCCTCCACACGATCAGTCTGCACAGCCAGTGTGACATTGTGCTGAGACTGCACATGGCATTGCATCCTGCCTGCACCTGAAAGCTTCCTGCCAAGACAGGAAGTCCTGGAGATACACAGATCATCCTGAGAGTCAGAGATGTCTGCCTCCTTTCTCTGGCACCCAGCAGCCTGGGGAATCTCCAAAGCCTCTAACGGCTTTGAGACCACTGACAGCAACCCTACCACAAGCTTTGGGTATTGTCAGATAATATTTTGTGAATAAATACTTCAAGCCTCTTGTAATCACTAATTGCCTTCTGCCATAAGCAGAAAGGAGCTCCCTGAGTCCATCTAGTGGGCAAGAGGAGCATTGACCGCAAGCGGTGCACTGGCTGCAGGAACCTTCTCTGCCAGTTCAACCGAGTTCAATTAATGTCTATATTTACTAGGTATTGCTAGAACCTATCATTACCTGTAGATAAAGTTTCCATGACTGATGCAAAGAACTGATTGTTATTAGAATTAGTGATCGGGGTGGTGAGTGTTCTGAATATTGAATATTAATAAACAATCTGAGTTTTTGAAAATAACCATCTGTCATGAATTATTTACCCCTCCACTACAACATGCCCATCCCACTGGTGAAGCAAGGCAGTTAATTTATGCTGAAGTGTCATAAATGTCAACCAGGAGTGCCTTTGCTGAAGGCACACCTGGCTGACATTTATGACACTTCAGCATAAATGATAGACACTGCAATTACTTTTAATGCTGCTTACAACTAGAGTGTATTGTTTTATATTTCTGTTACAATTCTCGCATCTAGACCTTCATTTCATTTTTTGTGTTGCGTTTTTTTTTTCTATTATTGTGCTGGTTTGAGGCTAATTGGAATATTTTAATAGAGAAAATTACACTATAGGCTGTGAAAGGAAAACATGGTGATGTCTGTTTCACTCACAGGCTTGATGAGATGTTTGGGAAAGGAAATCAAAACGTTAGATAAGGCAGTCTCAGTCTATCTCTGGGGGCACAGCGTGTCGGGCGGTCTAGCTTCTGGTTCCTCTTTGCCAATTAATCTTCACTAATCACTTTTCTTCTAACCCCCCTGGCTGATCCTCCAAGCTCACCTTGTGCATAAGGCAAAGCTTGGGGTAAGGTATAGGGGTGGGGAGAAGGTGGAAGGGTGGTTGGGAGCCCCTCCTGGGGTCTCTGATTTCTGGGAGGGGAGTTGTGTTTCTGTATTCCCTTTAACTTGTCTATGTCTGTAACTATTCCTGTCTATAGTGTCTGTCTCTGCTTGTACATTGTGCTGAGCTGTAAACAGAGCTTCAGTCCTTAACTTCCAGCTGGCTGAGTTCTAGTCTGGGTCATTTTGCAAGGTGTGGGGAACTCCCAAACCATCACATTTTTACAGACAAGGCTGTCAGTTGCATTTTCACAAACGTTTTGGTCATTCAAGAGCAATTATGAGCTTATTGTTGGATTTTCTGCCTTTCAAGAAAGCTCCACATATACTAGAAAATAATTCCACGTATGGATCTTTGGATTTGCTGCTATAACCAAACACACACACACACACTTGAACTTATGCTCTCCAGAACTTATGGTTATAAGAGGTTACACAAAAGATGTTACAGAACAAGAGGACACACTCTCAAGCTGTGCCAGGGGAAGTTTAGGCTGGAGGTGAGGAGAAAGTTCTTGCCTGAGAGAGTCATTGACTGCTGGAATGGGCTGCCCAGGGAGGTGGTGGAGTCAGCGTCCCTGGAGGTGTTCAAGGTGGGTTTGGACATGGCACTTGGTGCCATGGTCTGGTCTTGAGGTCTGTGGTGATGGGTTGGACTTGATGATCTTTGAGGTCTCTTCCAACCTTGGTGATACTGTGATACTGTGTGATAAATTCATTGGATGTGGCACTTGGTGCCATGGTCTGGTCTTGAGGTCTGTGGTGATGGGTTGGACTTGATGATCTTTGAGGTCTCTTCCAACCTTGGTGATACTGTGATTTAATAGTATTAGCAGTTATGCATGCTGCCTGAGGAGAGCATGATAGATGTCTTAGATAACAGAAACCAGTGAGCTTAATAATTCCTTAGGAAATTGGAAGGTACCTGCACATGAGCTGAGGAGAACAAAACAGTATGATGCAATATGCAAATAGCTTATTAAGACAAAGTTTCTCTAGTCAATGAATAAATTAGAAGGCAGATACAAATATAAGTTAAGTTTCTGTCAAGACTGTCAGGAAGATAGTAAAAAATAATCCCTTACCTGTAATAAAAAGGTGTGTAATAGAGATAGAGAGTGTGAAGGCTCTCAGATCAGATTTATCCCTTTGAACAGCAATAAAACTAGCTACTGAAATTTAATTATGAAAGGGAAACATCTTGGACAACAAATTTACAGTGAGGTTCCAGCACACAAATTAAGATAGAGTACTTCGTGTCTCAGAATTACCCTTACTTACCATAAATCAACAGATCATGAAGCTTATGCAAGGCCTAGCAAAGATAAACAGAAAGCCACTGCTGCCTTCCTGAGATTACAAAGGCAGTCCTTAACTCAGGAACTTTCCTTTAGATTTAGAGGAAAAGGAACAGATGCACATTTTTTTTTCCCTCTTACTGTATTCACAAATACTAAAGAAATGCATACAAGAGAAGTGTTCTCTTCTGCCTCTTTCAAAAAGCCACATTAAAGAAAATAACTGCAACATGAAAAGTCTAAAAACTATACTGGAAGCTGCATAGGGGGAGGGTTTGAAAGAACTTAGAAATGGTGTCTCTTCTTCTGAAGCTTTCACTCTAACCCTCAGGTCTTTATTCCATGATTAAGCAATGTTTGACTTCAAAATTCTGCATTAAAATTTAGATTTGCATTCACTCCTTCTGGACTTCATAGGTGTTCTCTGGGACTGATGTAAAGATGTGTAGGCTGAAGGAAATCCAAGGCTTTCTAGAAAACTTGTAAGAATGCAGAAGCCCAATGCCACTCCACTGACTTTAAGGAAAAATCTCATTAAATTCTACTGTCTTTTTAAAATCAGACCTAAAATAGAGAATAATTTGTTCATTTAGAATCATAGAATGGTAAGGTTGGAAGGGACCTCAAGGATCATCTAGTTCCAACCCCCTGCCGTAGGCAGGGACACCTCCCACTAGCACAGGTCACTCAAGGCCTCCTCCAACCTGGCCTTGAACACCTCCAGGGAGGGAGCAGCCACAATCTCCCTGGGCAACCTGTGCCAGTGCCTCACCACCCTCACTGCAAACAACTTCCTCCTAACATCCAGTCCAAATCTCCCCTCTGACAGTTCAAACCCGTTGCCCCTTGTCCTGTCATTGCAAGGCCTTGTCAATAGTCCCTCCCCAGCCTTTCTGTAGGCCCCCTTCAGATACTGGAAGGCTACTCTAAGGTCTCCTGGAAGTCTTCTCTTCTCCAGGCTTCAGAGCCCCAACTCTCTCAGTCCGTCCTCATAGGAGAGCTGCTGCAGCACTCTGAGCATCTTTGTGGCCTCCTCTGGACCCGCTCCAACACTTTCATATATCACTGCTGATTTCCAGCAGCTGAAAGCAAGTTAAATAGAGGAGGAAAAAAAATACCTATGCTTATATATTAAATTCTACCTAAGCAAAGCATTGATGGAAAAGTGCTAAGAAATCCTAAAAGCACAGATGTTTATTAACAGGTTCTGATTTTGCAGCCTTTCCTTGCACATAACTCAACCTGACTAGCTTATGCACTTCATGACAGCAGACTGGATTTGAGCATGTGCTTAAGTGGCATGCTGACATGGGCCTTGGGGATATCTAAACAGGATTTATTGTGGAACAATACATTTATTTAGCATCTGCTGAAGGAGAATTTCTGTCTGTTGTGGAACACATCATATTATGATAGAAGAGAGGCTTTGGATGCTAATGTTGATTGCTTTCTCTCTATTCACATAGAATCATAGAATGGTAAGGTTGGAAGGGACCTCAAGGATCATCTAGTTCTAACCCCCTGCCATAGGCAGGGACACCTCCCACTAGCACAGGTCACTCAATGCCTTGTCCAACCTGACCTTGAACACCTCCAGGGAGGGAGCAGCCACAACCTCCCTGAGCAACCTGTTCCAGTGCCTCACCACCCTCATCCCTGCTGTGTTTTTGTTTTGCTAAGTTTTCATATTAAATGGTTTCTTAATACAGTTTAAAAGTGTACAAGCAGACAGCAAACCAGTGACTTAAGCACCTAGAGAGGTGGGGCAAGGTAAGCAGATAGGTTTTGCATGGTCTAATTCCACCACAATTGACTCAATTTTAGCTCTATTTTGTATTTCAGATTTCATTATTATTTCTTAGACTGTCATTCTAATTACTCAGATGTCCTCTGTTGATAAGCACCTACAATGGATAAGCACCTACAATCATACAGCTTAATTACACCGTAACTGAAATATCTGTGGTGACAAAAATACCTCTAGGCTAACAAACAAACAAATGGTAACACCAAAAGCAAACAAACCAATCCCAAGCTTCACTTCAAAGGATATTCTCTTTACATTTGCTGCTGGACTCTGTCTGCCTCCTTGCACTCTCAGAGCAGAGTTTGCCTTGGTGCTCTGTGAGTGAAGCATATACTTGTACTCAGTAACCACAGGGAATTCAGAATAATAGTGCTGTTCTCTTATTAGGAAATAAAATCTTTTCCCAAGGCTTCTCATGTTTTATGTAGTGACATACATTTGTGCAAAGCTAGTCAACTACAGGTGAAATCAAGCAATTCACAACAGTAGTATTTAAGAGATGCTTGGCACACGTTGCATCATGACCATGCAGGGAGGACAGCTGTGGAGAAGCTTGAAAGCTGAGAAACATCTTTACATCCTGGCTAGACTTTCAGAAAACAGGCTGTATGCTAAGAGCACTTAACACACTTTCAGGATAAAATAATAAATACTAAAACTCAGAAGCAACCTTTGTACCTTCCAGTAAATGAAGGAGGCCTACAGGAAGGCTGGGGAGGGACTATTTGCAAGGTCTTGTAATGACAGGACAAGGGGCAATGGGTTTGAAGTGGCAGAGGGGAGATTGAAAGTGGATGTTAGGAGGAAGTTGTTTGCAGTGAGGGTGGTGAGACACTGGCACAGGTTGCCCAGGGAGGCTGTGGCTGCTCCCCCTTCAAGGTGTTCAAGGCCAGGTTGGACGAGGCCTTGAGTGACCTGTGCTAATGGGAGGTGTCCCTGCCTATGGCAGGGGGTTGGAACTAGGTGATCTTTGAGGTCCCTTCCAACCTTACCATTCTATGATCTTCTGAAAATTCCATCATCTAGTCATGGTAGCTGGGGCTACTGTGAAAGAAAAGTGGTTTGCTATCTGCGAAAACAGTGAGGTGATGCTTCCTCTTAGTCCTGGTAAGAGCACACCAGGAATGCTGCATGTGCCCCAAAAAACCAGAGCAAATGCAGCAAACACAAAGATGGCTAATGGACTAGAGCATCTCTCATATTTGGAAGGGCTGAGAGAATTCAGACTCTTCAGCCTGGAAAAATGAAGAGGTTGAGAAGAATGAAATGACGGAGGTTGACACTTCTCAGTGGTGCTTGGTGAAAGGAAAAGAGACAATTTGCACAAATTAAAATGGAGAAAATTCTATTTAAGTAAATAAAAGGGGAAAAAAACATCTTTTTTTTGCTGTAATGATGATAGCACACACAGTCCATGCTCAGCAGTCTCTCCCTTGTAGATGTCTACACTGCACAGCATTTATCCTTTCAAACCTAGATAATAGTTCCTCAGAGCTCTTCTTTCCTTTATCTCTACTTGTGACTTTATTTTTCTTTTCTCTGTGTCCAGGCAGATTTTATTCCTGCCACTTTCCTGGTAGTGTCTCATTCTGAAAATCTGATTAGCAATTCAGATAGTGTTGGAAAACATAGCTGCTGTAAAGCATTTCTATCAGTTGATAGTGTTTTCTATGGACTCTGAAGATGCATCTTAAACCTACAGAATAGAATTGAAGTTTACTGTAAATCCAAGAAAAGACAAAGGTGGAGTTTCCAGAAATTAGTGCAGTAGACTTATTATGCAGTTCAGATTGTTCCATCATTTTTTCAAACAACCCTTTAGCTCTCCACTGTTGTATGCATCTGTTAAACAGAGAAGGATCACACGTGGCTCCTTTTCTGCTTAAATTATTCAAATTCAGGGCTGAATTATAAACCTCTTGAAAACCAAGAGTCATTTAAGAGACTAGCAGGAATATCATGGGTTAAATCTACGAATATATTTGTTTCACTGCACGTGTAGGCATGCACAGATTTAAGCACTATTATAAGTCGTTGGGAATTTAAATGAAATATTAATTAGAAAGAAATGACTGAATTTAGCTGTAGAAAAGTGCAGACAACACCGGTGAAGATTCGTTTCTAAGCCACAAGAGAAAAGGAGACTGATGGTGCCATCTGTTGGTCAATTTAAAATGGACATCACTTAAGGAAGGTTTATAGTCTAAAGCATTAACCTGTTACACTTAATGCAACATTAACCAGTAAGGTTAACCACCTGAGTACTCTTTTAATAGTGAATTCAGTTCACTGTAGTGTGTGCAGAGCACAGTGGGGCCACAACACCTCCTCAACACGGAGAGGGGTAAATAAAGTTCCATGCAAACACATACAGTTGACCTTAAGAGATTCTTAAAGTGATTTTTTTTAATTTTTTTTTTTTTTTAATTGATGCACCATGGAACAAGACTGTTGCATTGATGCACCATGGAACAACATCCTGGCCTGCATCAGGAATAGTGTGGCCAGCAGGAGCAGGGAGGTCATTCTCCCCCTGGACTCTGCATTGGTTAGGCCACACCTTGAGTCCTGTGTCCAGTTCTGGGCCCCTCAATTCAAGAAGGACATTGAGGCNAACAAGAGGACACAGTCTCAAGCTGTGCCAGGGGAAGTTTAGGCTGGAGGTGAGGAGAAAGTTCTTGCCTGAGAGAGTCATTGAGTGCTGGAATGGGCTGCCCAGGGAGGTGGTGGAGTCAGCGTCCCTGGAGGTGTTCAAGGTGGGTTTGGACGTGGCACTTGGTGCCATGGTCTGGTCTTGAGGTCTGTGGTAACAGGTTGGACTTGATGATCTTTGAGGTCTCTTCCAACCTTGGTGATACTGTGATACTGTGAAAACAGTTGGGACACAGTTTTTCAGAGTGGACTTTTGTTACTTTTTTAGTGCAGGGCACAAAGGCATTTGAAGCAAAACCTCTGGATTGGTGAGACCCTGGCATGGGTTGCCCAGGGAGGTGGTCAAAGCCTCATCCATGGAGGTGTTTAAACCCAGGCTGGATGAGGCTCTGGGTAGCCTGATCTAGGGTAGGGTGTCCCTGCCCATGGCAGAGGGGTTGGTATTAGATGATCCTTGTGGTCCCTTCCAACCCTGACTGATTCTATGATTCTATAATTCTATCTCCTTGCTAAGTGCACATAGGTTCAGGTGGCTGAGTGGTGCATAAGAACCAGATGACTGTTGGCAATGTACTTCTAGTGCACACAGAGCACACAGGCAAGAATGTCTGCACTAATGAGCAGTCCATACAACCAATAAGTCATCCAGAATGTTCCCATATTGTATGATGCAATAGCCTGCTCTCAAACTACTGAGAGCTGTACTCATATGGCATCTAAAAGTACTTCTCATGCTGTGTCCAAAGGCAGATGGCACCTGGGTCACTAAAATTTGCATCTGATGGACCATGGTAGCACACAGGAAAATGTTTGTGTTTTGGCTGTTTGTGTCGCTCATAGAATCATAGAATGGTAAGGTTGGAAGGGACCTCAAGGATCATCTAGTTCCAACCCCCTGTCATAGGCAGGGACACCTCCCACTAGTACAGGTCACTCAAGGCCTCATCCAACCTGGCCTTGAACACCTCCAGGGAGGTTGTGGAGCACAGAATTACCCAATGTGATTGAAGATCACATTGGGTGATTCCGTGCTCCACAACCTCCCTGGGCAACAAGTGCCAGTGTCTCACCACCCTCACTGCAAACAACTTCCTCTTAACATCCAATTTCAATCTCCCCTCTGCCACTTTAAACCCATTGCCCCTTGTCCTGTCATTGCAAGACCTTGTAAACATTTTTCCCCTGTCTTTCTCTTCACACATCCTGTTACAAGGCTGGTGAGAGGCCTCGAGCACAGCCCTACGAGGAGAGGCCGAGGGAGCTGGGATTGTTTAGCCTGCAGAAGAAGAGGCTCTGGGGAGACCTTATTGCTGTCTACAGCTACCTGAAGGGTGCTTGTAGCCAGGGGGAGGTTACCTTCTTCTCTCAGGCAAGCAGCACCAGAACAAGAGGACACAGTCTCAAGCTGTGCCAGGGGAAGTTTAGGCTGGAGGTGAGGAGAAAGTTCTTGCCTGAGAGAGTCATTGAGTGCTGGAATGGGCTGCCCAGGGAGGTGGTGGAGTCAGTGTCCCTGGAGGTGTTCAAGGTGGGTTTGGACGTGGCACTTGGTGCCATGGTCTGGTCTTGAGGTCTGTGGTAATGGGTTGGACTTGATGATCTTTGAGGTCTCTTCCAACCTTGCTGATACTGTGATACTGTCATATATTTGGCCTTTGCTCCCTACCTAGCAGGTGTTTTCTTTATAATGAAGTAGAGGGGATTTGAGGTGATGGAATGGGCTGTGATAAGGCTGAGTGGCAGGGCACATTAATTTTTCAAATAGATGTTTTTAATCTTTGCATGGGAGAAAGGTGTGAAGAACTCAGGCAGTAAAGGAACATTCACATCCAACCATCCATACAGGCTGTCAACACATTGTCATGGGCACTATGTCTCACAGAGAAGCAACCACAATCTGACTGCATTTCAGAGTGATGTACAAGAAAGTCCATTTGATTGGCTGTAAGAACATAAGCACTGTCTATGCTCAGACTCACAAATGCAGGGAGACAGAAGGCACACATCAGCTCTGACAGCTCTCTGAGCACCCAAGTGACGCAAACGACTCTGTCTCTACTTGAAATGAAGATGAAGGAGGTTCCTTTTCAGTCCAAAAACTGAAACAGAGCCGTTAGAGATTTTCATAGCTTCCTGAAATACCCATGACCTTGCATTATTGGCATGCTGTGGTCTGCAGGACAGTCTGACATGTTAGATCTTGATGCTTACAACATCAGAGGTGCCCTGAGTTAGCTATAAAACACAACTGGGGATAATTTCAGAAAAGCCAATGCAACCCAGAAACGTGGAATCAGCCATGTTGGAAAAGACCTCCAAGCTCACCCAGCCCAACCTAGCACCCAGCCCTAGCCAATCAACCAGACCATGGCACTAAGTGCCCCAACCAGGCTTTGCTTCAACACCTCCAGGGACAGCGACTCCACCACCTCCCTGGGCAGCCCATTCCAATGCCAATCACTCTCTCTGGCAAGAACTTCCTCCTAATATCCAGCCCAGACCTCCCCTGGCACAACTTGAGACTGAGTCCCCTCATTCTGTTGCTGGGTGCCTGGGAGAAGAGCCCAACCCCACCTGGCTCCAACCTCCTTTCAGGTAGCTGTAGACAGCAATGAGGTCTGCCCTGAGCCTCCTCTTCTGCAGGCTGCACACCCCCAGCTCCCTCAGCCTCTCCTCACAGGGCTGTGCTCCAGGACCCTCACCAGCCTTGCTACCTTTCTCTGAACACGTTTCAGTACCTCAACATCTCTCTTGAATTGAGTGGCCAAGAACTGGACACAGCACTCAAGGTGTGGCCTGACCAGTGCTGAGTACAGGGGCAGAGTAACCTCCCTTGTCCTGCTGGCCACACTGTTCCTGATCCAGGCCAGGATGCCATTTGCTCTTCTGCCCACCTGGGCACACTGCTGCCTCATCTACCAGCACTCCCAGGTCCCTCTCTGCCTGGCTACTCTCCAGCCACTCTGTCCCCAGCCTGTACCACTGCTTGGGGTTATTGTAGCCAAGTGTAGAACCTTGCACTTGGCCTTGTTGAATCTCATCACATTGGCCTTTGCTCACCCATCCAGCCTGTCCAGGTCCCTCTGCAGAGCTCTCCTACCCTCCAATAGACCCATACCTGCTCCTGACTTGGTGTCATCTGCAAACTTACAGATGCTGGACTCAATCCCCTGGTCCAGATCATCAATAACGAGATTGAACTGGACCAGGCTCAGCACTGATCCATGGGGAACACCACTGGTGACAGCTGCCATAGGAAATTATGGGGAGTAAAGGTCTAGTCAGAAGTTCCCCCACAGCAGACAGCTTTGACTGTGACCTTCTACCTTAAAATCCTGCACACACTCTTGTTTTCCCCACATCCCCTGGACTGAATACATTGCCCAGTGGGATGGTTTGGGAGTTCCCCACCCCTCCACACAATGAAAATCACCCAGAGTAGACTCAGCCAGCTGGAAGTTAAGGGCTGAATCTCTATTTACAGCTCAGCACAATGTACAAGCAGATAGATATGCAATATGCATGAATAGTTACAGAAATATACAAGTTAAAGGTAATACAGAAACACAATCCCCCTCCCAGAAACCAGAGTCCCCAGGAGGGGCCCCTAACCACCCTTCCACCTTCTTTCCACACCTATACCTTACCCCAGAGTCTGCCTCATGTGCAAGGTGAGTTTGGAGGATCAGCCAGGGAGGTTAGAAGCAGAGTGGTTAGTGAGGTTACACAGCAGAGAGGCCAGCAGACACAGTAGGTCCCAGAGAGACCAAGACTCTCTACCTTCTCTATGTTTGTGTCCTCATTTTTTTACATCCCAGCAAGCCTATGAGTGAAGCAGACATCACCACTGTTTGCTTTTCACAGCCTGTAATCTTTTTTTTTACATTAAAACATTCCAATTAGCCTCAAACCATCACGCCTAGGCACACACATTTCTTCCAAGTGAGGACAGAGCAATACCCTGATATGGACTTCTGGACTGTAACTGTCCATCAGACAACAGGACATCTAGGATGGAGAGAATAATTTCTTGGGGAGACAGGCCTTCCCAGATGTAATGGTTTAAATCAGAACAAGTGGGTCAAACCAAACCTGTGGCTTAACCTGTTTGCTCCCCCAACACATAAAGAGGGAAAAGTAACACACAAAAACTCGGGACTGAGACAAACAGAAATTGAAAAGTGAGATGAGAACAGAGTCTACTGAGCAAAATCAGATAAATACAGTACAAAATGCACAATCTCCTCAGACTATTTGCAGAGAAAGCATGGCCCGAAGCAGTAGCAAGCAGAAGCAAGCAAACCAAAAGCTCAAGCCAGAAAGCTACAGGCTTGCCAGTCAAACCTCAATGTCAGGGGAGGTCAGGGAGCAGACCATCTTGAGTGCCATTATGCAGCATGTGCAGGGCAACAGGCCATCAGGCTCAGCTAGTGTTATGGAGGGGTAATTAATTGAGGTGAGATACAATTTTCAAACATTAATATTGATTATTAATCTTCAATATTCAGAACTTTCACCCCTCACACACCCCCAAACCATTAATTTTAATAACGCTCAGTTCTTTGCATGGTTACGGAAATATTGTACAGATAATAACATCCAACAGGGCAAGGGAGGGGATTCTGCCCCTTTAGTCTGCTCTCTTCAGACCCCACCTGGAGTCCTGTGTGCAGTTCTGGAGCCCTCAGCACAGGAAGGACATGGAAGTGTTAGAAAGGGTCCAGAGGAGGCCACAAAGATGTTCAGAGGGCTGTAGCAGCTCTGCTGTGAGGACAGGCTGAGAGAGTTGGGGCTCTGCAGCCTGGAGAAGAGAAGGCTCCCAGGAGACCTGATAGTAGCCTTCCAGTATCTGAAGGGGGCTACAGGAAGGCTGGGAAGGGACTATTGACAAGGTCTTGTAATGACAGGACAAGGGGCAGTGGGCTTAAACTGGCAGAGGGGAGATTGAAACTGGATGTTAGGAGGAAGTTGTTTGCATTGAGGGTGGTGAAGCACTGGCACAGGTTGCCCAGGAAGGTTGTGGCTGCTCCCTTCCTGGAGGTGTTCAAGGCCAGATTGGATGAGGCCTCAAGTGAGCTGTGCTAGTGGGAGGTGTCCCTGCCTATGGTAGGGGGTTGGAACTAGATGATCCTTGAGGTTCCTTCCAACTTTACCATTCTATGATTCTATGATTCTAACATAGGACCTAGAGATAAGTAGAGGTAATATATAAACATTGATTGAACTCGATTGAACTGGAAGAGAAGGTTCCTGTGGTCAATATACCTCTTGCAGTCAACACCCTGCATGTCCACTAGATTGACTCAATGATCTCCTTTCTGCTTATGGCAGAAGGCAATGGTGAGTTACAAGAGGCTTGAAGTATTTACTCACAAAATGATCTCCTAACTGGCAGGGCTGACTACAGCTTCAGACAGTACCCAAATGCTTTCAGGGAATTCTGTTACTGTCTTGTCAGCCACTGAGATGTCTGATTCTTCCCAGGCTGCTGGGGAAAGGAGACAGACAAGCTCTGACCTGGTCCTGATCTCCTCTGGATGATTTGTGTATCTGCAGGACTTCCTGTCTTGGCAGGAGGCTTTCAGGTGCAGGCAGGATGTCTTGTGATGTGCAGTCTCAGCACAGTGTCCCTCTGGCTGTGCAGGCTGATCACGTGGAGGTTTTTAGAGCCTGTTCCTGTTAAACTAGAGGCAGGCAGTTTCCAGGCAGTTCAGGACACACTGGAGCAGTGAGCAATGGCAGCAGGCAGTAGCAGGCAGCAAGCACAAATAGAAAGGCAGAGCACACTTTGTCACCTGTTCATCTCCTTTTATCCATACAGGCTGAGTCTAATGGGCCCTTGGGCACAGAATAGACAACCAGAATGGCAGTTAGCAAAGCTTGATCACGCTAGGTGAAACCATAGGCTTGCTTTACCTTTTTTAAGCCAGAACACAGCCTTGCACAAGGCATGCACAAGCTGAGTGTGTGTACCTTGTTTAACACAGAATGCAAACAACTCTTGGCAGGCCAGGCTCAGTGGCTCCAGGTTCTTTCTTCTCCTTCCCACAGTTGCTTCTCCCCAAAACAGAAGGAGGGAGAGCAGAAACACATGCCTGGGCAAACCAGGACATGGATAAGCCTATTTTGGCCTGCTTAGGCCTACCAGGACAGCTAGTTTGGGTTCATAAAGGGCAGGTCCTTCTTGACAAACTTCATTTCCTTCTATGTGAAAGTGACCAACTTAATGGATGAGGCAAAGGCTGTGGATGTTGTTTAGCCAGACTTAAGTAAAGCATTTGACGATGTCCCCCACAGCATCCTCATGGAGGAACATGGCTTAGGTGGGTGAATGTGGCAATGGGTTAAAACCTGTCTGTATAGGCAGGTTCAAAGTGTTGTGGTGAATGGAGTTAAATCTGCTTGGTGGCCAGTCAAAAGTGATGCTCCTTGGGCTCAGATTGCTGTTTAATATCTCTATCAATAATCTGTTCAAGGGGGTTGAGTGCACCCTCAGTAAGTTTGCAAACGACACTAACTTGAGAGGAGCTACTGATCAGCTTGAGGTAAGAAGGCTCTACAGAGGCACCTGGACAGGCTGGATCTCTGGGCTGAGGCTAATTTTGTATGAGAGTCAATAAGGCCAAGTACCAGTTCCTGCACTTGGGTCGCAACAACTCCATGCAATGCTACAGACTTGGGCCAGACTGGCTGGAAAACTGCCTGGCAGAAAAAGACCTGGGAGTGCTGGGTGACAACCATTTGATCATGAGCCAGCCATGTGCTCAGGTGGCCAAGAAAGCCAACAGAATCCTGGCCTATATCAGGAGTTTTGTGGCCAACAGGACCAGGGAAGTGATTGTGCTCCTGTACTAGCACCGCTGAGGCTGCACCTTGACTACTGTGTTCACTTTTGGGACCCTGACTACAAGAAAGGCACTGAGGTCTTGGTGTAGGTCCAGAGAAGGGCAATGAAGCTGATGAAGGGTCTAGATAATAAGTCTTACAAGGAGTGGCTGGGGGAACATGGATTGTTTAGTTTGGAGATGAGGGGTCTGAGAGGGAGACTTTACTGCTCTCTACCAGTATCTGAAAGGAGGTTGTGGGAGGTGAGTGTTGGTCTCTTCTCCATAGCAACAAGACAAAATGGCCACAAGTTGCACTGGTGGAGGTTTAGATTGTATATTAGAAGAAATTTCTTCACTGAAAGGATTATTAAACATAGGAATAGGCTTCCCAGAGTGGTGGTTGAATCCCCATCCTTGAAGGTGTTTAAAAGACACAGAGATGTGATGCTGAGGCATACAGTTTAGCACCAGCTTTGGTAGAGTTGGATAATGGTTTGACCCAATGATCTTAAATGTCTTTTCCAACAGGAATGATTAACTGATTCTAAGATTTCTGCTTACAAACAGTAATGTTTCAGTGACTACGAGCAGGCTGGAAGGTCTTGCAAATAGGAGGAGGAAACCACTCTCTAAAAATTTCTCTTCACTGCATGTATTTTGAGTTGACAATTAGTAACACACTGTCATATCTCAGGATTATTTATTCCATATACACATGACCTATTGCACATGAAACTCTCAATGTACTCTATATTAAAGAAGTATTTATTCCAGACAACACAAGAGAGTGTGCTGTATTATAATAACATTATAATCCCTAACAGCTTTTGGTCAGATAGTTGAAGGACATAAAAAGCTCCTGAAAGCACACAAGTTGCCCAGGGAGGTTGTGGTTGCTCCTTCCCTGGAGGTGTTCAAGGCCAGGTTGGATGAGGCTTTGAGTGACCTGTACTAGTGGGAGGTGTCCCTGCCTATGGCAGGGGGCTGGAACTAGATGATCCTTGAGGTCCCTTCCAACCTTACCATTCCGTGATTCTCTAAAGGACTGTAAAAGTATTTGCATAGTTACACCAAATTCACTTTATTCTCAGTAAAGCTTTGACCTTTCATATTTGCCATAGCAAAGGCATGCTTTGAAACTGAACTTTTTGTTTTCATGTTTTTAACTGATTTGAATAAGGAGTAGCATAAGGGAGAGGGGGAGGAGAAAAGAGCTTTAGGCAATTGACTTTTTCAAAGCGTTGGCAGAGATAATTGGAAAATGCGTCGAAAATCCTGGCAATCACCTTAATAGATGCAAAAAAAAAAACCAAAAAAAAAAATCTCATATACTTCCAGAGAGATGGAGATGCTCCTAAGGGACACCAAAGGAGAGCTTCACTGTATTTGATAAGATGTTTCCATCAGAAAGAAATTTCACGCTACAGCATCATTTCATTAAACACCATTAGCCTTCATGTCTCATCCCCATCCCCTCCACGCCTCCTCGTAGCCATTCTGCTATATCTGCTGATTGTTAAGCAACAAAACATTTTTCTTCTATTAAACGTTATAAAATATCAACACAAGCCACCTCTGAATGAAAGCACTTTAAGAATTCTGTAGTGTGAGAACTTCTCTGAGGAGGAGACAAACAACACCACAGTCAAAATAATCAGCAGCGAAAGAGATGCCTGCCGCAGTTCACTATTTATTTACAAATTATTGTATATTAGATTAGAATTATTGTATATTAGATTGGCATTATCATATATTAGATTAGAATTGCTGTGTATTAGATTAGAATTGCTGTATATTAGATTAGAATTGTTGTATATTATATTTGAAAGAGTGTTATTGTATGAATATTTCAGATCTTTGTATACTACTCATTTTTCCAGTGTCTGCGGGGCAATCTTCGCTCTCTGCGTATAGAGAAAGCAGGGATATGGGATTCAAATGATGTTATAGAGATTTGAATTGAGTGAGAATCCTGGAAATATAAAGGCATTTCTTCTCCTTTTAAACATAGAATCATAGAACGGTAAGGTTGGAAGGAACCTCAAGGATCATCCAGTTCCAAATGCCCTGCCATAGGCAGGGACACCTCCCACTAGCACAGGTTACTCAAGGCCTCCTCCAAACTGGTGTTGAACACCTCCAGGAAGCGAGCAGCCACAACCTCCCTGGGCAACCTGTGTCAGTCTCTCACCACCCTCACTGCAAACAACTTCCTCCTAACATCCACTTTCAATCTCCCCTCTGCCACTTCAAACCCATTGCCCCTTGTCCTGTCATTACAAGACCTTGTCAATAGTTCCTCCCCAGCCTTCCTGTAGGCCCCCTTCAGATCCTGGAAGGCTACTATCAGGTCTCCTGGAAGCCTTCTCTTCTCCAGGCTGCAGACCCCCAACTCTCTCAGCCTGTCCTCACAGCAGAGCTGCTGTAGACCTCTCAGCATCATCGTGGCCTCCTCTGGACTCACTCCAACACTTCCATGTCCTTCCTGTGCTGGGGGCTCCAGAACTGAACACAGTACTCCAGGTGGGGTCTGAGGAGAGCAGACTAAAGGGGCAGAATCCCCTCTCTTGCCCTGCTGCCCACACTGCTCTTGCTGCAGCCCAGCACACAGTTGCTGTCTGGGCTGCACTCACACTGCAGCCTCATGTTGAGCTTTTCATCAACCCAGACCCCCAGGGCCTTTTCTTCAGGGCTGCTCTCAGCCATTCCCCACCCAGCCTGGAGTTGTGCTTGGGATTGTGCCTACCCAGGTGCAGGACCTTAAACTTGGCCTTGTTGAATTTCATGAGGTTGGCCTGGGCACAGCTCTGCAGCCTGTCCAGGTCCCTCTGGATGGATCCCTGCCCTCTACCAAGTCGACTGTGCCACACAGCTTGGTGCCATCTGCAAACTTGCTGAGGGTGCACTGATTCCTCTGTCCATGGCACTGACAAAGATGTTAAATAGTACTGGTGCCAGCACTGACCCCTGAGGGACACCACTTGTCACTGGTCTCCAGGTGGACATTGTGCCCTTGATCACCACTCTCTGCATGCAACCATCCAGACAATTCCTTATCCATTCAACATCATACATAGAAAAAATTAAAATGCTTTGAAATGTTTATGCACCTACAGAAAATGATAAAGCAATTGATCTCTTATAGCTTCACTGCTTTTGCCACTTACCATTCAGAGTTCACCAGCTGATATACTTAGATTAGTTTTGCTTAGCAAAAAACAAAAATAGTGATGACAAAGAAAGAGACCTGTCACCTTTACTAGTGTCTTTTCCAGAACAAACACTAGAGAAAACAGGAAAGGAAAGAGACAATTTGTTGATTTGTTGAACATCTTCAATCACATTGGGTAGTTCTGTGATCCACAACCTCCCTGGGCAATCTGTGCCAGTGCCTCACCACCCTCACTGTAAAGAACTTCCTCCTAACATCCAGTTTCAATCTCCCCTCTGCCAGTTCAAACCCATTGCCCCTTGTCCTGTCATTGCAAGACCTTGTCAATAGTCCCTCCCCAGCTTTCCTGTAGGCCCCCTTCAGATCCTGGAAGGCTACTCTAAGGTCTCCTGGAAACCTTCTCTTCTCCAGGCTGCAGAGCCCCAACTCTCTCAGCCTGTTCTTGCTGCAGAGCTGCTGCAGCCCTCTGTGCATCTTGGTGGCCTCCTCTGGACCTGCTCCAACAGTTCAATGCCTTTCCATTTCTACAAGCCTTACTGACAGGTAGGCCAAGCTGTATCCATTAGTGCAAGCTGGACATGCTCTTTATTCAACTCCTGTAATCCTGTCCCAAGCCTTGGGTGCACATCAAGATCTGGGAGAGCATTTTTATGCCAGGCTGACACACTATACAGTGAAATAGTGGAACAAACCATCATTCTTCACACAGAAAGAGTGAAACACAAGATTTACTACTGCCATCCTCTGAACCAGAAAAGCAATTGCAACAGCAGGTGGGTAGTTAGTTTGACTTAGCTGTTCTCTAATAAAGTCACATAAAATAAAATCACAGGAAGGACGTGGAAGTGTTGGAGCGGGTCCAGAGGAGGCCACAAAGATGCTCAGAGGGCTGCAGCAGCTCTGCTGTGAGGGCAGGCTGAGAGAGNTGAAAGTGGATGTTAGGAGAAAGTTGTTTACAGTGAGGGTGGTGAGGCACTGGCACAGGTTGCCCAGGGAGGTTGTGGCTGCTCCCTTCCTGGAGGTGTTCAAGGCCAGGTTGGAGGAGGCCTTGAGTGAGCTGTGCTAGTGGGAGGTGTCCCTGCCTATGGCAGGGGGTTGGAACTGGATGATCCTTGAGGTCCCTTCCAACCTTACCATTCTATGATTCTATGATTCTATGAAAATCCATTTTAAATCTTCATGATAATGGCTCTAAGTAAAATTTCAGACCAACACAGTGTTCTAGGGTTTGGTATCTGAAAACAAGTGGCCAGAGAAGTTGTCGAGGATCATAGAATTGAACAAAACTCCCAGACAAAGCTGTGGCTAACAAGAGGCTGTGTATTTGCTTCCTGACAACAGCACAACAAAACAACTGCAGACTAGCACATTTTTTGAGCTGAGACAGAAGCTGCCTGGCTACAAATCAACAAAATGGCAAATGCACACATGGATCAAGAGACCCATACAACACAACCCTCCCTCTCCAATGGCAGCTTGAATGCCATCAGCTTGGTTTAAATTTTAATTAGATTTTATTGTAACAAATACCAAAGATTGTGCTACAGCATGCGTACATGAGCACCGCTGCCAAGGATGCTAATAAAGTACTTAGTCTCTGCACAATTCAGATAATCACAAACCTGCCCTTTTAGATTCAGCCAAAACTCATTCTCAACATTTAGAATGATAACTTTAGGTTGATCATATAGTCAAGATAATTGCTGAAACAGCTTGTTTCTCTCACTGATGAAAAGAAATCAAATATATATTATATATATCATGTATATAATATACATAATATGTAATAGGTAATATATAACATATAATATGTCTACATATAATATCTATTATATAGAATATATAAAATATAAAAATACATTAAAATGTCTAAAATATAGATATAAGTATAAACTAAAAATATAGATATAAGTATAAATAAAAATGTAAATGTAGATATAAGAATAAATATAAATGTAAATATATATTTTTACATATAAAGACATAATGTATTTATATCTGTATACATTAAAAATGTACACTGTGTACAGTTCTGGATCCCCCAGCACAGGAAGGACATGGAACTGTTGGAGTGGGTCCAGAGCAGGGCCACAAAGATGCTCAGAGGGCTGGAGTAGCTCTGCTATGAGGACAGGCTGAGAGAGTTGGAGCTCTGCAGCCTGGAGCCTTCCAGGAGACCTTAGAGTAGCCTTCCAGTATCTGAAGGCTACAGAAAGGCTGGGGAGGGATTATTGACAAGGTCTTGTAATGACAGGATGAGGGGCAATGGGTTTAGACTGGCAGAGGGGAGATTTAAATTGGATGTTAGGAGGAAGTTGTTTGCAGTGAGGGTGGTGAGGCACTGGCACAGGTTGCCCAGGGAGGTTGTGGCTGCTCCCTCCCTGGAGGTGTTCAAGGCCAGGTTGGACAAGGCCTTGAGTGACCTGTGCTAGTGGGAGGTGTCCCTGCCTATGGCAGAGGGTTGGAACTAGATGAGCTTTGAGGTCCCTTCCAACTTTACCATTCTATGATTGTATGAATGGTCATCTCTCACCCACAGAATCCTATTTATTATTATTATTTAGGACATTTGCACAAATTCTGGAATGCAGTTTGATGATGCTTTTTCTTTTTTTTTTTTTTTTGGCCATGCCATTATATCCTCTTTCACACAGTGTTTTGAAACATGCATGTGTAGCTCCTTCTGTGCTCTACATAGAATATTTATGGAGATTTTAACTTCAAGTCATAAATTAGTTCAGAACACTGGGTTGTTAACACTGTGTTACGAATGATGCCACTGCTGGCTCATGTTCTGCTGTCAACCAGTACTCTCAGGTCCCTCTCAGCCAGGCTGCTCTCCAGCCACTCATCCCCCAATCTGTAGTGTTATTGCAGCCAAAATGTAGGACCTTGCACTTGGTCCTCTTGAATCCACTGGCCTTAGACCACTGACCCAGCCTCTCCAGGTCCCTCTGCAGCATCTTCCAACCCTCTAGGAGATTGACACTCCCTTCCAACTTGGTGTCATCCTCAAATTTACTGACAGTAGACTCAATCCCCTCATCCAGGTCATCAATAAAGACAGTCCCTGGGGAACAGCACTGGTCACCAGACACCAACTGGATGCAGCACCATTCACACTCTTTGTGTTTGGACATCCAGACAGTTTTTAACCCAGCAAAGGGTTGTCATGGTCCAAATAGTGGACTTGTTGTAGTTCCTCAGTGTGATCTCAAAGTGTAAAACATATGCAACTATGCCAAGGGGGTTTACTTTGATCAGCAGTAAAACTTTATTTTATATAAAACTTTATAAAACTTTATTTTATAACTTTATTTTTGGCCAGGAAAGGCAGAGAAGAGTGAGAGGAGAAAGGAGAAAAGTAAAGTAAAGAAGGAAAAGGGGCAGAGGTCTATAGCTACCAACAATGCAAGAGTCCCAGAGTGCAATCCTGCTGGCCCTTCTGTTCTTTTCTTGTTCTTCTTGTTGTAGTCTTCTTCCTTCTTGTTGCTGGGAAAGACCTGCTCCGTTGTTGGCTGTTGAGAAGGAGGAGAGAGAGCACCCTAGAGGAAAGAACTCCACCTGTTGCCAGGGAGACATCTTTTATATTTGACTTCACACCTGCTGGTGACTGAACTCTGCCTGTCTCTGCTCAATGTAAGGTTTGCACACATGCTCAAGGAGGAGTGAACGAGATGTGGTCTGGGACTTAGGATGCATGGCCAAGGCATGGACTGCCTTGGAGGCAGGTAGCCTGAGGCCAGGAGGTGTGTTTTGCTATTATAATGACATTCTGATGAGCAAAGTTCACTCAACTTCATGGTTTCCTTAGCAATGCCAGGACATCAGTCTCTTATGACAGCAGTTCCAGTCTTTGGTTCCGAGATGATTGTTTTAAGCAGTGGAACAGTCTATCATAAGTGGCAGGTATGGACCATTGGTACCAAGCTGGTTTCTTCCCACATAGACCTCTACCTGTACCACATTTCATTGTGTGGGACCAGTAACTTAATCAGTAGCTTATTAAGGGGTAGGCCACTGCAAACTAATGCTAAGATGTTAACATGACTTTCAAAGTCCTTGGAGATAAGGTCTTGGTTCCTGATGACAATGATGAGATAGATAATGCTTTTTGGACTGCTGCTTACAAGAGTGCAGCTATTCAAGCCATGAGCTGCCAGCTTTTCCAGGAGGATGCTGTGGGAGACTGTGTCAAAGGCTTTGCTGAAATCTAGGTAGACCACCTCCACAGCCTTCTCTTCATCTACCAGGTGGGTCACCCAGTCATAGGCTGCAATCAGATTGGTTAGGCAGGACCTTCCTTTCCTAAACCAATCCAAATTAAGGTGACGGAAATTAAACTGAATTACAATACTGCAACAAGGGCATAAATGACAAAACAGTCTTAATTTTATTGCCTACAGCTTCCAGAAAACTGTAGCAAATGCAAGAAAAACAGAATGTGTGAAAAGCCTTGCATAATACTTCCATCTTCCCACCAGACAATGTTGCAGTCTTGGCAGTGCTCCAAGGAGTGAACTGTACATCACTTATTATTCCTATACTTCAAAAAAAACATTAAAAAAAATCTGTGTATCTTGAAACATGGACTATTTCAGATGCTAGTGATGAAAACAGATAACTGTTGTTCAGATCTCCGTGGGCATTAAAATGTACATTTGTCTAGATAGACCATAATTTTAGGCAAATAATTCTCTTTCCAGCTGGGTCACACAAGGGTTAAGGAAAAGTTTAACAGCCACTTTATACTGGAGCTATCATTGTAATGCCAGTGCTCTGGGCAACGGCAATCTGTTAGCTCTTTTCTAAACCCAGCACAACATTTGTAATGCAAATGTTAGTGTTCTGAATATACAGGCCTTTTACTATGCTCATTCATATCAGTCAGGGGAAGAATCATGTGGCTACATCTTCACTCCACAGAAGCTCTTGTTTGTTTATCTATGTTTTCTCTAATACAGCTTTAAATGTCATTAAGCACAGAGATTACTGTTCAGGTCTGGTTATATATAGCATTTGCTATCCTTGTCTCTCCTTCCTGGCATAGAATCATAGAATCATCATGGAATCATGGAATCATAGCATGGTTTAGGTTGGAAGGGACCTCAAAGAACATCCAGTCCTAACCCCCTGCCATAGGCAGGGACACCTCCCACTAGCACAGCTCACTCAAGGCCTCCTCCAACCTGGCCTTGAACACCTCCAGGGAGGGAGCAGCCACAACCTCCCTGGGCAACCTGTGCCAGTGTCTCACCACCCTCACTGCAAACAACTTCCTCCTAACATCCAGTCTAAATCTCCCCTCTGCCAGTTTAAACCCATTGCCCCTTGTCCTGTCATTGCAAGACCTTGTCAACAGTCCCTCCCCAGCCTTCCTGTAGGCCCCCTTCGGATCCTGGAAGGCTACTCTAAGGTCTCCTGGAAGCCTTCTCTTCTCCAGGCTGCAGAGCCCCAACTCTCTCAGCCTGTCCTCATAGCAGAGTTGCTGCAACCGTCTGAGCATCTTCATGGCCCAAACTTTAGTTATTTAAATAAGAGTATTATGGTTTTGCAATACCTTTGTAACATGAAAGACTTCCTATTTCCAGTTACTGCTTCTGGTTTCCAGTTTAGGCTGTTGGTCTTTACTTCTGGGCTGGCTGTGAGCTTGAGGAGTGGGGGTATTGTTCTATGGCTGGTTGGTTTTGCTGCTGCTTCTGCTTCCCTGTGAAATAGCTAAGGAGACAGTACATTGTATTATGTCTGCTAAGCTCTCCATATGTCAACTCATAGGGCTTTTTGTGTGTTTCATTCACTCTCAAGTGTCAGAGTGAGTTTTGATAGGAGGAGGATGTTCTGTCAGAGCAGCAAGTGTGAAATGGAAGCTCAGGGGTGTTTTTGCACAACTATCAAGGTACAGTACCATTCACAGGTTTTCGTCTTTAGAAAAGAAGACAGTGATAACCAATGTAACTTCCAACAGACAAGAAAACTATGCTAAGCAGTCTGCAAAATGGTGAACTTCCATATGTCATGCCCTGATCCTCCTCACAAACCCTGGTCAGCATGGGGTGGGGAACAGCCATGCTAAGGTTCAAATAATTCCCTTGGAGTAAAGGAAGGCAAAAGAACACCAAACAGCTGATGATCTGGAATTATTAGCTTGAATCAGAGCAGAGGGAAAATGGGAGGGAAAAGCACTGGGAAAAATATGTATTAAAGAGAAGGGATATCACCATACCCCTGGCTTCAAAATGGTGGCAATGTTGCAGGAGTACTTCCACCCTCAGCAAGTGTGGCACCAAGCTGTGTGGCACAGTCAACGTGCTAGAGGGCAGGGATCCATCCAGAGGGACCTGGACAGACTGCAGAGGTGGGCCCAGGCCAACCTCATCACATTCAACAAGGCCAAGTGTAAGGTTCTGCACCAGGGTAGGCACAATCCCAACCAAGCACAACTGCAGGCTGGGTGGGGAATGGCTGAGAGCAGCCCTGAGGAAAAGGACCTTGGAGTCTGGGTTAATGAAAAGCTCAACATGAGCCTGCAGTGTGAGCGCAGCCCAGACAGCAACTGTGTGCTGGGCTGCAGCAAGAGCAGTGTGGGCAGCAGGGTAAGGGAGGGGATTCTGACCCTTTGCTCTGCTCTCCTCAGACCCCACCTGGAGCACTGTGTGCAGTTCTGGAGCCCCCAGCACAGGAAGGACATGAAGATTATCAGGTGGCTGGAACACCTTCCTTATGAGGANGGACATTTAGACTGGATGTTAGGAGGAAGTTCTTTGCAGTGAGGGTGGTGAGGCACTGGCACAGGTTGCCCAGGGAGGTTGTGGCTGCTCCCTCCCTGGAGGTGTTCAAGGCCAGGCTGGACGAGGCCTTGAGTGAGCTGTGCTAGTGGGAGGTGTCCCTGCCTATGGCAGGGGGTTGGAATTAGATGATCCTTGAGGTCCCTTCCAACCTTACCATTCTATTATTCTATGATTCTAAGTATCAGTACCCTTCATTTACTTTGCTATTCTGAAAATAAAATGAAAATAGTGAGCTGCCATTCTAGAACATACAGTCGGGCTGTGCAGAGCACTTGGCTTTGCACTTTATAGATTGAAATACTTGAACTAGTCAAAAACTATCCTAGAGGAAAAGACATTTTAGGATTAATAGCAAATTAATGGCAAATTCTTCTTGCATTCCTGAATGTATAAAACAATTCCATTTTGAATGGCAACAAACCTGCATATGAGTATGAATACTCAAAAACAACTAGGTTCATATTTCTTCCTCAAAGTAACTCTTTAAAGACTATTTCTTCAGCAAGAAAAAAAAAAAAAAAAAGCAAACCCAAAGAAAACTATTCTGTTTAGGTGAAATCCTACTGAAGGACTAACTCTCCTTAATGCCCTTATTCTCCTTTCATTATGCCATCCATGTCCCATGCCAATAACATTAATTTGACATGGATGAGTTATGACCCACTGTTTTTTGCACAACTCTCAAGAAGCCCAAGGCAGGGTTTTCTGCTTTGAGTATTGGGGCCAGAAAGACCATACATAAAACCAGTGCAGTACAGGAGCAATTAAGCTACAGGTTCTTTTGCTCTAAGCAGTCAAACAGCTGTGCCTAATAAATTATTTGATTATATGATGTCCTATATACTTGACATCGATTGTAAGCATGCATAAAACTAACATTCAGTGACATTTTGTGTTTGCTTGTGTGATTATAACATTAATTTCTCCTGGTACTCATTAGTGCACCCTGGCAAACACCCTATTGGATTTTTGATGCAAGTGGTCAGCACATTCACAGAACCTCAAAATCACAGCCTAATACTTGGGTTTTTTTATATAGGTAAAACACCATGCTAGTGTAAACTTCTTTCTGGCACTTGCACTACTTTGCCCAGTAGCTCTCACTCATCTCTTTATGAGTGCTGCTTCACACTTAGAAGCTGCAGCTAAGAACATCACATTTCCCACAGACTCTGTACCACACTGCCTTCTCACAAAAGAAAGGGAAACTTGCTCTGATAAGAAAGCCAGATTACAAGACCTTGCACATACTTGAATTTTAAAATATCACTGTGAAAATATTACAACCACTGCACAGCTGCGCCCCCCCCCACCCCCCCCACCC
>VWZE01010690.1:3689-15719 GCA_013396675.1 Eubucco bourcierii
GATCACGTTGGGTGATTCTGTGCTCCACAACCTCCCTGAAGATCTTCTGTGCTCCACAACCTCCCTGGAGGTGTTCAAGGCCAGGTTGGAGGAGGCCTTGAGTGAGCTGTGCTAGTGGGAGGTGTCCCTGCCTATGGCAGGGGGTTGGAACTGGCTGATCCTTGAGGTCCCTTCCAACCTTCCCATTCTATGATTCTATGACCTTTAGGAGTGGCCAAGGGATCCTGCCCTCCTCAGACCTACACCAACTTCCCTGGGGTTAGGTCCTGCCCTCCTCAGACCTACACCAACATCCCTGGGGTTAGGTCCTGCCCTCCCCAGCCCCTGCTTGCTTTGCTTTCCTGTCCAACATGCTTTGTGTTGCAGCTGCCCAGACAGATACATCATGCAGATTTCTTTTGTTGCAGCTGAACTTTTCCAAATTGCTTGAAAAAAACCCAAAACAAACCAAACCAAAAAACCCCAAACAACTAAAAACAAAACCCCAAAGCCCAAGCCCATGACAATGAAATCCATCTGGGCATCCCTTCCCCTCTCTGTTTGGAAACATCTGCCTTGTTATTAGGAGCAGCTTAGCAGCACTGCAGCCAGCAGATGCCTCCTCTCTCTGTCTCCAGGCTGACTGACAGTGGCTGGCAGGGCAAGAAATTCCACAGGCACCAACTGCCCTGCTTTTTGCCCAGGCTCTCCACCAGCACCTAGTTAGGAAGCTGGAATGCTGGAATGCTGGAGGGGGCTTGTGGGGAGGGCAGTGATGGAGCAAAGGCAGCAGTGTCTCCTTTGGGTCAGGATGTAGGAAGCTGAGCACTTGTGTCCTTGAGGCTGTGCCAGGCAGCTTGGTTCACAGCTGCTCATCAGAGGGAGTGCTCCTTGGAAGGTCAGAGAATCCCAGGATGCCAGGTTGGAAGGGATCCCAGGGATCATCTGATCCAAACTTTCTAGGTCACAGTTTAGTTGGAGTGGTCTGGCCCAGCAGCCTGTCAGGCTGAGGCTGAAATCTGGCCACTGTAAGGGACTCCTCTGCTTCCCCTGGGAGACACTGGCACAGGTTGAGGGTGGGGAGACACTGGCACAGGTTGAGGGTGGTGAGACACTGGCACAGGTTGCTCAGGGAGGTTGTGGAGCACAGAATCACCCAACGTGATCTTTGATCACGTTGGGTGATTCTGTGCTCCACAACCTCCCTGAAGATCTTCTGTGCTCCACAACCTCCCTGGAGGTGTTCAAGGCCAGGTTGGAGGAGGCCTTGAGTGCCCTGTGCTAGTGGGAGGTGTCCCTGCCTATGGCAGGGGCTTAAAACTGGCTGCTCCTTGAGGTCCCTTCCAACCTTCCCGTTCTATGTTCTGCTAGAATCCAGGGGGTCTGCCCAGCAGTGGCTTGTCCCCATCATCCCTTCTCCTTGTACCCTCCTTCTAACCACCCTTTCTGTCCTGCCCTATGGTGCTAAGGGCTGCCCTCAGCCTTCTCAAGGCTCAACAGACCTCTCAGCCCTTCCTCACAGGGCAGCTCTGATCACCACCACCAGCAGGACCCTTCCAACCCAACCCATCCTCTTCATCCTGTGATCTTTAACTAGATCAGGTTACTCAGGGCCACATCTTGGAAGGCTCTGCTCACTGCTGTCTGGGATAGGCCAAGGAAAAAGGGATGGAAGCTGCAGCACAGGAGGTTCCAGCTCAACCCAAGGGGCAACTTCTTGACTGGAAGGGTCCCAGAGCCCTGGCACAGGCTGCCCAGAGAGGCTGTGGAGTCTCCTCCTCTGCAGACTTTCCAGATCCACCTGGATGCATTCCTGTGTGCCCTGAGCTAGATTGTCTGGTCCTGCTCTGGCAGGGGAGGGGTTGGACTCAATGATCTCTTTGGGTCCCTTCCAACCCCTGTGAGCCTGTGACCTTTCAGTGCCATCAGGGATGGGTTTGTTTTCCACCAGCACTAAGCTCCCCAGGTTCCAAGGCAGGTCCTGCCTCTCTGATGGCTGCTGGAAGCTTTGCCTTGCAGCTTTGTTTTTCTACCTGAGGAACAGAAGGAGCTTTTTTTTTTTTTTTTTTAATTATTTTTTGGTTGTTTGTGGGGGTTTTTTTTCCCTCCTCTTTTGCTCCAGTTGTTTTATGGAAGCTGTTTGTTGTTGGAAGCTCAGACCTCGTTTGTGCAGCTCAGCATGTTCTGGTGGTGCTTTCCACCCCCCTCCCTCTTTTGATGTGGTGTCAGAGGAGCACAGCTCTGTACATACTTTCCCCCTTATCTTGGATGCTGTTGTGGTCCCTGTGCTGTTTGGAAACAGCTTGGGGCTGGAGATGTTTGTTGCTCTTGGAATGCTGAGCTTCAGCGTGCTCGTGGATGAAAAGCAGGAGCTGAGTTCAGCAGCATTCACCCAGAGCTTAGAGCTGCAGCTTGCTCTTTGTCTTTACACCACTGGGGTCTGCAGACATGGCTGAGAGTCCCTGTGGCAGGAGAGAGGTTGTCCCCTGGGCTGCAGCAGGAGCAGTGTGGCCAGCAGGGTGAGGGAGGTGATTCTGCCCCTCTGCTCCACTCTGGTGAGACCTCACCTGGAGTGCTGCATCCAGTGCTGGAGCCCCTGGGACAAGAGGGATGTGGAGATGCTGGAGTGTGTCCAGAGAAGGGCCACGAGGATGCTCAGAGGGCTGGAGCTGCTCTGCTGTGAGCACAGACTGAAAGAGTTGGGGTTATGCAGTCTGCAGAAGAGGAGGCTCCCAGGTGACATTCTTGTGGCCTTCCAAGATCTGAAGTGGGCTACAAAAAATCTGGGGAGGGACTTTTTAGGCTCTCAGGGAGTGACAGGACTGGAGGGAATGGAGCAGAGATGGAGGTGAGGAGATTCAGCCTGGAGGTGAGGAGGAAGTTGTTCAACATGAGAGTGGTGAGAGCCTGGCAGGGGTTGCCCAGGGAGGTGGTTGAGGCCCATTCCTGGAGGTGTTTAAGGCCAGGCTGGATGAGGCTGTGGGCAGCCTGCTCTAGGGTAGGGTGTCCCTGCCCATGGCAGGGGGGTTGGGGCTGGCTGATCCTTGTGGTGCCTTCCAACCCTGCCTGATTCTATGGTTCTATAAAGCCTTGGTTCCTCTCTGCCCTCACTGGCATTGGCTGTCAGGCTCCTGCTGTGCTTCTGCTCTGTCTGCTGCTTCTGCTGCTTCTGCTGCCTCACCATGGAGAAAAGAAGGTTCCAAGGAGAGCTTAGAGCAGCCTTCCAGCACACCAGGGGGGCAGTAGGAGAGCTGGGGAGGGACTTTTCCCAACGGCTGGGAGTGACAGGATGAGAGGCAGTGGCTCTGAGCTGGAAGAGGGGAGGCTGAGAGTGGAGATGAGGAAAAAATTCTTGGCAGTGAGGGTGGGGAGACACTGGCACAGGTTGCCCAGGGAGGCAGTGGATGTCCCCTCCCTGGAGGTGTTGAAGGCCAGGTTGGATGAGGCTTTGATCAAGCTGGGCTGGTGGGAGGTGTCCCTGCCCATGGCAGGGGGCTGGAACTGGATGGTCTTGAAGGTCCCTCCCAGCTCAGACCATTGTAGGATTCCATGAGCATCTCAAAGAGCCTTCTCCCAGCTCCAGTGCTCTCTCTTGCATCACCACCACTGCCATCCTCCCTTGGGGACCCTGCCCAGTGCCACCACACCAGCAAAGCTGAGCCCAGGGCAGGGGCAAGCTCAGCTTTGTGTTAGTTAGGGACTGAATCCATCTGAGGTCTGCAGGTTTGGGTCATTGTTGATAGAACCAACAGTTCCTTCAGGGCCAGCACAAGAGGAGACAGCCTCCAGTTGTGCCAGGGGAGGGTCAGCTTGGAGACTAGGAACAGTTTCTTCCCAGCAAGGGTCCCCAGGCGCTGGCACAGGCTGCCCAGGGAGGTGCTGGAGTCCCCATCCCTGCAGGGGTTTCAGAGGTGTGGCTGTGGTGCTGAGGGATGTGGGGCAGTGGCTTAGCAGCACTGCTGGACTTGTGAGCTCTGGGTGAGTGACTGGGCTTGACCTCAGAGGTCTCTTCTAACCTCCACAGTTTTGTGATTCCATGATTCTTGTCCTGTGCTGGGTGCTTTTCTCCCTCTCTTCACCCTCACCCATCTCCCCACAGTGTGCACCTCAGGCTGTTTCCCTTCCAGCACTGAAATCCACCTCTTTGAGGAGGACTGTCTCTGTTCATCCTATTTATGACTCCCATTGTATATTCCATGGAAAATTCTTCCTAAACCTTCTCCCATCCCCAGTTATTCTTTTTTCCATGACTGTTATTTTCTCACCATCTCTGTTAGCTTTCCACCAGCCTGGAGGGCTCATTAAAGCACACAGGGCAGGAAATGGAGAGAGGCACAAGAATGGGACCCTGCTTGCCAAAGAGGGAAAGTTGGCAACCTCTCATCCAACAGGGAAATTCCTTGGCTGCCAGGAGCACCTTCATAGAGAGACTGAGCTAGTGAAGAGGCCCAAAATCCCACTTGGAAAGTCATCCCACAGTTAGATGGCAGTCAGGATGCTCATGGTGATGGGGAGGTCCTAGCAGTACTGCTCAAAGGTGGTCCTCAGCTGCATTGCAACCTTGGAGACAGCAACTGAGAGCTGGGCTGCAGCAAGAGCAGTGTGGGCAGCAGGGCAAGGGAGGGGATTGTGCCCCTTGGCTCTCCTCAGACCCCACCTGCAGTCCTGGGTGCAGTTCTGGAGCCCCCAGCACAGGAAGGACATGGGAGTGTTGGAGCCAGTCCAGAGGAGACCACAAAGGTGCTCAGAGGGCTGCAGCAGCTCTGCTGTGAGGACAGGCTGAGAGAGTTGGGGCTCTGCAGCCTGCAGAAGAGAAGGCTTCCAGGAGAGCTTAGAGTAGCCCTCCAGGATCTGAAGGAGGCTCCAGGAAGGCTGGGGAGGGACTATTGACAAGGGCTGGGAATGCCAGGACAAGGGGAATGGGTTTGAAGTGGCAGAGGGGAGATTGAAAGTGGATGTTAGGAGGAAGTTGTTTGCAGTGAGGGTGGTGAGACACTGGCACAGGTTGCCCAGGGAGGTTGTGGCTGCTCCCTCCCTGGAGGTGTTCAAGGCCAGGTTGGAGGAGGCCTTGAGTGAGCTGTGCTAGTGGGAGGTGTCCCTGCCTGTGGCAGGGGGTTGGAACTGGATGATCCTTGTGGACCCTACCAGCCTTCCCATTCTGTGATTCTATAAATGTCTGGGTTGGACAAATCAACCTGTGGGGGTGGGCAGGGACCTCTGGGAATCATCTACTCCAAACCCCCTTGCCCCCCTCTGTTAAAGAGGTCACCCACAGCAGGTACCCAGGATCACAATGTGCAGGTGGGTTTGGAATCCCTCCAGAGAAGGAGTCTGGCAGTGGTTTTAAGCTGGGTGAGGGCAGATTGAGAGTGGAGATGAGGAAAAAATTCTTGGCAGTGAGGGTGGGGAGACACTGGCACAGGTTGCCCAGGGAGGCAGTGGATGTGCCCTCCCTGGAGGTGTTGAAGGCCAGGTTGGATGAGGCTTTGATCAAGCTGGGCTGGTGGGAGGTGTCCCTGCCCATGGCAGGGGGCTGGAACTGGATGGTCTTGAAGGTCCCTCCCAGCTCAGACCATTGTAGGATTCCATGAGCATCTCAAAGAGCCTTCTCCCAGCTCCAGTGCTCTCTCTTGCATCACCACCACTGCCATCCTCCCTTGGGGACCCTGCCCAGTGCCACCACACCAGCAAAGCTGAGCCCAGGGCAGGGGCAAGCTCAGCTTTGTGTTAGTTAGGGACTGAATCCATCTGAGGTCTGCAGGTTTGGGTTATTGTTGATAGAACCAACAGTTCCTTCAGGGCCAGCACAAGAGGAGACAGCCTCCAGTTGTGCCAGGGGAGGGTCAGCTTGGAGATCACAGAATCAAGCAGGTTGAAAGAGCCCTCCAAGCTCACCCAGGCCAACCTAGCACCCAGCCCCAGCCACCAGACCATGGCACTAAGTGCCCCAGCCAGGCTTGTCTTCAACGCCCCCAGGGATGGGGACTCCACCACCTCCCTGGGCAGCCCATTCCAATGCCAATCACTTTCTCTGTCAAGATCTTCCTCCTAACATCCAGCCAAGACCTCCCCTGGCACAGCTTGAGACTGTGTCCCCTCATCCTGTTGCTGGGTGCCTGGCAGAAGGGAATCATTAGGAACAATTTCTTCCCAGTAGGGGTCCTCAGGCGCTGGCACAGGCTGCCCAGGGAGGTGCTGGAGTCCCCATCCCTGGAGGGGTCTCAGAGGTGTGGATGTGATGCTGAGGGATGTGGGGCAGTGGCAGTGGCTTAGCAGCAGTGCAGAGCTCTGGGTGAGGCTTTAGGTGAGACCCAGAATGTTACACTTTTGCCCAGTCAGAGATTTCCTGGGGAGCTGCCACCCTCCAGACCAGACACAGAATCCTAGGTTGGGAGGCACCTGGAAGATCATCCAGTCCCAACCCCCTGCCTGTTGGAGCAGGCTGCTCAAGGCCATGAACACCTCCAGGGAGGAGGCATCCACAGTCCCCTGGGCAACCTGTGCCAGTGCCTCCCCATCCTCACTGTAGAGAGTACATCTGAGGAGCAGCTTGGGAGCCAGCAGGAGGACCTTGCCAAGCTCCTCCTCGCTTGCCATCTGCCGGGGTGCAGGTGTGGAGCTGAGGGCTCTGTGCCCCTCAGCAGCCTGTCATGCATGCAGACTTTCATCTGAAGCCAGGTGTCTCCTGATGCTGTTGGGCTGTCTGGGGGTGCAGGAGCCCAGCCTTGGGCTGGGGTCGGAGTGGCTGCAGGTGTGAGGGCTCATCAGAGGGCCAGCCCCCAAAAAAAACAGCTGTTGGCCTTTGTCTTGTCAGGAGGTTGGAATCCACTTAGTGCCAACTGAACAATTAAGGACAATTATGCTTTCAGCTACATTCAGGAGTAACTCCATAGTAAGACAGTGGAAGGAAGTGACCTATTGCCCAGCACTCCCTGAGCTGTGGCTCAGGCTGTGGTTGGGAGGCTGTTTGAAGTCCTCTTTGTTTTGGTAACGTGGGCTGCAGAAAGCTCCTGCCACATTTTTTTTCCCCCCAGCTTTACACACTCAGTTATTCCTTTTATGTCACTGAGTCCTGGGAATTCCATTCTGCTGCCTCCTCTAAATACTCAGCTCTGCATAAGCCACCCCAACAGCTGGGGCACTGCCTGGCCTCTGCTCTGTGCTGGTGCCCATGGGAGACTAAACTTTGGGCTTGGAGGCCCAAAGTGAGAGCTCTCCTCTGGAAAAACACTCCCTGGGGTGGGGGGTGACTGGTAAAGCAGCAGCAGGGAGCTTTGGGAGATGAATGCTGGGGTCACTTTTGGGCTCTTCGTTCCAAGAAGGACCTTGAGGTGCTGGAGCAGGTCCAGGGAAGGGCAACCAAGCTGGGGAAGAGAACAGGGCTGGGGAGGAGCAGCTGGGGGCTGGTTAGTGTGGAGAAGAGGAGGATGAGGGCAGAGCTCTTTGCTCTCTACTGCTGCCTGAAAGAAGGTTGCAGTGAGGTGGGGTTGGGCTCTTCTCCCTAGTCTCAGGGGATAGAAGGAGAGGCAATGGCCTGAAATTGTGCCAGGGGAGGGTTAGGTTGGAGCTGAGGCAAAATTTCTTTGCTGCAAGGGTGGTCAGGGATTGGCACAGGCTGCCCAGAGGGGTGGTGGAGTCCCCATCCCTGGAGGTGTCCAAGAAATGTGTGGCCATGGCACTTGAGGACAGAGTTCAATGGCCATGGTGGGGTTGGGTTGCTGGTTGGACTCAGAGGTCTCAGAGGACTCTTCCAGCTGAAGCAATTCTCTGAAGTTCAGTCAGGAGGCAGGTGGCACTCAGCTGTGGCCTGGAGCTCTGCCAGCTCAGCTCCATCTCTTTCTCCTGCTGCCTTAGGGATGAAGCTGAACACTTCCCACCAAAACTAAGCCTGCCTCTGGTGTGTCTGACCAGCCAAGTGAGTTTGCCCAGGGATGTGGTTGAGACCCTGTCCCTGGAGACATTCAAGGCCCATCCTGATGTGGCCCTGGGCAGCCTGCTCCAGCTGGAGATGTCCCTGCTGCTGCAGGGCCTTTTTGTGTCACCTGCAGAGCTGGCCCACGGGGAGAGACTTATTTGTAGGTCAGCCATTAAGTTGCACATTGGTGGCACACAGAAACCCTTCCTGGTGGCACACAGAAACTCTTCCTCAGGAGCTGCCCAGCTCCACACCTTCCACCACCAAGGCTCCTTTGTCCCCTGCCTGCTTGCAGCAAGGCTGGGATTTGCTGCCTGCTGCAGTGCTGAGGGAGCTGGCAGTGCCTCCCTGTCCTGCTGTCTGTCTGGCCACTGCAGGAGGCTCTGCAGACTCTCAGGGGCTTAGGGCAGATAAAGCATGGTTGGAGCCTAATTGCTGGTGACAGGAAGGCTGGCTGGTGGCCCTGGCTGGGTGTGGAGGTGGAGATGAGCACAAGCTCCTACTGGTAGACCTTTCCTGCCCTGCTGACAGGTCCCACAGGCTTAGAAACAAATTCACAGCACTTCAAACTAAGCAGATGTGGAGAAAATGCCTGAGTGAAGTCATGGAATCACAGAATGTGGGGGTTGGAAGGGACCTCTGGAGATCATCAAGCCCAAAGCAGGGTCAGCTAGGGCAGGTCACACAGGAATGCATCCAGATGGGCCTTGACAGTCTCCAGAGAAGACTCCACAACCTCTCTGGGCAGCCTGCTTCAGCAGCCACACAGCAAAGAAGTTTGTGCTGCTGCTGAACTCCCTGGGCTGCAGCCTGTGTCGTTGCCTGGTGTGCAGCCATTGCTTCCCCACTGCATCCAGTGGAGTGCTGAGGACTTCTGCTGGTGGTGCAGGGGAGAGAAGAGTCTGAGCAGAGCTGGCTCTGCACAGCCAACCAGGGGTGCAGTGCAGGAGCTCTTCCACCCTTCCCAGCATTCTTCTGCAGCTGGAATTGCTGAGCTACCAGGCAAGCAAAGGTTTTTCTGGAAGCAGCCAGCACCCCACAGCGTTTTCTCTTCTCTTTCAAGTCTGACAGCAAAGCAAGATGATGTTTGTGGTGTGGCCTGCTGAGTTCATGCATCCAAGGCACAATCCTGCAACCCAGAGATCCAGACCTTCCCTCAATCCCTGTTTGTTTACCTTTCCACCAGTCGCTGCCACTCTGAGGATCCCACTGAGGAGAGCATAAACAGAGCTGGAATTTGCTTAATCATCTCAGGAGGGTGGAAGGGAGCTGGGCTGCATCTGCCTCTTAATTCCTCAGTGAGGTGGTTCAGCTGCTGTGAAAGTGCAGCTGGGGCTGAACCTGCTGAGGAAGATAAGGGAGGAAGCTCAGCTTCGTTGGGTGCCTTGAGTCATACAATCAGTGGATGGCTGAGCTTGGAAGGGACCTTAGAGATCATCTGCTCCAACACAGACCAAAGCACACAAGTTCCAGCACGTCCCAGAACCTCCTTGCTCTCTACAGCACCCTACAAGGACCAGGTGAGGTGGGGTTGGGCTCTGCTCCCTAGTCTCAGGTGAGAGAAGGAGAGGAACTGGCCTGAAACTGCCTGGGGAGGCTTAGGTTGGAGGTGAGGCACAATTTATTTGCTGTAAGAGTGGTCAGGGATTGGAAGAGGCTGCCCAGGGAGGTGGTGGAGTCTCACCAGGTTGGACTGGACTCTCAGCAACCTGAGATGTTCGAGATGTCACTGACTCCCTGCAGGGTGTCTGGACTAGATGACCTCTAAAGGTCCTTTCCAACCCAAGCCATTCTGTTGTTCTGTGGCTCTTTTTTGGGTTTTTTTTTCCTGCCCTTGGCTTGTCAGAAGGCCCTTTCCAACGTAAGCAAGAGCTCAGGACCTTCCCCAGGCTGATGGAGGGGCAGGAGTGACCCTAGGGGTTGACCTGGAGTCCTTGCTTCATGGGGTGCTGTAGTCAGTGCAGCACCCAGCTGCCCTTGGGGGTGTTTGCTTCAGCAGCAGGCTGGTTCAGGAGGGGTGGGCATGGCTCCCACTTGGGTCCAGACTGCTTTCTCAGGCTGGTGCTGCTGAGGGAGTGGAGCTGTGGAGCCTGCCCAGCCGCTGTGGCCGGCAGCTGGGGTCTCGGGAGGAGCCTAAGGGAGGCAGCTCAGCACTGGCTGCTCCCAAACTTGGGTCAGACTCCTGTGCCAAAAGGAAACTCGAGCTGAGCTGACATCATCCTGCTCCTGGAAAGCCTGCACGGGTGGCCTGCAGCCTGTGCTGCAGCAGCAGGGCACTGCAGGGACACAGCCACCAGGCTCCTGAAGGGCACTGCAGGGACACAGCCACCAGGCTCCTGAAGGGCACTGCAGGGACACAGCCACCCACCAGGCTCCTGAAGGGCACTGCAGGGACACAGCCACCCACCAGGCTCCTGAAGGGCACTGCAGGGACACAGCCACCAGGTTCCTGAAGGGCACTGCAGGGACACAGCCACCACCCTCTCAGCTTCCAGAGGAGGCCATGAGGATGCTGAGAGGGCTGCAGCAGCTCTGCTGTGAGGACAGGCTGAGAGAGTTGGGGCTCTGCAGCCTGGAGAGGAGAAGGCTTCGAGGGGACCTGATAGTAGCCTTGCAGTATCTGAAGGGGGCTGCAGGAAGGCTGGGGAGGGACTGTTGACAAGGTCTGGGAATGCCAGGACAAGGGGAATGGGTTTGAAGTGGCAGAGGGGAGATTGAAAGTGGCTGTTAGGAGGAAGTTGTTTGCAGTGAGGGTGGTGAGACACTGGCACAGGTTGCCCAGGGAGGTTGTGCAGCACAGAATCACCCAATGTGATCTTTGATCTGGATGAATTCCTGTGTGACTTTCCCTGGGTGACCCTGCCTTGGCAGAAGGGTTGGACTGGATGATCTCCAGAGATCCCTTCCAGCCCCTGACATTCTGTGCTTCAGCAGGATTCATAGAATGCTTTGAGTTGGAAGCTACCTTAAAGTTCTAGCCATGGCTGTCCACTCCCTGGAGATGTTCCAGGCCAGGTTGGATGAGGCTTTGAGCAATCTGGGCAGGTGGGAGGTGTCCCTGCCCATGACAGGGGAGGGGTAGAACTGTATGACCTTGAAGGTCCCTTCCAACCCAGACCATTCTATGAGTCTATGAAAACCAAACCCCACACCTGCAGGTGTGGCTACAAGGCTGCATCCTTTGACCTCTACCCTTTCATGTTCTCCTACCTCTGCCTCTTGGTGAGAGAGCATGGGCTGACCTCTTCCTGCCAGGTGAAATCCTGATGGGAAAGCTGCAGCTGATGAGCAGAATTAAAAAAGACAGAGCTAAGGAAGCAGCTAATTGCAGAAGGAGCTGAGGAAGGATTAGTCTGTCTGGCACAAATCCACGGCCACGCAGTCGCTGCTCTGCCGCTGGCTCCGCAGCAGGTTGCTCTTGGGGGACACCATCCCTCTGAAGGGGTTTGGGGGGGTGTCCCCCAGGGATCAGGTTGCTCTTGGGGGGTTAAACTGGCAGAGGGGAGATTGAAACTGGATGTTAGGAGGAAGTTGTCTGCAGTGAGGGTGGTGAGACACTGGCACAGGTTGCCCAGGGAGGTTGTGGAGCACAGAATCACCCAACGTGATCTTTGATCACGTTGGGTGATTCTGTGCTCCACAACCTCCCTGGAGGTCTTCTGTGCTCCACAACCTCCCTGGAGGTGTTCAAGGCCAGGTTGGATGAGGCCTTGAGTGAGCTGTGCTAGTGGGAGGTGTCCCTGCCTATGGCAGGGGGTTGGAACTGGATGATCCTTGTGGACCCTTCCAGCCTTATCATTCTATGATTCTATGATCACTCTGAAGGTGTTGTGGGAGTGTCCCCCAGAGATCAGTGCTGGGCACAGTCCTGTTCAATCTCCTTGTTGGTTTATCTGGACCAGGGGATTGAGTCCAGCATGAGTGAGTTTGCAGATGACACCAAGCTAGGAGCAGGTGTGGATGTGTTGGAGGGTAGGAGGGCTCTGCAGAGGGACCTGGACAGGCTGCATGAGTGGGCAGAGGTCAGTGGGATGAGACTGAACAAGGCTATGTGCAGGGTTCTACGCTTCGGCCACAACAACCCCAAGCAGTGCTACAGGCTGGGGATAGAGTGGCTGGAGAGCAGCCAGGCAGAG
>VWZE01010691.1:7561-24183 GCA_013396675.1 Eubucco bourcierii
TTTTACAGCAGGAATCTTAATTTCAGTTGTCAATATGTAAGTACAGCCTCACTTGTGTAATTACAGTTCCAGCTATATGTCTGCCAAGCTGATAATTGTCAGTGACATTTCTTTGCTTGCATATTATGATAGATTGATTAATATCTGACCGAAAAGAAATAATTGAAGAAGGAGAATATTGCCTGTGCAGATGCAGCTCCTTTTCACTGTGTGATTATGACATCTTTAACATGGTAGCACTAATCTTGTTCCTCACTATGAGGGTAGTGAGAGCCTGGAATGGATTGCCTAGGCAGGTGGTGGAAGGTCCATCCCTGGAGCTGTTCAAGGCCAGGCTGGATAAGGCTAGAAGCAGCTTGATCTAGTGTGAGGTGTGCCTGCCATGGCAGGGGGGTTGGAACTAGATGATCCTTGTGGTCCCTTCCAACCCTGACTGATTCTATACTTCTATGATCCTATGATTCTATGCTTCATTGGTCCTGTGTTTCTATGATCCTATGCTTCTATGGTTCTACGCTTCTATGATCCTATGCTTCTATGACCCTGTGTTTCTATGATCCTGTGCTTCTATGATCCTGTGCTTCTATGATCCTATGCTTCTATGATCCTATGCTTCTATGCTTCTAGGATCCTATGCTTCTATGACCCTATGCTTCTATGACCCTGTGTTTCTATGATCCTGTGCTTCTATGATCCTGTGCTTCTATGATCCTATGCTTCTATGACCCTGTGTTTCTATGATCCTATGCTCCTGTGCTTCTATGATCATGTGTTCCTATGATCCTATGCTTCTATGATCCTATGCTTCTATGACCCTGTGTTTCTATGATCCTGTGCTTCTATGATCCTGTGCTTCTATGATCCTGTGCTTCTATGACCCTGTGTTTCTATGATCCTGTGCTTCTATGATACTGTGCTTCTATGATCCTGTGCTTCTATGATACTGTGCTTCTATGACCCTGTGCTTCTATGACCCTGTGCTTCTATGATCCTGTGTTTCTATGATCCTGTACTTCTATAATCCTATGCTTCTATGATCCTGTGTTCCTATGCTTCTATGATTCTATGCTTCTATGATCCTATGCTTCTATGATCCTATGTTTCTATGATCCTATGCTTCTATGATCCTATGTTTCTATGATCCTATGCTTCTATGATCCTGTGCTTCTATAATCCTATGCTTCTATGGTTCTATGATCCTATGGTTCTATGCTTCTATGCTTCTATGATCCTATGATTCTAATTCCGAGAACTGTGTGGAAAAATGTCCCTCTAATGCATTGTTTTCTTCTGTCTGTCAGTGGTATTGCTCTAGCCATTACAACAACCCAAAATAGATGAGTAATCAAAGTTCCTCTGAAAAAAGCAATTCTTGTTACTTTAGTATGAGGATTCAGACCTTATTCCCATACAGAATATATCACCTTTAACTCCAAGGAGAGATGCAAACCATTTCTACATTAATGTAGTACATATTTGTTGATAAAAATATCATCAAACCCAGTTTTTAAGTTGTACTAAAAAACAACCCAACCAATTTCAGATCTCTCCTTCCTAGGCTCTCTCATTTAATGTTTGCTAATTTAACTTAGAAAAAGACTACTAATTGATGGTCTCCAACTCAGAGTTTTCAGTTGAGAACTGGTAGTCAAAAAGTATATGAAAGTAGGAAGGCCCAGGAATTTTGGTGTAGTATAGAATCATACAATCATAGAATGGTAAGGTTGGAAGGGATCTCAAGGATCACCTAGTTCCAACCCCCTGCCATAGGCAGGGACACCTCCAACTAGAACAGGTCACTCAAGGACTCCTCCAACCTGGCCTTGAACCCCTCCAGGGAGGGAGCAGCCACAACCTCCCTGGGCAACCTGTGCCAGTGTCTCACCACCCTCACTGCAAACAACTTCCTCCTAACATCCAGTCTAAATCATCCCTCTGCCACTTCAAACCCATTGCCCCTTGTCCTGTCATTACAAGACCTTGTCAATAGTCCCTCCCCAGCCTTCCTGTAGCCCCTTTCAGATCCTGGAAGGCTACTCTAAGGTCTCCTGGAAGCCTTCTCTTCTCCAGCCTGCAGAACCCAAACTCTCTCAATCTGTCCTCAGAGCAGAGCTGCTGCAGCCCTCTGAGCATCTTCATGGCCTCCTCTGGACCTGCCCCAACACTTTAATGTCTTTCCTGTGCTGAGGGCTCCAGAACTGCACACAGGACTCCAGATTGATTTTGTTTTATTAAATTGTCTTAATCACGACCCACCAGGGTTTTTTTCCTATCTTACTTTCTCCCCTGCTCCTGCTGAGGAGTGGAAATACAGAGCAGCTTAGTGAGAATTTTGCATGCAGCCAAGGTCAACCCTCTACAGCTGTTAGTAGATTTTGTTTACTTAACACAGCTCAGCTAATTGATACCATAAATCTTTCATAAACATAATCAGAACTTGAATTATTATATTTGTGCCACATTTGCTGAAGTCAACTTCTATGCAACAACACCTGTGAGTATAAGGGAGTGATTCAGATCTTTGTATCATGAATGAAGTCACTGTTCGGGTTCAGCACGAATTAAATCTACATCTGCATTATATCCAAAGCTGACTAAAATGATAGTTTAGTTGTCAACAATATTTTGCACAAAACTTTTTCTCCTCACACTCTCCCAATTCTCTAATTTTTAATCTACACAGGTACTACGAGCCAAAACAAATGTCAAATGAAAAAAGAAACAGGAAAAGGATGTTTTTCAGTCCTCTATTATCCTTAATTTTGTATGAACAGTGGCAGTCTCAGAAGGAAACTGCATAGCTAAGATACAAGGGGAGGAGAGTACTCACAGGGTTACAAAATTGGGGCTTTTTGTCACAGGCTATCCCCAGTTACTGGTTTATCATTGCACAGCCCAGAGTCCTGGGGAGCTAGTGATTACACTGTGAGTAGTAACTAAGGAAACCATACCTGTTATGTGTCTTGTAATTTGTTTGGAGGCTGGCCACCCCTGAGCTGAGTCTATTTGGACCAGGAACAAGAGTCACTTGTAAAGCTTGGAGCACAGGGTAGGTTACCTTGCCTGATTCATTGTGCTTATTTGCCATCTGCCCATTACTGGCTCAGCTAACACTGTCCCTTACAGAAATGCTGCTTCCAGGACACAGTACAGTAATTTAAACCAGGTGTATTTTTTCTGTGCTGTCTTACAGTCAAATCTCTCCTCTGGATTTTTCAAGTCCAGACTTAGTTTCATTTTCATGAGGGGGAAAAGCATTCAATATGACTACTTTTTTAAAAAATATAATGGGATTTTTTTTTTCCTCCCCCAAATAGACTGTGAAATTTCTCACTGACAGAAGTTGTTCTAGGTTACATCTGATTTAGGTATAAAGCACAATTACCACAAAATGCTCTTGAAATAGTAAATGCTAATTTTTAACTGTACTATCATTTTCACAGAGTCACAGAATGTCAGGGGCAGGAAAGGACCTGAAAATCTCATCCAGTCCAACCCCCCCTGCCAGAGCAGCATCACCTATACCAGATCACATAGGAATGCATCCAGGTGGGTCTTGAATTTCTCCAGAGGAGACTCCATGCCCACCCTGTTCCCCAAGGTTCTTTTTGAACTGACAGGCCCAGAACTGGACCTAATATTCCAGATGTGGCCTCACCAGAGCAGAGGGGGAGGATAACCTCTCTCCACAGCCCTTCTAACACACCCCAGAATGGCATTGACCCTCTTGGCCACAAGAGCACGCTGCTGGCTCATGGTCAACCTCCCATCCACCAGGACCCCTGTGAGGTGTAGTTTTAGGACTAGGTGACTACTTCTTTTTGTAGGTTGAAAAAGACTAAGCAATAATAATATAGCACATTGTTTCTTACTCCAAATAATCATAGTAGAGATATCAACACAAATATGCTGTGCAATGGAATGAGTTCAAATGCACTGCATAAAGCAGCTTGTCATCTGTAGTTTTATGATTATTTTTCCCAAGTCAGGTTATTGTACATGAGAAGCTGTGCTGTTTCTGACTTCTCTTTTTCTTAATTTGATTGGAAGGTATTGCTTGCCAAATAAAAGATCACTTAAAACAGACCAATTTAATAGAGTAGTGATGCTGCACTGCATCAAGCACCATTCCGGGTAGGGTTGTGAATTATTTCCTAAGTACTTATATTATTGTGATGCTGACCACAGTGAATACACATAATTACAAACATAAATTCAAATGCAAAAGTAAGACAGTACAGTATAAGAAAACTTTAGAAAATAAACATTGTGAATCATAGAATCATAGAATGGTAAGGTTGGAAGTGACCTCAAGGATCATCTAATTCCAACCTCCTGTCATAGGCAGGGACACCTCCCACAGACCAGGTCATTCAATGCCCTCATCCAACCTGGCCTTGAACACCTCTACCAGTTTAAACCCATTGCCCTTCATCTTATCATTACAAGACCTTGTAAATAGTCCCCCCACAGCCTTTCTGAAGACCCCCTTCAGATACTGGAAGGTCTTGTAATGGTAGGATGAGAGGCAATGGGTTTAAACTGGCAGAGGGGAGATTGAAAATGGATGTTGCGAGGAAGTTGTTTACAGTGAGGGTGGTGAGACACTGGCACAGGTTGCCCAGGGAGGTTGTGGCTGCTTCCTCCCTGGAGATGTTCAAGGCCAGGTTGGATGATGCCTTGAGCGCCCTGTACTAGTGGGAGGTGTCCCTGCCTATGGCTCTCTATCAAAACCCTTAGAAAAAAAAATACAGAAAAAGCAATTTTATTCAGGAAATACACTGAAATTAGACAGGAAATTTTGTTTGCAGTTTTTATATATCTTGGAAGGCTTTTCTTCTGCTCTAGTTTTAGACATGAATTTGAACCATATACTATTAGAGGTAGAATGGAATAAATACCTCTGAAGGCATTAGCAAATGAGAAAGTCTTGTTCCATGTTAGAAAATAAAGATAGGAAAACGAAATGTAAAGATCTAACTAGATCATTCCACTTCTTTGCCTCTGAGGAAAAGATGTCACATTAAATCTTCCAAGTACTTTTTTAAGGTCCAAAATTTAGGAAAGAATATAATTTATCCTGACCTCTTCCCAGTGGTAAATTGAGATTCTAACCACTAGGCTAAACAGTTATGAACATACTGTATTCCTAAAAACCACGTTTCAGTAGCATGCAGTGATATTAGCAGTGTACTTCAGGCTGTGCAGTTCAAAGCAAAACCTGATAAATAAATAGATCAAATCAGACACAAATAGTTCAGCTTAAAAACACGGTAATGAAAAAGAAAAGTAGTGATGCTGGTTTAGTTCTGAATAAAATGTGCAAAGCTCTCCAGTATATGAAGGTGAAAAACACTCAGCTTTATAGTTATTATAAACTAACATCACATCGAAATTTGAAATCACATATAAAACATGGAAAGCACTTTGGCCACAACAACCCCTTGCAGAGCTACAGGCTGGGGTGGGAGTGACTGGAGAGCAGCCAAAGAGAAAGGGATCTGGGGGTGCTGATTGACACCTCCCTAAACATGAGCCAGCAATGTGCCCAGCTGGCCAAGAAGGCCAATGGCATCCTGGCCTGCATCAGCAAGAGTGTGGACAGCAGGAGCAAGGAGGTCATTCTCCCCCTGTACTCTGCACTGCTTAGGCCACACCTTGAGTACTGTGTCCAGTTCTGGGCCCCTCAATTGAAGAAGGACATTGAGGTGCTTGAGCATGTCCAGAGAAGGGCAAAGAGGCTGGGGAGAGGCCTGGAGCACAGCCCTATGGAGAGAGGCTGAGGGAGCTGGGATTGGTTAGCCTGGAGAAGAGGAGGCTCAGGGGGGACCTTATTGCTGTCTACAGCTACCTGAAGGGTGGTTGTAGCCAGGAGGAGGTTACCTTCTTCTCTCAGGCAAGCAGCACCAGAACAAGAGGACACAGTCTCAAGCTGTGCCAGGGGAAGTTTAGGCTGGAGGTGAGGAGAAAGTTCTTGCCTGACAGAGTCATTGACTGCTGGAATGGGCTGCCCAGGGAGGTGGTGGAGTCAGCGTCCCTGGAGGTCATCAAGGCGGGTTTGGATGTGGCACTTGGTGCCATGGTCTGGTCTTGAGGTCTGTGGTGATGGGTTGGACTTGATGATCTTTGAGGTCTCTTCCAACCTTGGTGATACTGTGATAGAGTTTGCTGGCATATCTGTTACAAGTCATAGAATGGTTTAGGTTGGAAGGGACCTCAAAGATCATGATTTGGTGATTCATGCCCACAGCCTGCATCCTATTAAAAAGGAAGAGGTTTAGGTACCGATGTTTTCAGGTGATCAGTGCCTTCACAGGCAATAATTCATAGTTAACAAAGTGTAAAATTGTCCTCACCTACATAGAGCCAGCTAAAAGTTAGATTCTCAGTTTAAGATTATTTTTAGTCTCCTTTTAATTAGTGTGTTCTCTACATATATATTGTAATGAATAATGATATATATATAATATAATATATTTTTATTATATATATGTATGCTACATATATATTGTAATGAATAATGGATAATCTAATGGATAATCCATTTTACTTATAGATAAAAATATGAATTAATTATTCTCTGAAGTTGTCTCTGTGTCTTTGTTGTTGAGAGCTGGCCTACCTATATTTGTCTATATGCTTAGCTCAAAGATAACTAAGTACAATCCTGACTTCAAGGTGTTCTGCACACTAGGTAGCTTCAGATAATAAATGTGCCAAATTCCTTTCCAGGTCCCAGCTGGATGAACCTTTGGGAACCGGTCTGACCTCAGACCTGACTCTGTTTTTAGCAGGGTTTTGGACTAGAGCTCTAAATTCCCTTCCAAATTAAATGGTCTTGTGAACGAATGACCAAACAGATGATGGGGTAGGTTGTGTTTCAGAGTATTCTCCAGTGAATGACTTGGAATCTGTAATCAGGCCACATCAGGTTAACTTCCAAGTACCTCTTAGCAGTCTGTAGCTCTCTGTTATACTAATATATATATTTTGGAGATTTCGTTTGCACGTAAAGACACCAAATTTTCTCACACAGTGATAATGAAGTGATTTTAAAAAGCTATTTCAAATTGCTGCTTTCAACATTTGATCCTTGTTTTCCTACCAACAGGAAATGTGCAAGTGGGCTGTGGTGTATTTTAATGAAAATAATTCGATTATAGGCTGTGTAAAGCAAACACTGGTGATGTCTGCTTCACTCATAGGCTTGCTGAGATGTGTAAGAACAAGGACACAAATATAGATGAGACAGAGAGTCTCATCTCTGACTGTCTGGGAGGTGCTGGCTTTCTGCTGAGTAGACTAACTAACCACTCTGTTTCTAACCCTCCCTTGCCCATCCTCCAAACTCACTTTGCACATAAGGCAGACCCTGGGGTAAGGTAGAGGGGTGGGCAGAAGGTGGAAGGGTGATTAGGAGCCCCTCCTGGGGACTCTAATTCCTGGGAGGTGAATTGTATTTCTGTATTACCTTTATCTTGTATATTTCTGTGTATTTCCATGTCTATTCTGTATGTATCTGCTTGTACATTGTGCTAAATAGAACTTCAGTCCTTAACTTCCAGCCAGCTGAGTCTAATCTGGGTGCTCTTCCATAGTGTGTGGGGGCTGAGTAACTCCCAAAGCATCCCAGTTTTTTACAAATCTCACAGTACTACCTACTTCAATCCAATATGGCATCTCTGCCTTTTATGCATCTCCTCTTGGAAGTCATATAGCACCATCAAAACAGAGCTCTGGAAAAAAAACAACAAAAAGAATCTTTCAGGTCTTTCATCTAGTTCTTAACTCACAGAAGTGTAAAGTTTCTGCCCACTGCTTCTAGTGGCTAAATAGAAAAGTTCCTAGTACTGTTGTTCTGCATGATGATCTGTTCGAGACAAAATTGTGCTGTAGAGAAGTGACAAAGGAAACAAGGCTGGGAATAAAATAAATGTAATCCACTCCAAACCCTGCTGTTCTCAATAGTCCTTGAATCTTCTCCCTTAAAAAAAAAAATAAAAAATAAAAAAAAACCCTGCCACAGCTGAAGTACTCAACCCTAAATAATTTCAGCACCTCCTAGTGCTAACATTTTATCAGTAGCCAGAAGACTGAAATGATTACACAGCTACTATGCCAGCAACATTATCCAGACAGTAGGATGAAAACAGTTTCTGAAGTGTGGCATTCAAGTGACCTTCCTAGTTTGTCTTTTCCATTGAAACAAAGTAATATTGATGTTAGTTCTCTTTTCCAGACAATGAAAATATAACCCAGATGAAAATGAGTAGCTGCTTCATCATCATACTAAAGAGCATAGGTTTCATGAATTGTTTCATTAGCCTTTTTAAATTAATGGACAGAGAATTTAATTGAGTTGTTGTGTTAGCAAAAACATTGTGTTGGCATAGAACCTTAAGTGAAGTTTCTTGGGTGTATTGGGATGTGGGAAGTAGCCCTTTTTCTCAGGGCTGCAGAGCAGCTCTGAGGAAAAGGCCCTGGGGTTCTGGGGTGATGAAAAGCTCAACATGAGCCTGCAGTGTGAGTGCAGCCCAGAAAACAGCCGAGCACTGGGCTTCAGCAAGAGCAGTGTGGGCAGCAGGGCAAGGGAGGGGATTCTGCCCCTTTGCTCTCCTCAGACCCCATCTGGAGTCCTGTATGCGGTTCTGGAGCCACCAGCACAGAAAGGACATGGTAGTATTGGAGCGGGTCCAGAGGAGGCCACAAAGATTCTCAGAGGGCTGCAGCAGCTCTGCTCTGAGGACAGGCTGAGAGAGTTGGGGCTCTGCAGCCTGGAGAAGAGAAGGCTTCCAGGAGACCTTGGAGTAGCCTTCCAGGATATGAAAGGGGCTACAGGAAGGCTGAGGAGGGACTTTTGACAAGGTCTTGTAATGATAGGACAAGGGGCAATGGGTTTAAACTTGAAGAGAGGAGATTTAGGCTGGGTGTTAGGAGGAAGTTGTTTGCAGTGAGGGTGGTGAGACACTGGCACAGGTTGCCCAGGGAGGTTGTGGCTGCTCCCTCCCTGGAGATGTTCAAGGCCAGGTTGGATGAGGCCTTGAATGACCTGTTCTAGTGGGAGGTGTCCCTGCCTATGGCAGGGGGTTGGAAGTAGATGATCCTTGAGGTCCCTTTCAGCCTTACCATTGTATGATTCTATGATTCAAGGTAGAAGATAGAAGGTAGAAAAATCATCATATTCCATGTTTGTAACAATAATTCTTCAGTTAATTCCTAAAAAGCACAGTGTTTAGAAAGTGTTGTAGGTTCAATCAGTCATTGCAAAATGATGTTAGACATGAAGGCTACTCTTGGGCAGGATTTTCTCCCTTAGCCTTCTTCTTCAAGGCACATTCTGTGAAGACAAATGTTTTCACTGTGTTTCAGGATTTACAATATGAGAATGAGACTTTGAGCATTCCTGTTTCAAATTTGTATTTTTATCACGCCTTGCAGTGGCAATATTGTCTATATTCAGCTACTACAGAGAATGGATTCATTTAATTCATTTATTTATCAGTCAAGAACTACCTTAACTATCTTTTTTTTTTTTTTTTTTTTTTTCTTGCATCTAGAACCAGTTGTTGCTACTGTGGTTGTTTCAGTATTTTTCACTGTTCTTTCTCACCTGATGTTATGAGTCATTGACTAAAAGGCCAGTGGACAAAAGAAGATAGAAATTTTCAGTTGACTTCATTGCCATCTGTCTTCATCAGGGTACAGTACAGTAGCTATAAATACACAGGCTCCATAGAAAATGGTGCAGGATGTGGAACTAAATGTTAAATAGCCTATGACACATCAACCAAAGACACACTTAACAGCCTATTCTGCAAAGTGGCAAAAAGGAAATCTCAAAAGACAGGCACTTTAATAAAGTTCCAGCCTTGTGTTTTAAGTATGAAATACATGAGAAATGCTTAAAGTAAAATTCCTGAACACCTCCATCCCTGATAAATAATGAAAAAGATAATGGTAATTCTAGACAAGGTCAAATAATTTATTAAGTGCTTGAGAAAATTAGCTCCTTTTATACTAGGATTATTCTTTACAGGTGACTTCTTTACAATAACTTCTTGTCAAGACCAGAGGGGAAATGCCTCAAAATTGGTTGTAAATCTCCCTATAGATCTCTCTTTTGAAGGGAAGGATTGTCTCAGCATGATAAGGAAACTTTAGAGTTTTGGTATGAAAGCTTTTCAACTGTATTCACTTTTAAAGTTTTCTGCTGTGTCCTATGGGGAAGTTTTCCCCCTATGAGGGGCAGGCTGTGGATGTAGTCTACCTGGACTTCAGCAAAGCCTTTGATACCATCTGCCACAACAAGATCCTGGCAAAGCTGGCAGCTCCTGGCTTGGACAGATTCACTGTGAAATGGGTCAAGAACTGGCTGGAAGGATGGACCAAGAGAGTGGTGGTGAATGGTGCCACATCCAGCTGGCAGCTGTCACCAGTGGTGTGCCCCAGGGATCAGTGCTGGGCTTGGTCCTGTTCAATATCTTTATTGATGGTCTGGACCAGGAGATTGAGTCCAGCATCAGTAAATTTTGCAGATGACACCAAGTCAGGAGCAGGTGTGGATCACAAGGACAAAGGAGGTTCTTCTGCCCCTGTGCTCAGCACTGCTCAGGCCATACCTTGAGTGCTGTGTCCAGTTCTGGTCTCCTCAATTCAAGAGAGATGTTGAGGTGCTGGAAGGTGTCCAGAGAAGGGCAGCAAGGCTGGGGAGGGGCCTGGAGCACAACCCTGTGAGGAGAGGCTGAGGGAGCTGGGGGTGTGCAGCCTGCAGAAGAGGAGGCTCAGGGCAGACCTCATTGCTCTCTACAACTATCTGAAGGGAGGTTGTTGCCAGGTGGGGTTGGGCTCTTCTCCCGGGAAACCGGTAAAAGATCGAGGGGACACAGTCTCAAGGGAGGTCTAGGCAGGATGTTAGGAGGAAGTTGTTGCTAGAGAGAGTGATTGTCATTGGAATGGGCTGCCCAGGGAGGTGGTGGAGTCCCCATCCCTGGAGGTGTTGAAGTAAAGCCTGAATGGAGCACTTAACGCCATGGTCTGGTTGACTGGCTGAGGCTGGGTGCTAGGTTGGGCTGGATGAGCTTGGAGGTCTCTTCCAACCTGGCTGATTCTATGGAAAAGTAATATTTTCCAGTTTGAATCTGTAACTTAGGAGACTATTCTACATATACTTGGTGTAGTCAGAAGCAGCTAATAACAGAAGTTTAAAATCAGTATATTTTAAAAGGTTTTTTTGTCATCTTTTTCTGTGTTTATCTGTGCTCAAATTTATATCCAAGTGATTTTTGCTCCATTTTCATAATACAGTATTTTTATTGTCTGACCTTTCATAACCTATAATAGATAATGTACCCATGTGGTACAGAATAGACTTAGATCCCTCTAATTGCAAGTCATGTTCAAGTTATATTTTAATGGCACATGTGGGTACTGGAAGTTGTGCTGGGCAGCACTGTTACAAAAGCACAGCTGTAGCCCCAGAAAGATGAGGGATCAGGAACATATCAATAATACTCAGATGGATGCACTCAGAAAGTGAGTAATGTAACTGTCCCCAATTCATTTATAAGGGATGGTTAATGGAAGGTGCAAGGATGTCTCCAAACAATTTTGCCCTGAGGAGAAGGAAGAGTTTCCACTACAGCCTTTAGAGCAGTTTGGGTCTGCATCACATCTTTGCAGAGCTTCATAAGCGCTTCATAGGTACATCAGCTTACTTACACTTGAGGTGAAAGCTTTCTCCATGTACCTGCCTGTTTCTATGGGCAGTGGTATAGACAAGAAGCTTCTTAAGCTAAATTTCTACCTGAGCTGTAGCATTGCTTTTAAATTATATGTTTTTTACAGATAAAAACAATATACAAAATACTCCTGGTTCAGATTTTTTCTTGCATATTCTCTCACTTATAATGGTTTATAGAATGGTTTATGTTGGAAGGAGCCTTAAAGATCATCTAGTTCCACCCCCCTGCCACAGGCAGGGATGCTTCTCAATTTGGTTGGACCTCATCCAATCCAGTATTTAACACCTCCAGGAAGTGGGCATCCACAGCCTCCTTGGGCAACCTGTTCCAGCATCTCACCACCCTCACTGTAAAGAATTTCTTCCTAATCTCCAGTGTAAATTTGCCCTCCTCAAGCCTCAATCTATTCCCTCTCATCCTATCACTACAAGCCCTTGTAAAAAGTCCCTTCCCAGCTTTCTTTCGGTGGCCTCCCAGTACCTGTCAGTGGCCTACGAGATATTGCACTTCACTTCACTTGCGCTGATAGGATCTTAGAATGGTAAGGTTGGAAGGGACCTCAAGGATCATCCAGTTCCAACCCCCTACCATAGGCAGGGACACCTCCCACTAGAACAGGTCACTCAAGGCCTCATCCAATCTGGCCTTGAACACCTCCAGGGAGGGAGCAGCCACAACCCCCCTGGGCAACCTGTGCCAATGTCTCACCACCTCACTTCATACAGTGCAAGTAACTCTATGTGGAATTTGTGTTCATTCAGAGACAAAGTTTTCCCTTTCTGTTTCCAGCAGTGAGTAAACTATTTACTAAGAATGCAGAACACCAGAATAGCTCTATTTAGCTGAAAAAAATAATCCCCAGTCAAACAAAAATTAATAATTATTATTATTAAAGGTTGGAAATGACTAACGGTATTTTGTATTCTGGTTTCATATAGAAGTTTTATTTAAAGCTCAGATAAGAAAGGTGCTGCTGTCAGACCTCTCAGATACTTGTATGTTAAAAAAATATTTCAGTGAAAAACAATGTTAAAAATGAGTTTAAAGTAAATCAGATATTGCAGCCTCAAAACCTGAACCTATCAAGCGGTGATCACTCCAGGCCCCCTCCCCTTTGCAGTTTTAGCAGCTAACAAAGTTGTGTTTGCACTGCAGACCTCACATGAGGGCTCTGTCATACTCTTATGAGGTCAGTGTGATTTTTGCCATCAGGTTCCAGAAAAGGAAAGCATTAAATGGTCCAACATGTGAGCTTTCAGGATAAAAGCAGCTCAAATTGAACATTCATAGCTTCTCTTTGAAGCATGTCCGAATATTTGGCTTTAATTTCAAAATACAAACACCCAAAAACATTTGCATTTTTATGAGGATATAAGAAGAGGGAGATTATTTTCTTCTCAGTTATTAGTTTATTTAGAACTGTTTGGAGATATTAAATGGAGTGATTTCTTCATTAAATGGTTCATTCAAGCAGACGACATAGCAGTAAGAGTGTAATTCAAATAGACACCGATTGCAAAGACGCTATGAGAAGACACACACCCACCAAGGAAGACAAACAGAGCTTTGTCAAATATCAGGGCTTAAAATCATTAAACAGTCCATGGTACATGAAGAGAAGCATACATGCTTGAGATACACATGCTAAACCCTAACAGTAGTTCAGCACGTATGCATGGGCACACAAGCACAGTCCTAGAATTCTGGTTACTCCTGCAGTCACAGGGAGTCCTATTCGAAATCATACTCCTCTTTGCATCTCCTCTCATAATTTTCCACAATACAAATTATCTATGACACCAAGCTGTGTGGCACAGTTGACTTGCTAGAGGGCAGGGATCCATCCAGAGGGACCTGGACAGGCTGCAGAGGTGTGCCCAGGCCAACCTCATGATGTTCAACAAGATCAAGTGCAAGGTCCTGCACTTGGGTAGGCACAATCCCAATCCAGGGAATGGTTGAGAACAGCCCTGAGGAAAAGGACCTTGAGGTCTGGGGTGATGAAAAGCTCAAGATGAGGCTGCAGTGTGAGTGCAGCCCAGACAGCAACTGTGTACTGGGCTACAGCAAGAGCAGTGTGGGTAGCAGGGCAAGGGAGGTGGTTCTGCCCCTTTGTTCTGCTCTCCTCAGACCCCACCTGGTCTGCACAGAGTCCTGTGTGCAGTTCTGGAGCCCCCAGCACAGGAAGGACATGGAAGTGTTGGAGCGGGTCCAGTGGAGGCCACGAAGATGCTCAGAAGGCTGCAGCAGCTCTGCTATGAGAACAGGCTGGGAGAGTTGGGGCTCTGCAGCCTGGAGAAGAGAAGGCTTCCAGGAGACCTTGGAGTGGCCTTCCAGGATCTGAAGGGGCCTACAGGAAGGCTGGGGAGGGACTGTTGACAAGGGCTTGTAATGACAGGACAAGGGGCAATGAGTTTAAACTGGCAGAGGGGAGATTTAGACTGGATGTCAGGAGGAAGTTGTTTGCAGTGAGGGTGGTGAGACACTGGCACAGGCTGCCCAGGGAGGTTGTGGCTGCTCCCTCCCTGGAGGTGTTGAAGACCAGGTTGGAGGAGGCCTTGAGTGAGCTGTACTAGTGGGAGGTGTCCCTGCCTATGGCAGGGGGTTGGAACTAGATGATCCTTGAGGTCCCTTTCAACCTTGCATTCTATGATTGTATAATACTAGTTTAAGAATAAATAAACCTTATCTAAACTAATCAAAATCTAAAATAAATCACTATTAACAAAGCAAAACTTGAAAACCAAAAAGAAAGAATAAATGGAGCAGGTCCACTGTTATTATTTCTCTATGTAATGTAAAAGGAACTGCTGAAATCCAATTTTGTATTAGATATAATTGCCTTGATTCAAAAAGTCTTAATATCCTGCTGAGAAATGGTAATACAACCCTGCCATATATTGTCTCTTAAGGGACTGGGTGGCTAAAGTTGAGCAACCCTAATTGTGGGTTGGTTTGTTTGTTTATTTATTTTAAAATAACATTTTAAATTTATCTTCAAAGGGATCTGTGGATTTGTTTGGAAGAAAACAATGAATGCTTTTTTTGTTCCTTATTTCTTGGAGGTTGATCTTGGCATGACCTGCCATTTTTATTTGCTTTCTGGCCCTCACAATCAGATTTCTACTTTTTAAAATACATGGCTTGAACCTGTAAACATCTCAATCTTGGATCAATGCAAACCTTTCTGTTTCTGTTTAGATCCCCATTGATATTTACAATAGCTTTGATTTTGTCATAATTCCTTAGCTCATTGAATTTTTATTAGAAAAAAAGGAAGAAATAATATCTCTAATGTTGTCTTGTGGCAAATAAAATCCCTTTCACCAGTAAGGTCACGTTTTTTAATTTAGTTTGGAGGATAGATCTCTTAAACTAGCAGGAACTCTCTAATTAAAAATCAAAAATTATGTCATCTTTTGACAGAAAAAAAGACCCAACCAAAACCCAAAAATGAAATGGGAGAGGGAGAGGATACCAACAGCAAACAAACAAGCAAAAACCAACCAAAAAATCCAACCCAAAACCCCAAACCAAAGCAACAAAAAAACTCCAGTTGTTGATCAAAAGGAGAAAACGGCAAAGTTCTATAAAATATAGTTAGGCATTATGCATTAAAGACAATCTATGGGGAAAATATTATATTTTTGGCTTCACACTCATCCAGGATAATTTAATTCCCTCCCACTCTCTCATGCTGACATCTTTCTATTTTTGATTTTCTGTTTTAAAAGTGCATCTTTTAGTGATTTTCCTCTCCCCGGTTTCAAATCAGAAATGCTTCTAGCTCTATGCAAGGTGTTAGAGTGACAAGCTCCATCTGTTATTAGCTGACAGTATCATAGCCTGGACATTAGGAAACTACTTGTAAGAGAATAAGAGAATATCCTACTTGTGCTGACTCAGACTGAGCATTCCTGTAATGGGACCTCTTATCTTGGAAGCATTCAGAGGTGAAAATGAGATAATAGATTTCAGTGCCATAAGCCTCTGGTAAAAATGAGACTTCTGTCCTAAGACAAGGGGTTCTGAGGACAGCAGCCAACTGTGTTCTGTTAGAACCGAGGCTGGAGGAAAATGAACCCAAATATTATGCAGAGGCAAGAATCAGAGTGCAACAGTAAATCATACAAGTCAATTTTTTTGCTCACAGCCTTATCCGACTCATGCTAATCACTTCCCACCTGGTTGTCTTGAAGCTGTGCAGCAGAGGAGCTCAACTCCATATTGCTGACTGCAGAGGGAGAGCTGAATGCTGTGTGCCCATTAGAAGAGAGACAGAACTGATTGCTTATTCAAAACAGACAGGCAAAAACCTCCTAGGATCTGGCAATCACATTTCTGTATGGAAGAAGAGAGACCAATATCTATGTTCCAGTTTAGAGTCCTGGGCTGCAGCAAGAGCAGTGTGGGCAGCAGGGCAAGGGAGGGGATTCTGCCCCTTTACTCTGCTCTCCTTAGACCACATCTGGAGTCCTGTGTACAGTTCTGGAGCCCCCAGCACAGGAAGGACATGAAAGTGTTGGACCTGGTCCGGAGGAGGTCATGAAGATGCTCAGAGGGCTGCAGCAGCTCTGCTCTGAGGAAAGGTTGAGAGAGTTGGGGCTTTGCAGTATGCAAAAGAGAAGGCTTCCAGGAGACCTTAGAGTAGCCTTCCAGGATCTGAAGTGGGCTACAGGAAGTCTGGGGAGGGACTATTGACAAGGTCTTGTAATGACAGGACAAGGGGCAATGGGTTTGAACTGGCAGAGGGGAGATTTAGACTGGATGTTAGGAGGAAGTTGTTTGCAGTGAGGGTGGTGAGACACTGGCACAGGTTGCCCAGGGAGGTTGTGGCTGCTCCCTCCCTGGAGGGGTTCAAGACCAGGTTGGACGATGCCT
>VWZE01010691.1:26831-51481 GCA_013396675.1 Eubucco bourcierii
TATCTATCTAAGAGGTCTAACCACAAGCCTCTGGAGACCCCAAACCAGACCTGCTCCTTACATGTTTGTCCTGATAAAGCAGCTCCTGTCTGACACAAGGCTGGAGGGGAAGGAAAGGAGAACAAGCTGGTCTGGCCCTGAGTTTATGAAGAGATAGCAGAATTGTGGGATTGAATAACCATCTTCCAGTCCTTAGAGGATTTTTTTTAACCCTATAGTTCCCAATCTGGGGCACAGTGGTCTTTCCCCAGCCTGGAAGAATAGTTACTACTGTCTTTGTTTGGCACTTCTTACCTGAATGCAAGAATCATTTGTTAATTCCGAAGCAGCCTGCTACTTATTGTATTTGAATCTCATAAAAATAAAGAAAAATAAAGATTTTGAAATTTATTCCCCACTGTAAAAGCATAAGATAGCCCCAAATGATACTTTAGAAAAGGAAATCAAAAGCAAGCTTTATTTTCTACCATTTACCAGTCAATTTATCCAAGTGTCCTTCTGCTACAGCATCTGGTCAGATATTGTAATAATGGGTCTTTATCTCAAGGGTGGGGTTTTTTTTTTTTGGTTACAGGTGAGTGGCTTGAAGTAATCCTCTAGTCTCTGGCTGATGAAGAGAGACATCATCACAAAGGTTCATCTCATTTTTCTTCCACATTAGCTGCAAGAATAGACAAGCTTACAAGCCACCTTTCTTCCACAGACGTATACATATTCATTCTGAGCAGATTAATTTGTAGATTGGAGTACAGTAGTACTTTATGCCAGAGTCATGTTACAAGGCTTAGTTAATTAATTAATTATTATAAAGCACTTTAAGAACCCTAGAGAGAAGACATTTTATAGAAGTGTGTGATGTTATTTTAATAATTTCCCATTTAGCAGAGCGGAATGAATTATCTTGAGCCCTCAGATTCCTGAGCCTCATTAAGGACTGTTGACTGCATTACAGAAAGCTGACTTTCTACTTCCCTTCTGCTTGGCAAAACTCTGTTTTACAGCTGTCCCCTAGCAAAAAAAAAAAAAAAAAAAAAAAAAAAAAAAAGAACTCAGTGGATTTTTTTATATGAGTTTTGCAATGTTACGAAAACGTTTTAGAAGAGTAGACAGCAGCTAATTTTGTTTTGTCAGAATCCCTGGGAAGCTGCTATGGAGAGAAAAAGCTGATTGAGTTTTAATGAAAACAGAGCTAGCTGGAGCAAAACATTGTGCTGTGTGGAAAGCCTCGGGTTTTGGGCAGCACATTACCTGCCTTACGGATGGAGCTCCTCAGCGAAATGCTGCTCTGGCAATTTGATTAACCTTTGGGGAAAGTAATGATCTTGTGATGCAGAATTTTCTAAGTGAGTTCATGGAATCAGAGAATGGTTGAGGTTGGAAGGGACCTCAAAGCTCATCCAGTTCCAACTCCCTACCATAAGCAGGGACACCTCCCACTAGATAAGGTCACTCAAGGACTCATCCAACCTGGCCTTGAACAACTCTCGGGAGGTTGTGGAGCACAGAATCACAGAATGTGATCAGAGAGAAAGAAAGAAAGAGAGAGAGAAAGAGAGAGAAAGAAAGGGAGAAAGAAAGAGAGGGAGAGAGAAAGAAAGTGAGAAAGAAAGAGAGAAAGAGAGAGAGAAAGAAAGTGAGAAAGAAAGAGAGAAAGGGACTATCACATTCTGTGATAAAAACAGAAAGATGAAGCTGGTTTTTTTTTTTTTTTTGCACTCCCATTTTTGATTGCTTGTTTTAGGGCTTACTTAGTTTTCTGTTCAGAAGTTGATCTTTAGGTTGGGCATGTGAGGCATACAGTAAAGTACCTTTAAAATGAGGTCCCAGGTGAAAAAAATAAAAATAAAAACTCCAATTAAAATTTTACATCCGCAGCTATGAAATTATTTTCATATTGATGACACATTAAGTAGGAGATGAAACGCTCCTACCACTTCAACAACATGAAAATGCATGAAACTTGAATATAATCTTGAAGAAAAGATAAATAATTGAATTGTAATTTGAAAAGAAATCTTTCTCCCTCCCTCCTTTTTCTTTCTTTTTTTCTCTTTCTCTTTCTTTCTTTCTTTCTTTCTTTCTTTCTTTCTTTCTTTCTTTCTTTCTTTCTTTCTTTCTTTCTTTCTTTCTTTCTTTCTTTCTTTCTTTCTTTCTTTCTTTCTTTCTTTCTTTCTTTCTCTTTCTTTCTTTCTTTCTTTTTTCTTTCTCTTTTCTCTCTCTTTCTCTCCTCCTTCCTTTCTTTCTTTCTCTTTCTCTCTTTCTCTTTCTCCCTTTATTTATTCCTTTCTTCCTTTCTTTCTTTTCTCTATTTCTTTTCTTCCTTTCTTTCTTTGTTCCTTTCTTTCTTTTCTCTCTTTCTTTCTTTTATTTCTTTCTTTCTTTCTCTTTCTCCCTTTTCTTCCTTCCTTTCTTTTCTCTCTTTCTTCCTTTCTTTCTCTCATTCTCTTTCTTTCTCTATCTTCCTTTTCTTTCTCTTTCTCTCTTTCTTCCTTTCTTTCTCTCATTCTCTTTCTTTCTCTATCTTCCTTTTCTTTCTCTTTCTCTCTTTCTCTCCTCTTTCCTTTCTTTCTTTCTCTTTCTCTCTTGCTTTATTCCTTCTTCCTTTCTTTCTTTTCTCTCTTTCTCTATTTCTTTTTTTCCCTTCCTTTCTTTCTTTGTTCCTTTCTTACTTTTCTCTTTATTTCTTTTCTCTTTTTCTTTTCTCTTTCTTTCTTTCTTTCTTTCTTTCTCCCTTTCTTTATTCCTTCCTTTCTTTTCTCTTTCTTCCTTTCTTCCTCTCTTTCTTTCTTCCTTTCTTTCTCTCTTTCTCTCTCTCTTCCTCTCTCTTTTTTTCTTTCTCTCTTTCCTTCTCTCTTTCTCTCTCTCTCTCTTTCATTCTCTCTTTCTCTTTCATTCTCTCTTTTGCTTTCTCTTTCTCTCTCTCTCTCTCTTTCTCTCTCTTTCTTTCATGTATGTGTATATATAACGCCCCAAGAGTCTCACACTTGCTTTCTTCACCTGGACAAGTACTACTCTCTCACTTGCTTCTCCAAGGGGACAGCCACAAATCACAATCAGTGACTTCTAGAAAAGATATTACATGCAATACAATGGTGGGAGCTGTGAAGCAGTGATGTCTACAACTACGCTTCTCACATATTTTCTCTACATATTGAAGTTAGAATGTCAGGACATATTAATTCAGCATTTTACTCTGCACCCTGACAGGATAGTTCAACTTGTAACAGCACTGTTATTTGAGCCTGCAGTGTGCATATGCAGCCCAGACAGCCAACCGAATCCTGGGCTGCATCAAGAGCAACATGGGCAGCAGGGCAAGGGAGGTGATCCTGTCCCTTTACTCTGTTCTCATTAGACCCCACCTGGAGTACTGTGTGTAGTTCTGGAACCCTCAGCACAGGAAGGACATGGAAGTGTTGGAGTGGGTCCAGAGGAGGGCCACAAAGATGATCAGAGGGCTGGAGCAGCTCTCCTATGAGGACAGGCTGAGAGAGTTGGGGTTCTGCAGCATGTAGAAGAGAAGGCTTCCAGGAGACCTTAGAGTAGCCTTCCAGGATCTGAAGGGGGCTCCAGGAAGGCTGGGGATGGACTATTGACAAGGTCTTGCAATGACAGGANACTAGATGATCCTTGAGGTCCCTTCCAACCTTACCATTCTATGATTCTATGAAAAGTGGTAGTCCAATGAACTGAAAATTCTCTTTCTTAAAAACATCTTTTTTTAAATAAATGGACTGTGTATTTGTTCTTCATTCTAATCTTTAAGAGTTTTGCAATCAGATGTCTTTTTTTCCCCCCCTTCTTTTAGCTGCCATCTGCATGTTCTTGAACTCATTCAGAATGTCACACTTTTTCTGCACAGAAAGCCCCATAAGGTCATTTTCTGTCTTCCAGCTTTACACTTAAAAAGATTTGGCATATCTTCATTTGCAAAACGTGAAATGTTTCACCCAGAATAAATTTCCTGTCAAAGGGCAATTCCTATCTATGCCAAGCACAGCTTTTGTTTATATGTCAAAGGATTGATCAGTTGTAGATTGCCCAAAACCTAGAGAGGTGCCTTAAAGTTTTCTGAACAGAGAACAGGAATAGGCGGTTGGGAGTTGGAACCAGCTGCGAAGCTGCTTGGTGGGATTTTTTTGTTTTTAAATTGACCCAGGAGCTGAACTTTTGATGTGTTTTCTTTCTTTTTTTCTTGCTTTATTATCTCAAACTCCGAGACAGCAGCACAGATTTTGAGAATGTTAAGGGTTTGGCTGGATTCACTAAGGAAGCATTGCGTTAATGTTTGTCTGTTCGCCTGTTTTCTCAGCTTCTGTAAGACCCTGTTATTTTTACTCTGAGAATAGCTTTTACCATTCACTTTTATTCATACAGCAAAGGGCTTTGGACCAACTTCAGGCAGTGCAGAAACGTGTTGTGAAAGTCTAGGCATGTCTCAAAGATCTTTCAAGGTGAGGTGCTTAGGAAGCAGAAATATAGATACAGAAAGCAGCAAAGCAACCTGTGGAGATCTCATAGAAGCCATGAATATAATCAAGATTTCATGGTTTAGACAATATTTATTCTTTCAACAAGTTATTTTCTAGCCACATGGGAAGCCAAGATTTTCTCTTGTTGATATGATTAGGTTGTTTGTGAGGGGAAAATATCTGTCTAAGAAAAGAAGTAAGGCAGCAGAAAAAGGAGACAACATTACACACACGGCAAAAAAGGGTACAAAGACAATCTGAAGTTAAACACTAATTAATGTTCACTGATATCAGTATTTTAATAGGACACACAATCTGCAGTCATAACTGGAGGAGAGAAGAAAATTTTGAATTTTTCATCTATCTTGTGAAGAAAATACTTTTTTTTTTTTTTCCCCCCCTTGGTATTTCTCAGATCTTGAGTGCTTTTTTCTGCTGGTAATAGGTCTAAATTACATGCATTCAGCATCCCTCCACTGTGCTTCACATCAATGTGAGGGTCTTGTATACAGTCACAGGTTATGCCCACAATAATGTCCCAGGTTGGGAACTATAAGGTTAAAAAAGTCCTCTAGAGATTAGAAGATTGTTATTCAATCTCATAATTCTGCTATCTCTTCATAAATTCACAGCAAGGCAGCTCATTCTCCTTTTCTCCCCCTCCAGCCTTGTGCCTGGCTGGAGCTGCTTTGTTGGGACAAACATGTGAGGAGCAGGTCTGGTTTGGGGCCTTCAGAGGCTGTGTTTAGGCCTCTTGGATGGCAGAGGCATGGGGATCAGGGAGGATTGGAGCACTGGGGAGTATAGATTTAGTTTTGGGTTGGGGGAAAATTCAAGGGGGTTTGCTTATAGATTTGTATCTGCCTTGTAATTTCTATCTGTAACTCCCTCTCTAAATATAATCCAGTTTTTTCTCCAATTCATTTGAGAGGTTCACTGTGCTGGCTCTTTAAAGCCACGACAAATGTTAGATAATGTAGGTTCATTATCTAACCCTGCTCACTAGAGCAGAGACAGTCATTCATGTTATGCATCTGTATGCATGACAGCTTCCCTACGTTTGTGTCCAGTTCTGGGCCCCTCAATTCAAGAGAGATGTTGAGGTGCTGGAAGGTGTCCAGAGAAGGGCAGCAAGGCTGGGGAGGGGCCTGGAGCACAGCCCTGTGAGGAGAGGCTGAGGGAGCTGGGGGTGTGCAGCCTGCAGAAGAGGAGGCTCAGCAAAGACCTCATTGCTCTCTACAACTACCTGAAGGGAAGTTGTTGCCAGGTGGGGTTGGGCTCTTCTCTCAGGCAACCAGCACCAGAACGAGGGGACACAGTCTCATGTTGTGCCAGGGGAGGTCTAGGCTGGATGTCAGGAGGAAGTTGTTGTCAGAGAGAGTGATTGGCATTGGAATGGGCTGCCCAGGGAGGTGGTGGAGTTTCCATCCCTGGAGGTGTTCAAGACAAGCCTGGATGGGGCACTTAGTGCCATGGTCCAAGACCAAGGTTGGAGTTCAGGCCTTCTACCTTCTACCTGAAATAAGGAGTTTTGTCCATCTTATTCCTGTGGTTTAGAGTTAAAACTGAAAATTCGCTTCTTTTCTTTTAGGAAAAGCATAATTTATGTTCTTAAATACAAAACACAAAGGTGCTTACAAGGGAACATTTCTTTTCTTCTAAGTGGCATTGTTGGACAGGATAATAATGTGGTGATTGGGGTGAATATGTTTCATTTGCATCAGTGTGGTTCATGACTGAAATAAAGCTTAACGAGCATAAAACCTGTGTGGTACAAAATGCATTTTTTTCTCCCCTGTCTTTCAATGTTCTGAGTTTCAGGGGCATACAATGAAGAAACAAAAGCCCATGAAAGGAAATGTTATTAATATTTTTAATTTGCTATTGAGGTCTAATGGATGTGTTGTTAAAGAAAACTATGCAGAATAACATGATTATAATGAAAGGTAATAGAAGAAACCTTATGATGTGTATATGCTTCAATCATCCACAAAGGAAAATTTCAATTCTCCTCTATGTTGACTTTAAATCTGCCTCTTCAGACATGCATATTGATTTTAAAGATGTTGCAGCACCAAGTGTGAAACATTCTTGATTTGTTTCAGTGCTGTCACTGAGATTGATAAGCCACATTATGGTGTGGAGGCCATTTAACTTTTGTGAGCCTGACAGTCTTTCCCTCCTGGAAGGGGGGAAAAAAATGGAAGACAAATGCAATGGATTGAGCTATGCTCAGGGAACTGAAGGAGTTCTGGGATTCTCAATGTATCTGCAGCCCAAAGCTCCAGATAGGACAGAAGTTCAGTCTCAGATGTCTGATCCATGTGCAATTTTAGCCACTGCATGATTAGCAGATGGATGTCTGATAAGCAGATGGATGCCTATGAACACTGGTTTTGTCTTCCTTTCTGTTTCAAGGGCCTGAAGAACACCTGAAAGTGTTGGTCTTTTTGAACTGTCCAAATGTTGCTTTCAACTTACAAGCTCCTCAGAATCTTTAGTCTTAAAGATACTTAAAACCCAGTATTTAATTTCTGCTTTCACTGGTTTGTGTAGCTCAGCTCAGTGAATTTATTGTAGTAGGACACATTGTACTACTTTCACAAAGACACTGAAATATAATTGTATCCAAAAAGTAGGTGCTGCTTTATCTACATTTGCTGCATAATTAATATTCTGTGTAATACTAATTGAAGAGCTAAAATTCAATTAAGTGACATAGTTCAGCAACTGTAAATAGAAGCAATAAAATGTACTAATTGAAAATGTGATGGTTTCTCTCTCTCTGATGCTCGAGTGCTGTAAAAGAGAAATGCTATGATACATTGATTAATTTATTCAGAACCTTTCTTAGTTGAAGTAATTATATTCATCCATGGTCTGTCAATAAAATTTACTATCAATTGCTATTTTCTATCAACTGTAGTGAGTACAGCTACATAGAATATTGTCATTATTACACTGACATTCAAATATTGTCATTTGAAATATTGGAATTTTTTTTTTTCTTAACAGGAAACCAATAATTATTGTTTATTATTTTACTAAATTTAATTTGTTGTAGCTTACAGTGTTGTGCTTTCTTGAATCAGTTGTACTACTACAGTTCTGTTCTGCCATATTAGTGTTCTGCTCTGTGGTGTGGGAAAGTGCCTCTGTAATTTTGCAACTTCATTAGCTAAGGAAAAGAAAATCTGTGTAGAAATATAAGTTTCTGTAAAATTAGAATTGTAAGTAGGGCCATCAATATTGAGGTTTAGAAGTGCTATGCAATCTCTGAAATGTTTATTCCTTTTGAAAATTGTAAGTTAAGACACATATTAATCATGACCTTGGGGAATAGCACCCTACCCAAGTTCCCCATATATAATAATACATGGTAATAAACTTTGAGTTATACATAAACCTGAACTGTCTTGATGGGGTGGATTAGGAACTTCCCCCCTCCCACTATTTGAAATATATCAGACTGGCTTAGGCTGGTTGGAAATAAGGTAAAACTATATTTACAGCAAAGCAAAGTTTGCAAGCATATATGTACAATATATTTAAACTGGAGATAAGAGAGGAGATTGAAACTGGATGTTAGGAAGAAGGTCTTTGCAGTAAGGCTGTTGAGACTCTGGCACAGGTTGCCATGGGAGGTTGTGGAGCACAGAATCACAGAATGTGATTTCTGATCACATTTGATTATTCTGTGCTCCACAACCTCCCTGGAGGTGTTCAAGGTCAAGTTGGATGAGACCTTAAGTGACCTGTTCTAGTGAGACGTGTCCTTGCCTGTGGCAGGGAGTTGGAGCTGGATGATTCTGAGATCCCTTCCAACCTAAACCATTTTATGAATTATATACAAATTAGAAATAATACAGAAATCCAAACTCCTTGCCAGACAAAGAAACTGCCCAGAAGAGGCTCAATGCCTCTTCCAGACAGACAAATCAACCAGCAAAACTTACTACTTCTGCTAGGGGAGGGTCTGCCTGCTAGGGGAAGGTATTAGAGCGAAGCAAAGGACAAGTGAATAGATCCAATGCTTAGGAGCAAAGAAGGCAGAAGAGCAAATTGTTTACATTTTGCCTTTTTGTCCCTTTTAGCAAACCAATGAATGATATCAGCTTCAGCATTATTTTATTCACCAAATCTGGCTCACAGTGCTGTGAGAGCACTTAAGTTGTAGCCTGTTTGGAAGCTGTCAAGAAACATTTGTACTTTTTGTGAACTGTTTAGAACAGGCCACAGGCCACCACTGTTCCTTGTATTTCAAACAGCCAAAGGACACCAGAGAATTTCGTTCCATTAACTACCAAAAAGACCTTTAGTCCCTAGAGGCCTAACCTGTTGATTAAAGAACACAGATTCCCACAAGCTATTGCTAATTTTCATGAACTTGCCAATACTCCAGAGAGGTTTTTTTCCAGATTTGGTGTGGTCTGAACAACTAAGGAAGGCCCTTAAAGCTATGATAAAACACTGCTATAATTATATGAGTCACTTGAACTGATTAATCATTGTATACACCTTGGTGTTGCCATGGTAATGTGTAGATAGACTTTTTATTTTGCAATTATGTCACAGACTGAGATTTGTGATATATACTTGTTTATCATTATACATATTATAACTATATTTATAACTATATATATAATTATTATATAACTATGGTATACATATTCACTTATTATATATTTATTTATAATTATATATAATCATAATTATATAATTATAATAATTAGATGTCAGTGATATATATTAATTTATTATTATATGTATTTCAGTTGTATCACAGACTGAGATCTGTGATGACAAGACAAGATCATCAAGTCCAACCTATTGCCCAGCATTGTCTAACCAACTAAACCATGGCACCAAGTGCCCCATCCAGTCTTTTTTTAAATGCTCCCAGAGATGGAGACTCCACCACCTCCCTGGGCAGCCCATTCCAATGCCACTCACTCTTGCTGTGAAGAACTTCCTCCTGACATCCAAGCTAAACCTGCCCTGCTGCAGTTTGAGGCTGTGTCCTCTTATTCTGTCCCTGGTTGCCTGGGCAAAGAAATCAGCCCCACCTGGGAGGCTCAGGGGTGACCTCGTTGCTGTCTGAAATGATCTAAAAGGAGGCTGTAGCCAGGTGGGGTCACCCAATGTGATCCACAACGTCCCTGGGCAACCTGTTCCAGTGTTTCACCACCCTCACTGCAAACAACTTTGTCCTAAAATCCAGTCTAAATCTCCCCTCTGCCAGTTTAAACCCATTGCCTCTTGTCCTGTCATTACAAGACCTTGTCAATAGTCACTCCACAGCCCTCTTGTAGCCCCCTTCAGATACTGGAAGGCCACTCCAAGATCTCCTGGAAGCCTTCTCTTCTCCAGGCTGCAGAGCCCCAACTCTCTCAGCCTGTCCTCACAGCAGAGCTGCTCCAGCCCTCTGAGCATCTTCGTGGCCTCCTCTGGGCTGACTCCAACAGTTCCACGTCCTTCTTGTGTTGTGGGCTCCAGAACTCCACACAATAATATATATGCATTAACATCAATATACTTAAAAAAATTACTTTTACAGCTAAGTATTTTTCATTATTAAAACTCAGTATTTCTATTCTATTCATTAGGACTAGAAACTTCTAACTTTATTCAACTGAAATATGATCTCAATATAGTTCAGTATTATTCTCTGTACTATAATTCTAACACACTTTATTTCAAAATCAAACATGTTAATAATTTAAATGAGTCTGCATAGCTCATAGAACTATATAATAGATATTATATAAATATAATATATAATATATAATGTTGTGTAATATTTTATATAGTATATATTGGATCTAGTTATTGATATAACTGTAGTTGATCTAGACCAACCATATGAAGAAAACACAGCTTTTGATTTGTCTAAAAGACACACTAACAGTGTTAGCTCCTTTCCTGCACATTTTCAGGAACCCTGAAAAGAAACAAAAGTCCAAAAGCACATTTAACACCCAAGATTATTTCTAAATCTGTCAGCTTTTCTTTTCTGTGCCAAGCAGAAACCATTTTGTGACAGCTCTTAATTACCTTTATAATAATTTTTTTCCTGTAGTAATTTAATATTAACTATTAATGCATTTTCCTATAACTTTCATTTTTTTAAAGGCTGAAGCCTCCTTTTTTTTTTAATGTTATTTTTTTTTTTCCTAAAGGATTGTCTGATGTAAGTGAATGTTAAAGGAAAATTATATTGAGGTCAAGTTAGATATTTCAGTGAATCTGATTAAATTCCAACAGTACCACAAAGATTCACTGGAAGAAATAAATCCTTGTCACATCTGTGCTGAGTGCTGTGGTCTAGTTGGAGATTTATCCCTTGCTTATAGATTTAACAGGAAAATAATTCAATTACTTTACTCCTGAGGCCAAATTCAGTAGCAGAGCCATACTGGCGTACAAAGGAGTAGGAGCTGGTTTAGGATATCAAATGGTAAAAACACCACTGAGGATTATACTGTTACACTGTGAAGTAAATATAGCAGGGCTTTCAAAACTGAACAGGGGGCAACAACCTAAATGAGTGAAGGGTAAAGGGTATTTTATGATGTGCTATTTTGTCTCTCCCTAAGTGGATCCTCTGGAGCCAAATACCCAAATTAAGCTGTGGGCTTTTTTTCTGGAGAGAAATGGAGAAAACAGTATCCATAAATCATTTGGTATAACATCTCTATAAGGTATCAAAGGACTGCTGGTTATATACATTCCTTTCTGCATCTTGCAATAGAAATTGATTATTTCCTGGAAGTGGATTCACAGTATCACAGTATCACCAGGGTTGGAAGAGACCTCAAAGATCATCAAGTCCAACCCATCACCACAGACCTCAAGACCAGACCATGGCACCAAGTTCCAAGACGAAACCCACTTTGTACACCTCCAGGGACAGTGACTCCACCACCTCCCTGGGCAGCCCATTCCAGCAGTCAATGACTCTCTCAGGCAACAACTTTCTCCTCACCTCCAGCCTAAACTTCCCCTGGCACAGCTTGAGACTGTGTCCTCTTGTTCTGGTGCTGCTTGCCTGAGAGAAGAAGGTAACCTCCCCCTGGCTACAACCACCCTTCAGGTAGTTGTAGACACCAATAAGGTCCCCCCTGAGCCTCCTCTTCTCCAGGCTAACCAATCCCAGCTCCCTCAGCCTCTCTCCATAGGGCTGTGCTCCAGGCCTCTCCTCAGCCTCGTTGCCCTTCTCTGGACATGCTCAAGCACCTCAATGTCCTTCTTCAATTGAGGGGCCCAGAACTGGACACAGGACTCAAGGTGTGGCCTAAGCAGTGCAGAGTCCAGGGGGAGAATGAGCTCCCTGCTCCTGCTGGCCACACTATTGCTGATGCAGGCCAGGATGCCATTGGCCTTCTTGGCCACCTGGGCACACTGCTGGCTCATGTTCAGGCGGGTGTCAATCAGCACCCCCAGATCCCTTTCTGTTTGGCTGCTCTCCAGCCACTCCCACCCCAGCCTATATATCCTATTCAGAAACCCATGGATCAGGAACAAAGACAGAACAGAGTCCTCCTTAGATACCAGCCACTAAAGAAAAGAACTTGTAGTTCTTTTTCTTTAATGTCCATAGGAAAACAGTTTTCTGCTTGTCTCAGTTGGCTAACAAATGCTTCAGAATCAACACTTCTGAACCCTGGTTTATTTGTTTTCTCACTGTTAAAATACATTCCATTTTGCTAGTCAGATGTTTTTGAACTTTGAAATGCAATTGAGCCAGATCAACAGATTGTTACCCAATTTCACACCAGATTTTGCTAGGTGTTTGTGTGTGTGTGCATGCATCCATCTATATGAGGACGAAAATGAGAGCATCAGAAAACATTCTAGGAAAAACTATTCTAATATGCTCAGGACGTCTATCTAAATCAGCTACTATTGAACTAGAACATATTTTTTCTTTCTCCAATAATTAAAAATAGTGGTGTTGAAAATAGGTATCAATGATTAAAAAAAAAAAAAAAAAAAAAAAAAAAAAAAGGTTAAAAAAAAAAACCAACNAAAAAAAAAAAGAGGACTTAAATGACAAGAATGCTCCCTCAAGCATAGATCCCAGCTAGCTGTCATTGTCAGTGCCTCTGCTCAGTTACACTGCTCTGCCATTTCTCTGTGATTTCTGTCTAGGCTTCATTTGCTGGGAACACCAATCATGAAAATCTACCTGAACAAAAACATTTATGCTTGGAAGGCCTTTTCTAATTGCTGGAAAAGTAGGCATGCATCTTGGTTTACCTGGGATTATTAGACTTCTCCCAATTATACTTTTGAACTCTAGTGAAGTGGGGGCATCCCTGAAGGCTAGTCTGAATGACCTTCCACACAATCACAGAATTAACCAGGTTAGAAAAGACCTCCAAGATCATCCAGTCCATCCTACCACTTAACCCTTCTAATTAACTAAACCATGGCACTAACTGCCTCATGCAGCCTCCTTTTAAACACCTCCAGGGATGGGGACTCCACCACCTCCTTGGGCAGCCCATTCCAATGCCAATCACTCTCTCTAGCAACAACTTCCTCCTAACATCCAACCTATACCTCCCCTGGCACAACTTGAGACTGTGTCCCCTTGTTCTGTTGTTGGTTGCCTGGGTGAAGAGCTCAACCCCACCTGGCTACAACCTCCTTTCAGGTAGCTGTAGAGAGCAATGAGGTCTTTGCTGAGCCTCCTCATCTGCAGGCTGCACACCCCCAGCTCCCTCAGCCTCTCCTCACAGGGCTGTGCTCCAGGCTTCTCACCAGCCTTGCTGCCTTTCTCTGGACACCTTCCAGCACTTCATCTTTCTTAAATTGAGGGTCCCAGATGTATGTATGCATACATGCATGTAATAAAGATGATTTTTGCTAAAGATGATTTTTGCAACTTTATAGGGAAGGGAAACTTTGTTAAAGTTGTACCAGACTCACAGGTTCTATAAAAACACATTCAAGAAGGCTGAAAAAAATGGATTTAAAAAAATTAAAAAGCAGGACAATTGATACCATAGGTAGCCTGTCTGCTGCTTTATTTCTTTGTTCAACATACCAAAACATCTTTTAAATGTAGAGTTAACAGCTATGATTGCATTTTTTTTTTCAATTAAAGTTTCATCTGTGCTCTCAAAGAATACTGAACACTTACAAACTTTGAAAAACTTTTGTGCTGACAGAAATGTTCAGTTCTCCTGCTTATAAGGCAGAAGGCTACAACAAAGAATGAAAAGGAGGGTGGATCACAGTATCTATTAAAGAAGGAATGCTTAAAATTGAATATCAGATCAGACTGGTTTTATCACAACTGTCTTCAAGCAGTTATAGTCTGAACACATTTACTAACATTTTTTGTATATATTTATTTAACATGCTTTTCATAGAATCATAGAATGGTAAGGTCGGAAGGGACCTCAAGGATCATTTAGTTCTAATCCCCTGCCATAGGCAGGGACACCTCCCACTAGAACAGGTCACTCAAGGCCTCCTCCAACCTGGCCTTGAACAACTCCAGGGAGGGAGCAGCCACAACCTCCCTGGGCAACCTGTGCCAGCATTTCACCACCCTCACTGCAAACAACTTCCTCCTAACATCCAGTTCAATTTCCCCTCTGCCTGTTCAAACCCATTGCCCCTTGTCCTATCATTACAAGACCTTGTCAATAGCCCCTCCACAGCCTTCCTGTAGCCCCCTTCAGATCCTGGAAGGCCACTCCAAGGTCTCCTGGAAGCCTTCTCTTCTCCAGGCTGCAGAACCCCAACTCTCTCAACCTGTCCTCACAACAGAACTGCTGCAGAACTCTGAGCATCTTCATGGCCTCCTCTGGACTCACTCCAACACTTCCATGTCCTTCCTGTGCTGGGGGCTCAGAACTGCGCCAGCACTCCAGGTGGGGTCTGAGGAGAGCAGAGCAAAGGGGCACAATCCCCTCCCTTGCCCTGCTGCCCACACTGCTCTTGCTGCAACCCAGCACACAGTTGCTGTCTGGACTGCACTCACACTGCAGCCTCATCTTGAGCTTTTCATCACCCCAGACCCCCAGGGCTTTTTCCTCAGGGCTGCTCTCAGCCATTCACCACCCAGCCTGGATTTGTGCTTGGGATTTTGCCTACCGAGGTTCAGGACCTTACACTCCGCCTTGTTGAATTTCATGAGGTTGGCCTGAGCACAGCTCTGCAGCCTGTTCAAGTCCCTCTGGATGGCATCCCTGCCCTCTAGCAAGTCAACTGTGCCACACAGCTTGGTGCCACCTGCATTTTAATTAAACAAATGTAGGTTCTAATTACTTCTGAAAGATAGTGGACTAGGAAAAGTGAGCAGGCTGTCCCAGCAAAGCAATGATAACAGTAATTTGAAAGTGGCAAGTCTTACATGTACTTCAACTCTCACTCCTTGAACTTGAGGCTACAGGACTTAAATTTTACTATGTCACTGACTTGGGTAGGAGGAATGATTCCAATTCTCATAATAGCAAAGCTGTAACTGAGATAGGGAAAGTTTTGCTTGAAGAAGAATGGCAACAAAAATTTTGGGTTCAATACATAGAAACAATTCTTTCTTTGCTACCTTTCTTCCTTCATACTTATTTCCCTGTCATTTTTGAGAGACTATCTTAATGCTCTCTCAAATAGTCTTCATTTGGTCTGTTTCTTGCTCTTCTTTGTCTACTGAAAATCATAGTTGCAATGCTAATAGCTTCTAAATAATTATTCCTTACACAGTGTTGTTCTGCTTGCTCTTGACTTTCCCTGTGTGACTGTAAATGAAAGGCAATGTTAAAAACTAATATCTCAGCCCAGATAATTTAACCTCTGTATTGTTTTATTAGGGTTCTTTTTCTCCCTACATTTCTTCCTATTTTATGAAATAAGAAACTTAGACTCAGTTAAAACTACTTCATCCATCACAAGAAAATGTGTTTGGAAAATTCACATTTGGAGAATATTGATATTGTTACACTTTCTAGGTGGTAAGTTGCTGGGAATTTGCCTGTAATGGGGTTGTGGTGTAATTCCATTTATTTTGGTATCAACAGTATTGATTTCTTCTCTAGGAGCCTTGTGTCTTCAACTTCTTTTTCATATAATGTGCATTTACAGTACAGAGTGTTGGGGTTTTGGTTTGGGGTTTTTTTTGTATGGTAAGAAGGCTATTTTTAATTCAATGTGTTTGACTTTCAATTCTATTCTAAGTGATCATAATAATGATGGCAATGATGATGATGATGATAATGACAATTATGATGATAATGACAATTATGATGATAATGATAATGGTGATAATGTTAATGGTGAAAATGTTAATGGTGAAAATGTTAATGGTGAAAATGTTAATGGTGAAAATGTTAATGGTGAAAATGTTAATGGTGAAAATGTTAATGGTGAAAATGTTAATGGTGAAAATGTTAATGGTGATAATGATAATGGTGATAATGATGATGAAAATGATGATGGCAATGATGATGATGATAACGATAATGGCGATGATTATAATGTTGATTATGATAATTATAGTGATGGTGATAATGATGATGAAAATGATGATGGCAATGATGATAATGATAATTATGATTATTATAATGATGATTATGATAATTATAGTGATGATGATGATAATAAGTATGATAATTACTATTATTATATCAAAGTTATTATGACTGCTCTTTATTATTATAATCAATAATTAGTAAACATAACTATAAGCTATAATTATAAACCATTACTTATATTCATAATTATAGTGAATAGCAATAGTTATTAATTACATTTCATTAAAATTATATAATGTAATATGCTACTATATAGAGTATATTATTATTTATATTTAATTACTATAAACAAAGTCATGCAAATATGATTATATGCATTATAATCACCATTGTATATAATTATTAATACCATTTAATTAATAATAAGTAATAATTATAACCGGTTCAAAATCTTTATAGTGTTGCTTTTTATTATTATTGTTGTTGTTGTAATTGTTATTATTATTATTGCTGTTGTTGTTATTGTTATATTTTTTATTATTATTACTACTACTATTATTATTATGTGAAATTTGTTAAGATTATCTAGGCAATTTTGGAAACTCTCTCTGTATGTATAAGGATCTAATTAGAGGGAAGTTACAAAGAATGTATCTATGCAGTTACTATATTTATGAAGGTCTAATTTTATCCAAATTATTCTACTTTTGTATGTATCACAGAAAGATTTGAATTTATTTAACCATCTCTGAATCACAGAAACATCCAGGATGGAAAAGCCCCTTAGGATCACCAATTCCAACCTATAACCCTACTCTGCAAGGTTCACCCTAAACCATATGCCTAAGGACCTGTCAAGGTCCAGAGAACAGAGATGAACAGTATCTCTGTCCAGAGGAGCAAAACTGGTTCTTTTAGATGTCCGTGTTGTGAAATTAAGGTGCAAACGAGACCAAATATCACTAAGAACTATTTATTAAGGGATAACGTTGAACAAAACTGAGGGAGAGAGAGAAGAGGGGACAGAGGGAGAGGGAACGGAGAAAAATATTAAGAGCAGGGAAGGGAAGGAACAGGGATTATATTACCATCAGCCACAGATTGGAGGTGGGGAGAGAGGGATAGAGGTGTGCCTGGCCCAGGGATGTCCGTCTGTAGAGTGGTTCCTCGGGTCCTCCTTGTGGGGGGAGGTTCGCTGGTGGTAGGTGTCCCGTTTTGCAGGAGTCGCTTATGTCTTTTTCTATAGTTTTTAGCCTGTTGTCCAGGTGCAGCTCCCCAGGAAATCTTGTGCATTATCATGTCTGCAGGGGTCCTGTGGCAGCACTGGGCAGGGCCTCTACCCCCTCCCTGCACTGCTTATCTGTCCATTCCCCAAATACACAGAAACCTTTCTTTGGGGTAGCTCCTGTGAAGTATGGAGTCCTGGGCTTTGCTTTCAAGCTAGGCTGAAATCTCACAACTTCATCAAGACACTGTTTAGCATTCCTGAGCTCTTGAGCGGATATCTGGGCCAAGTCCCCTAAGTCCACAAAGGTGCTGCTTGGGTCCCTTTGCCAGCAATCTGGTCCCATCTTTAACAAAGGTAATCTTTATCTTTGTTGATTACATTATGGGAGGAGCAATCAGCCTCTCACAGTACCACATCCAAATGACTTTTGAACACATCCAAGGTTGGTGACTCCTCCACCTCCCTGGGCAGCCCCTTCCAGTGCTCTGGTGTTAGCTGAATTTCAGTTGTGTCATGCATCATGTTAACATGATTCTGTGTCATCCATATTGATTTTTTTTTTTCCTACATGCCCACAGCTGATTTCCTTAAAGATATTTACAAACAATTAGTATTTAACCCATTCTAATATGCTAAATTATGAAAATGCACAAAAATGATAGGGGTGCACTTTAGCCAACTCAAAAATTATTTGTGCAAGTTTAACATATGCAAGCTTGCTAGCCTCTGATTTTTAATTGAGTTTTTTCAACTTGCAAAACTTAATCACATAAAATAATAACATCTAAAAGGATATTAAAATAAATAAACTATGCTAAGCTAAGCTAAACTGAGCTAAACTTTCATGTAAAAATGTGATTGCATAAAGATATATATAATATGAATTTTGGTTTGGCTAAAATTCAGTCTGCATATAAATTATGTGCCTCAAAATCAGCCAAGAGATAGAATTTTCTTGAATACTTACAGCAGTGAGGAGACAATTAAATGAATACTGATTCCCATCTGCATTTGCCAAGCTTTAGCCAAATATCTTCCAGTATCTGAAGGGGACCTACAGGAGGGCTGCTGGGAAGCGATCATCCTGGACATGAGGAAGAAATTCTTCAGCGTGAGAGCCTGGAATGGATTGCCCAAGAAGGTGGTTTAGGGCCCATCTCTGGAGGAGTTTAAGGCCATACTGGATGAAACTCTGGCCAACCTGATCTAGGGTAGGGTGTCCCTGCCCTTCCGATTCTATTTACAAGGACAGGATGAGGAGGAATGAGTTTGAACTGGCAGAGGGGAGATTGAGACTAGATGTTAGGAGGAAGTTGTTTGCAGTGAGGGTGGTGAGACACTGGCACAGGTTACCCAGGGAGGTTGTGGCTGCTCCCTCCCTGGAGGTGTTCAAGACCAGGTTGGACGAGGCCTTGAGTGGCCTGTTCTAGTGGGAGGTGTCCCTGTCTAGGGCAGGGGGTTGGAAGTAGATGATCGTTGAGGTCCCTTCCAACCTTACCATTCAATGATTCTATGACTAGCAATGTGTAGTGGAAGAAGGGTGATTAAATTTCTGCAAGATGATATTTTAAAAATATTAATATAGCTTATTAATATTAAATATTCAGAACTCACAGAACTCCGTTTGCCAAAATAATAACAACAGGTTCTTGCATCACTATGGAAACTATATGCAGGTTGTAATAGGATCTGGAAATAATCATTAAAATATATACATTAATTGAACTCGACTAAACTGGCAGAGAAAGCTTTGCAGTCAGTGCACCACTTGTGGTCANGGGTGATTAAATTTCTGCAAGATGATATTTTAAAAATATTAATATAGCTTATTAATATTAAATATTCAGAACTCACAGAACTCCATTTGCCAAAATAATAACAACAGGTTCTTGCATAATTATGGAAACTATATGCAGGTTGTAATAGGATCTGGAAATAATCATTAAAATATATACATTAATTGAACTCAACTAAACTGGCAGAGAAAGCTTTGCAGTCAGTGCACCACTTGTGGTCAATACTCCACTTGCTCACTACATGGACGCAAGGAGCAACTTTCTGCTTATGGTAGAAGGCAATTAATGATTACAAGAGGTTTTTGTTATTTACTCACAAAAATATTATCTGACAGTACCCAAGGCTCATGGCAGGGTTGCTGTTGGTAGCCATCAGAGGCTTTAGAGTTTCCCCCGGGTTCTGGGTGCTGGAGAAAGGAGACAGACAATCTCTGACCTGTTCCTGGCTCTCTGGATGATCTATGTCATCTCCAGGGTTTCCATCTGGGCAGAAGGCTTTCAGGTGCAGGTAGATGTCTTGTGGTGTGCAGTCTGGGCACGGTGTCACGCTGGCTGTGCAGGCTGAATGCGTGACAGGTATCAGAGCCTCATCCTGCTTCACTGGGATCCCACACAGCTCAGGATCAATGAGGCAGCAGGCACGGATGCAATAGCAGACACACCTTGTAATGGCAAAGCACACAGTGTGGTCCCTGCTCATCTCCTTTTTATCCATACAGCCAGAGACTAATCGGCCTTTGGCCACAGGATAGCAAATCAAATGCCAGTTAGCCAAGATCTGACCATATTGGGTGAAGCCATAGGCTTGCTTTACCCTTTTGTGAGCCAAACACAGGCCTTGCACAAGGCAACCATGTGTACCTCACTTACCATGGTTGCTGGGCAGGCCACAGAACCCAGACTTAGTAGCTCCTGGTTCTTTGTCCTTTTTCCCCACAGTTTCTCTCCCCAAAACTGAAAGAGAAAGAGCAGAAAAACATGCTTGGGCAAACCAGGATATGTACAAGCCTAATTTGGCCTGCTTAGGCCTACCACAACACCAGGTGCATGTCAATTCCAAACACAGGGGTGGAAAGCTTTATTCTTAGCTCAGAGATTCCTTTCCCTACAGGTTTACATTGAGTATGCAAACAGCTTTGAGGTGGTGGTGTTCAAGAATTAATATAAAATTCTTTTTGAGAAAATCTTGATTTATTGAAACCAAGATTTTGAAGAACAAAGATGGCATTTTATGTCAGCTCACTGCAGAGAGAGGAAAACCATGTCAAAATCTAAGCCATCACACAGAAAATACAGGTGGCAAAGCTAGTCCTCCAGAAAATGATGACATCCCAGGCACCTGTTTGACGGCAAAACTTTTGGATAACCTCTTTGTTCACTTGCAGTGCTAATTTAGTCCATTTCCATCTTCCCTGTACAAACTGTGACCTTTTTTCTTCTTATCTTGGCATTCAGTGATGGATATTATGAACATATCTTCTGAAGATATGCCTCTTTGGTGAAGTTGTGATTCCTTCATAGTAGTTTGTTGGTTTTTTGTCCTGTGTTTTGGGCTTCGCCCCGCCCTTTATGTTTGAAACTCTAAAGCTAAGAGTGAAATATCAATAGCAATATTTATGTCAGTGCTTTCTGCATCACAGAAATGCTACAGTGAGGATTACTTTGGGAAAGCAGGCCCTCATTAGACTGTATTACTGTGGATTTACACAAGACCTTAAATAAACATTGCCTGATCTTTGCAGATCTGTGAAATGAATTTGCTTTATTGATTAAAGCAACACAAATGTTTTGGAAGATTTGCTGTACACTACTGCATTTATATCTTTCTAAGCATTTTTTACTCTCCACAGTTCTCCTCTATGGGACCTGGTTTTGGATTATTTCCCAGAAGTATAACCTTGTACTTTTCCAAGCTGAATCATCTTCTTTTTTTTTCTTTTTTTATTTTCTTTTCTGATTGTATTTCTACCATGACTTGTTAAATTGGTCCCACTGCTTCTTTCAAAAATAGATAGTTTCTTTACATGCTGCCCTTTCAGAATGCAACATTTAAATACAGGAAATGAGTAATGATTTTGTGATGATATAGCAAAACATATTGCTGTTCAAGGCTTATAAAAAAAGTATTTTGAGGTAATAAACCTACTTGTTGAGAATGGTGGGGGGCTGCAAATGACAATAGCATTCTAGAGGTTTTTAAACATGGCAAGACGGTTTTTGGATAACTCATAAGTCAACCTAATACAGGGAGAAATAAGCCACAGGGGCTCACATTTTTGGATGGCAAATAAAAATAAATAAATAAATAAATAAAGCTTTTTAGATTATCAGAAAGCAACAGGACTGGGGGCAATGGAACAAAACTAGAAATAGGTAGACTCAGACTGGATGCGAGGAAGTAGCTCTTCAACATGAGAATAGCAAATCCCTGGAAGGTGGTAGAAGACTCATACCTGGAGATGTCTAAGAGCAGACTGGATGAGGCTCTGGACAGCCTGATCTAATGTCAGGTGTCCCTGCCCATGGCAGGAGGATTAGAACTAGATGATCCTTGCACTCCCTTCCAACCCTGGCTGGTTCTATGATTCCATTATAGGAATCTAAAATATTCCATAGATTCATTCCTTCCATTTCTACCATTTTACAACTGAGCAAAAAGAAGCAGCTCAACATAAAAGAGCTCAGCCAGCACCCACAAGTGACATCACAGCAACATTACAATAATCATCAAGCCTACCCCTGCATAACCGGGGGGCCACCAGGCCCCCCGGCCTTTGGATCACCTCCACCATTCACCCAGGGTGCACCATGGGGACTCACCAGCAATGATGGAAAGAGGATCCCTCTGCCCAGATGGGCAAGCTTGGAGCTTTTGCCTTTCCTGAGGATGGTTAAAAAGGGGAGTGGGCAGGGAGGGCAAAGTGGCCACACCTGTGGTGGGAGGAGACTCCAACAGAAGCCAGGTGCTTTGGGTTTGGGGAAAAAAAAGGGAAAATGAGATTTTCAAAAAGGTAATGGAAATGAAAACTGGACTGTAGCGTTTGCATTGAAAGCAAGAAGAATTGTAGAATCAATTAGAGCTGGGCCACAAGGATCATCCAGTTCCAACACCCCTACCATGGGCAGGGACAACTCACTCTAGATCAGGCTGGCCACAGACTCTCCAGCCTGGCCTTAAACACCTCCAGGGATGAGGCTTCCACCACCTCCCTGGACAACTTCTTCCAGGCTCTCACCACTCTCATGCTGAAGAACTTCTTCCTAACATCCAGTCTGAATCTACCCATTTCTAGCTTTGCTCCATTCCCCCCAGTCCTATCACTGCCTGACATCCTAAAAAGTCCCTCCCCAGCTTTCTTGTAGCCCACTTCAGATACTGAAAGGTCACAATAAGGTCACCTGGGAGCCTTCTCCTCTCCAGACTGCACAGCCCTGAATCCTTCAGTCTCTCCTCATAGCAGAGGTGCTCCTGCCCTCTGATCATCCTCATAGCCCTTCTCTGGACATGTTCCAGCACATCCATAGCCCTCTTGTCTCTCAATCCCTCTTCATAGGGAAGAGTCTCAAGTCCCCTAATCGTCCTCACAGCTCTCTGCTGGACTCTCTCCAACAGATCCCTGTCTCTCTCAAATTGGGGAGCCCAAAGCTGACACAGCATTACAGGTGTGGTCTCACTAAGGCAGAGCAGAGACACAGAAGAACCTCCCTAGACCTGCTGGACACACTTTTCTTGATGCACCCCAGGATACCATTGGTCCTCTTGGCCACAAGGGCACATTGCTGGCCCATGTAGAACGTGCTGAAAGGCCTCATGCTTTGTGTCTATATATATATATATTTAAATATTTTGTATTTGTTTTTCTTTACGATTTTTCTTATTTTTCTTCTTTATTTCCTCATTTTTTCCTCTTAGGCAGGTGTGCCTTGTTCTTCTTCAGCCGACATAGTGAGCTGGTGAAATGTCTGGTTAGTACTCCAAGCAGAAATGATAAAGGGTTGGTCATGGGAAGAGTACTTTCCATGCAAACACTACAGTCTAGTTTTCATTTCCATTATCTTTTTGAAAATCTCATTTTCCCCTTTTTCCCCCCAAACCCAAAGCACCTGGCTTCTGCTGGAGTCTCCTCCCACCACAGGTGTGGCCACTTTGCCCTCCGTGCCCACTCCCCTTTTTAACCATCCCCAGGAAAGACAGAAGCTCTAAGCTTGCCCATCTGGGCAGAGGGATCCTCCTTCCATCATTGCTGGTGAGTCCCCATGGTGCACCCTGGGTGAATGGTGGAGGTGATCCAAAGGCCGGGGGGCCTGGTGGTCCCCCGGTTATGCAGGGGTAGGCTTGATGATTATTGTAATGTTGCTGGGATGTCACTTGTGGGTGCTGGCTGAGCTTTTTTATGTTGAGCTGCTTCTTTTTGCTCAGTTGTAAAATGGTAAAAATGGGAGGAATGAATCTATGGAATATTTTAGATTCCTAGAATGGAATCATAGAACCAGCCAGGGTTGGAAGGGAGTGCAAGGATCATCTAGTTCTAATCCTCCTGCCATAGGTAGGGACACCTGACATTAGATCAGGCTGTCCAGAGGCTCATCCAGCCTGCTCTTAGACATCTCCAGGTACGAGTCTTCTACCACCTCCCTAGACAGCCCCTTCTAGGGTCTCACCACTTTCATGCTAAAGAACCCTCACATCCAGTCTGAGTCTACCCATTTCTTGCTTTCTCCCTGTTTTCTCCCAGTTCTATTGCTACCTGGCATCCTAATGTCTTGAGAATCATTAAATTAGCACAGTGGAAATCTCTGAGAATCCCTAAGAAGGAAAATGGAGCGAAACTCAAATCTCATTGATATTCTTTTGTGTCAGAGAGGCTAAAACCCTCCTTTGTTTTGTAGCTAAGTGGTGTCTGTCTTTGTGCACCAGTCCCAGGTAGCGACAGCATTTTGTTAATACTTCTAAGTGTTCATCCCTGGGTAGTAGACAATATTCCCTTCTACAGATTTTCACAATAGTTGCCCTGTTATTACAGAAGTTTCACTTTCTCTATCTGTTGATTCAGTAGTCAATATTCTACAGCGCTTCATCCTCAGACACATTCTTGTGGTGCTGGTGTTGATGGTTTTGTGTTACCTCCAAGTATCAGGTAGCAGAAGGAGACAGTGTTGAGGATTCAGGAAAATGAATATACCATCTAAAGTATTAATCACCATGCTGAAACATACAAACAGTACTTATCTGCTGGCAAACACTGCTTGGAGAAGTCTACAGGATCTTCCCAGATTCTCACCTGCCAAGGACCTGCACAAACCAGTCAAACATTTTAGTGTGAAAGTATTAAAATTTAAGGCAATCACCTTATCCCTGATGCTGTCTTCTCTCATTTTTTTCCTTTCAGCCACACATCTGGGAAGTTCCTGGGCCATGTGGTAATGTCACAGAATCGTGGAACCACAGAGTATTAGAGGTTGGAAGTGACCTTCAGAGATCATCAAGTCCACCCTTGCCAAAGCAGAATCCCCCAGGGCAGTTTGTACAGGAATGCATACAGCCAGGTTTTGAAAGTCTCCAGAGAAGACGATTCCACAACCTCTCTGGGCAGCCTGCTGCAGGGCTCTGTGACCCTCACTGTAAAGAAGTTTTTTCTCATAGAATCATAGAATGGTAAGGTTGGAA
>VWZE01010692.1:14485-35659 GCA_013396675.1 Eubucco bourcierii
CTGGAAGCCTTCTCCTCTCCAGGCTGCAGAACCCCAACTCTCTCAGCCTGTCCTCACAGTAGAGCTGCTGCAGCCCTCTCAGCATCTTGGTGGCCTCCTCTGGACTGGTTCCAACACTTTCATGTCCTTCCTGTGCTGGGGGCTCCAGAGCTGCACACAGGACTCCAACATGCTGGGCAATTTCCATCAAAATATTTAAAAGAAACAAAAAAACTAATCTACCTTTACTGCACAAGAAGACAGAAAGGAATAAATGACTGAACTTCACCAACCCAACTTCCCCTGCACTGGTGGGTGATGGAGAGGTTTTTACACAGCAGAGGAAATAAGCAACTGCATCCTTGATAGATTGTGAAGCAGGCTTCCTGGGTTTCTGTTTTCTGCATAGGGTCAAGACTGTTGACGTGGGATTAATCAGCTGCTCCTCCTAACCCATGAATCAGGACAAACTGGTGTCTGTTGCATGCAGTGCAGGCTGCTTGGGGATAGAATTAAAGAGAGAGAGCACAGAAATGTGTGGAGAGCAGAAGCTAACAGGTATTAATTGCAGCACTGCCTGCCACCACAGAGGCTTTTCTGCTTTTGCAGGCTGAGGAATTCCAGCAGGAGCCAAACAATGCTTCCATTTCCTCCCACCTCCTGGCAACGCCGCCATTGCTCACCAGTATATTGCCCTCAGATCATGTTTCACTGAGGTGAAATATATATTAAAATGAATAAATAAAGTTTTTTTAAAAATATATATATATAAATTGTGTGTCTGCTACTAGAAGCAGGACTCTTCATATGTGGGTTTTGGGTTGATTTATAAGGAAAAAAAAACCCCAAAAAACTCAAACCCAAGCAAACAAAGAAAACAAATCCCCAGCAACCCCCTGCACATCTTCTGGAGAACATCCACCTCAATGTAACCTGCTTCCTACAGGGTCCTTGGCTTGTTTGTCAGCCTGTGGCAGGAGAGAATTGGAGGATATTGGGTGCAAAGTGTCTTCAAGAAGAGAGAGGGAAATCATTCACCATTAGAGATAGGTATGACAGGCTCCTCTTTGCACCAGGATACACCTGGATTAAACAGAGTGGCAGGGTGCCCCAGTCCTACTGCATCTATTACACAGCAGTGGACACTAATTAATCACCCTTTGGAAAATAATTATCCACAGCTTTATAAATTAAATCCAAGGCAGGATTTAACATCTTCCCTCCCTGAGTTTTGCCTAATATCCAAAATGCTGCTTGTTCCTTGAGAGGGAGAACTAAACCTACTTCATAAAGCAAGCCTGCAGCAAATATTTCAGGTGAGTAGCGACTAGGAGGTGGCCACAAAGCAGCCAGTGTAGGGTTAGCTTGGAACTAAACAGGGCTCAGGGATTCCAAACAGGTCATGGTTATTGAAAATGAAACATTTCATCCCCTGTGATGAGTCCAGGAGGAGGACAGAACAGGAGGAGGACAGAACAGGAGGAGGACAGAACAGGAGGAGGACAGAACAGGAGGAGGACAGAACAGGAGGAGGACAGAACAGGAGGAGGACAGAACAGGAGGAGGACAGAACAGGAGGAGGACAGAACAGGAGGAGGACAGAACAGGAGGAGGACAGAGCAGGAGGAGGACAGAACAGGAGGAGGACAGAACAGGAGGAGGACAGAACAGGAGGAGGACAGAACTAACTAACTAAATATATTTTGTTTATCTATTTTCCATTGAGAAGCTGAAATAGTAGGCAGCAAATCACTCCCTTTTTAATTACAGAATGAGATTCCTCTTGGTCCCAAAGAACAACATTTTGCTGTTATTGCTGCTGCAGTGAATCTCTCCCTAAGAGGGATGTGTAACAATGATTACAGAATGAAAAGATTTGGGGGGATTTGGGGTGGTTTGTTTGGTTGTGGGCTTGCTGTTGCCAGTGAAAGCACTTCTGTTGCTAAACAGCTTTTGTGGGGGCTCACTTCCAGCACAATTCACTGCAGAGGTTAAAAAGGAAACTTCAGATGAAAATATTAAATCATGGATACCAAACTGACCCAAACCCAACCTCCTTCTCCTAAACTTCTCAGCCCTTGGTGATGTCCTATAGCCAAGCACCTCCTGTGCAGAAAGCAGATCAAAGCCATCATTTGCAGGCAGCAGGTGCCTGAGTTTCATTACACAGGTATTTGCACAGCCTGCTGCTGTATCCACCAGCACAGAAACAGATCATAGAATGGGAAGGTTGGAAGGGAGCTCAAGGATCACCCAGTTCCAACCCCCTGCCATAGGCAGGGACACCTCCCACTAGCACAGGTCACTCATCCAACCTGGCCTTGAACACCTCCAGGGAGGGAGCAGCCACAACCTCCCTGGGCAACCTGTGCCAGTCTCTCACCACCCTCACTGCAAACAACTTCCTCCTAACATCCACTTTCAGTCTCCCCTCTGCCACTTCAAACCCATTCCCCTTGTCCTGCCATTCCCAGACCTTGTCAATAGTCCCTCCCCAGCCTTCCTGGAGCCCACTTCAGACCCTGCAAGGCCACTCCAAGCTCTCCTGGCAGCCTTCTCCTCTCCAGGCTGCACAGCCCCAACTCTCTCAGCCTGTCCTCACAGCAGAGCTGCTGCAGCCCTCTCAGCATCTTGGTGGCCTCCTCTGGACTGGCTCCAACACTTCCATGTCCTTCCTGTGCTGGGGGCTCCAGAACTGCACACAGCACTGCAGGTGGATCATTTAAGGGGTTCATTTTGGAAAGCAGCTTATCTTTGCCAAGTGCAGACAGGAGGTTTTCTTCTAGGAATGGTTGAGTTTGGGGTTTTTTAATTTTTCCTTCTTTAAAAGTGAAGTTTAAAGTAATTTTGTGTATGGGATAACAGTTTTAATATTTAAAGGGGAAACCATCACCAAGAAATAATCTACATGAGAGCATCTGGAGAGCTGCAGTGACTGAAAGCTGCTTTCTAAAGTCACTTTACACATCCAAACTCCAGGAATTTTACCACCACCCTTCCCCTTCAATCATGAGGTGGTGAAATTTCCTTTGCTCAAGTTATTTTCAACTCTCATAATCTGCTAACCTAATTAATAGAGCCCAAACTGCAGTGCTAGGCACACAGAGCTTGGATATGTTGCTGTGGCCTCACAGCTGCATCTCCAAATAAACACATCCTGGAGGGGGGGAATACTAAAAAATCCATTTTTAAAGATCCCAACCCAAATAAAGGGATCTGAACAATATTTAAATGCATACAAATATCTTTCTGATTTCAATCAGATTTTTGCTGGATAAAATCCTATTTTTTTCACCACCTCTTAATGGGGGGGGGAATGGATACAGCAACAATTGTTTGCTCAGTGTTGCTATAAATAATGTTTACCAGGAGCTTCAGTAAATGTTTTGACACTGATATGTAAGGAAGGCTAACAAAAATATTGTAGATTTATTTTTCCCCCTTCCCTTCTAGCAGACAGCTAAATATTTTATAACCTCAAAGCAATGCATGAGTCTGCTTTGAAAAAGCTTCCTTTTATTTTTCCTGATATTATTTCTCCCCTCCACATTTCATATAAATTCCTCCCATCCTAAGAATACTTTCAACACAAGCAAGTGGTTTTTGTTGATGCTGTTGCTGAAATAGGTTATTCTGGGTTCAGGAAGGACCCAAATCTGCAGGTTCTTGCTGGAATAAATGAATGGACTGAAGCTAAGGAAGGATCCAATCCTGCAGTTTTTTGTTAGAATAAATGGTTGGGATCAAGCTAAGGAAGAACCCAGATCTACAGGTTCTTGTTAGGATAAATAGCTGAGCTGAAGCTAAAGGAGGACCCAAATCTACAGGCTCTCACTGGAATAAATGGCTGGGATGAAGCTAAAGAAGGACTCAAATCTGCAGGTTCTGGTTAGAATAAATGTCTGGGTTGAAGCTAAGGGAGGACCCAAATCTGGAAGTTCTCACTGGAATAAATGGCTGGGCTGAAGCTAAGGGAGGACCCAAATCTGGAGGTTCTCACTGGAATAAATGGCTGGGCTGAAGCTAAGGGAGGACCCAAATCTGGAAGTTCTCACTGGAATAAATGGTTGGGATGAAGCTAAGGGAGGACCCAAATCTGGAAGTTCTCACTGGAATAAATGGTTGGGATGAAGCTAAGGGAGGACCCAAATCTGGAAGTTCTCACTGGAATAAATGGTTGGGATGAAGCTAAGGAAGGATCCAAATATGCAGCTTCTTGTTAGAATAAATGAAGCTAAAGAAGGATCCAGATCTGGACCTTCTTGCTGGAATAAGTGTCTGGCCTGAGGCTAAGGGAGGACCCAAATCTGCAAGTTCTGGGTTGGGTTTGGGTTTATTTTTTCCCCCTCCTCTAATACTAATGTGATGAGTTTAGCAGCTCTTCAAAGAGTTATTAAGGATTAAGCTTTAAATTCAGCTGGATAGGTAAAGAACCTGGAATTGCACAGGTGAAGTGGTTTCAGCAGGCAAGAGGAAAAAAGTAAAGCAATGTATTTAAAGGAGATGTTTGTGTCTGAGTCCCCTTTTTATTTCCAAGTGCAAATACAGTTACAAATCTCCCTACCCAATGCATACAAATGATCTGAATTACACCAGAGCCAGGACTACCTGCACCTGCTGTTTAACCTGTGGAGATGATTCACATAATTGCATGGGACTAGAGATACTATGCTTAAGCACAAAACTTCCCTCAACTTGTTTTTAAGCAGAACTGCTTTAAAAGGAGGAATGGAAAACTGCTTTAAAAAGAGGAGTGAAAAATGTGCCCTAGGTAGTGGCAGGGTTGCTTGTCCAACAATGTCTCTCCTGAGTTTCTCCCCTGATTCACACAGAAAGCTCTACCAGAATTATTTCCCACCACTGGAGAGGTAGACTGTGGATGTCCCCTCCCTGGAGGGCCATCCACAAGGTCAGGTTGGATCAGGCCCTGAGCAACCTGGGCTAGCAGAAGGTGTCCCTGCACATGGCAGGGAGGTTGGAACTGGATGAGCTTTGAGGTCTCTTCCAACCCAAACCATTCAACTGAGAGAGTTGGGGTTCTGCAGCCTGGAGAGGAGAAGGTTTCTAGGAGACCTTGGAGTAGCCTTGCAGGATCTGAAGGGGGCTCCAGGAAGGCTGGGGAGGGACTATTGACAAGGTCTGGGAATGGCAGGACAAGGGGAATGGGTTTGAAGTGGCAGAGGGGAGATTGAAAGTGAATGTTAGGAGGGAGTTGTTTGCAGTGAGAGTGGTGAGACACTGGCACAGGTTGCCCAGGGAGGTTGTGGCTGCTCCCTCCCTGGAGGTATTCAAGGCCAGGATGGAGGAGAGTTTGAGTGCCCTGTGCTAGTGGGAGGTGTCCCTGCCTATGGCAGGGGGTTGGAGCTAGATGAGCTTTGAGGTCCCTTCTAACCTTCCCATTCTATGATTCTGTGAATCTAGGAATTGGAGAGAGAGAAAATGCTTGTCATCTTATCCATAAATAAAAGTGCAAGATGAAGAAAGAGTAGCTTTAGAAAAGATACAAACAGCAAATCCTCTTTAATTTAAAACTCTTCACCTTTATGCAGAGCTCATGCCCACCTCTGCTCAGAAAAGCTTCTCTTCATGCACCTGGTTTTAAAAATCCTGACTCCAGAGCCTCGTGGATTTAACCAGGTTACCCCATTCTGAAACTCCACACTGCCAGGGGTGTGCATCAGCACTTGCTGCTCTCTGGAGCAAGGCAAAGCCCCCACAGATGATGCAGCCACTCTTTGCCCAAGGTACAAACAAGCAGAGAATCATAGAATCACAGCATCACAGAATCCTGGAATCACAAAATCATAGAATCACAGGATCATGGAATCACAGCATTGCAGTGTCATAGAACCAGTCAGGGCTGGAAGGGACCACAAGGAGCATCCAGTTCCAACCCCCCTGCCATGCCCAGGGACACCTCACACCAGATCAGACTGGCCACAGCCTCAGCCAGTCTGGCCTTAAACACCTCCAGGCATGAGGCTTCCACCACCTCCCTGGGCAATCCCTGCCAGGCTCTCACCACCCTAATACTGGACAGCTTCTTCCTAACATCCAGTCTGACTCTCCCCATTTCCAGCTTGGTTCCATTCCTCCCACTCCCATCACTCCATGACAGCCTCAAAAGTCCCTCCCCAGCTTTCTTGTAGCCCACTTCAGATCCTGCAAGGCCACAAGAAGGTCCCCTGGGAGCCTTCTCCTCTCCAGCCTGCACAGCCCCAACTGCCTCAGTCTCTGCTCACAGCAGAGCAGCTCCAGCCCTCTGCTCATCCTCATGGCCCTGCTCTGGACACCTTCCAGCACCTCCACATCCCTCTTGTCCCAGAGGCTCCAGCACTGGATGCAGTGCTCCAGGTGGGGGCTCAGCAATGGGGAGCAGAAGCCCTCACTGTATATGTTGGCAGAGGAGATCTGGAGAGTAACTCCCAGCAGTGGCCTCCTCCTGAAGTGTTGTGTGTGTGTGTCAAAGACCAGAAATCACAGAAACAGGGAATGGTTACCATTGGAAGAGAAGTTTAACAACACTAAGTCCAAGCCCTGACCCAGCACTGCCAGCTCACCACTAACCCATGTCCCTCAGCACCACATCTGCACAGTTTCCAAACCCCTGCAGGGATGGGGCCAGCACCACTGGGCAGCATGGGTCAGCTCCTGACAGGCTTTGGAGAAGAAATTCTTCATCATCTCCAACCTAAACCTCTCCTGGTACAACTTGAGGCCATTTCTTTTTGTCCTATCACCTCTTCCTTGGGAGAAGAGCCCAACCCACACCTCACTGCAACCTCCTTTTAGGGAGCTGTAGTGAGCAATGAGCTCTGCCTTCAGCCTCTCTTCTCCAGGATGGATGACCCCAGCTCCCTCAGCTGCTCCTCCCCAGTCCTGCTCTCCAGACTCTTTGGTCCCCTTCTCTGGACCTGCTCCAGCCCCTCGTTGTCCTTCTTGTAGGACCTGAACCCAGTACTCAAGGTGTAGCCTCACCAGTGCTGAGTACAGAGGGACAATCACTGCCTTGCTCCTGCTGGCCACACTCTTGCTGATGCAAGCCAGGCTGCTGGTGGCCTTCTGCTGACTGATGTTCATACAATTGCCAACCAACCCCCCCAGGTCTTGCTCTGCTGGGCAGCTTCCAGCCACTCTGCCCCAAGCCTGGAGCAGTCAGGAGGTTGTTGTGACCCAAGGGCAGGACCCAGCACTTGGCTTTGCTCAGACAACCAACCTCAGCCCATTGATCCAGCATGGCCAGAGAAGTCTTTTTCAGAGCAAGCTTCACACAGTACTCTTTAAAGTATAGAAGAGCAATGCTTTAAAAAGCACCTAAAAACACAAAATAAAATAAAGCAAAACAAAACCACAAAAAAAAAACCCCACAAACAAAAAAACCCAGAAGATTTTGCCTATTTTGTTCAAGTGATTTTGCCCTAAGTTCTGCTTCTCTGTTGTCCCAATTTGCTTTAATATGAAAAAAGAAAAAGGAAAAAATCTAATCTCTGCTTGTAAAGCAGATTATGCATGTATTAAATTCTTTAAAATTAGAATATACTTAATGCCACATTAGTTCCAGGCATGCAGAGCAGGAGAAAGAATTAAACACCTAAACAACAGGAGTGGGCTTTATGCTTCAATGTCTGCTTGGCTCCAATTCTCATTTGGTAAAGCTAAATGATGTACAATCCACCACTTAATGAAATGCAGTCATGAATTTAGTGTTGGATTGGTTGGGTTGGGGTTTTATTCCCCCCTGAACAAATCACAAAACAAAAGATTTAAGCCAGCCAATACTTTGAATGGAGAGAAATCAAGGTCAGTGCATCCTCTTGGCTGTAGAAGCTCTTTCCCCCATCCCCTTGGCTGTAGAAGCTCTTTCCCCCATCCCCTTGGCTGTAGAAGCTCTTTCCCCCATCCCCTTGGCTGTAGAAGCTCTTTCCCCCATCCCCTTGGCTGTAGAAGCTCTTTCCCCCATCCCCTTGGCTGTAGAAGCTCTTTCCCCCATCCCCTTGGCTGTAGAAGCTCTTTCCCCCATCCCCTTGGCTGTAGAAGCTCTTTCCCCCATCCCCTTGGCTGTAGAAGCTCTTTCCCCCATCCCCTTGGCTGTAGAAGCTCTTTCCCCCATCCCCTTGGCTGTAGAAGCTCTTTCCCCCATCCCCTTGGCTGTAGAAGCTCTTTCCCCCATCCCCTTGGCTGTAGAAGCTCTTTCCCCCATCCCCTTGGCTGTAGAAGCTCTTTCCCCCATCCCCTTGGCTGTAGAAGCTCTTTCCCCCATCCCCTTGGCTGTAGAAGCTCTTTCCCCCATCCCCTTGGCTGTAGAAGCTCTTTCCCCCATCCCCTTGGCTGTAGAAGCTCTTTCCCCCATCCCCTTGGCTGTAGAAGCTCTTTCCCCCATCCCCTTGGCTGTAGAAGCTCTTTCCCCCATCCCCTTGGCTGTAGAAGCTCTTTCCCCCATCCCCTTGGCTGTAGAAGCTCTTTCCCCCATCCCCTTGGCTGTAGAAGCTCTTTCCCCCATCCCCTTGGCTGTAGAAGCTCTTTCCCCCATCCCCTTGGCTGTAGAAGCTCTTTCCCCCATCCCCTTGGCTGTAGAAGCTCNTTCTCCCATCCCCAACCCTCTGGCTGTAGAAGCTCTTTCCCCCATCCCCAACCCTCTGGCTGTAGAAGCTCTTTCCCCCATCCCCAACCCTCTGGTTGCAGAAGCTCTTTCCCCCATCCCCATCCTCTACTGCCTCAAATCAATAAGTTAAATTTAATTTTGCTCTCCAGAACTTCTGCTTTTGGTCTCAGCAAAACATTGGTGCCCAGAAGAAGAGGTCAGAGATCATTTGGCCTAGGGCCTAAAACACAGAGGACTGCAGACCCTTTGGTCTCCAAAGTCATATCTGCAAGTTCACTCATGGTAGCTCTCCAGCAGAGCAATTGTGCTCTGAGGTTGTCTGCCCTGGTTTCCTGCCATGCCAGCAGAGCACCTGCTGCATCTTCTATATCCACTTTTAATTTCTTCTGCTAAAGTCCCCCACAAATCTTGCCTCTTTATGACTTGAGATGCAAAAGGTGTTTACCCCACAGCTGTTTTTACCACTACCCAAAGAGAGTGAGTTTGTGATTAGGGAGGATAATTATCTGCAGTGGACACTGGTGCTTAAAGTCTGAAATCATAAATTCAACCAAAGCAAGGTGGAAACTGCACTGGAGATGCCATTCTGAGCAGAGAGGGCATCCATCACCACCACAGCTCTTGGAGGCCATGGAAGAGACAAGGGCTGACTCAGCTGAGCAGGTGAAAAGGGAAGCAAGAGGAGGCAGAGCATCATCAGGGGCACTGAACCTGTGCATGGGCAGCTGGGGCTGGGTGAAATGCTGCACTTTGAGCAGAGGTCAGTGGATGAAGCAATTGCAGCTCATGGAGATGTTTAAAGGAATTTACTACTGAGTGCAGTGAGGTTTGCAGTTTGCCTGGAACAGCAGTGAGGGGGGATGGCATCTGCCCTTCTGCTGCACCATCATTCTTCTTCATGTGTGAGAGGAGATTTGGCTTTGGCCAGAGAAAGCAGCCTCACCCTCCAGGCCAAGCTGCTCCTGACCCTACTGGAGCTGGGATTTGAGCCATCAGCCCAGGTCTGGTTTATGGGATAACACTAGGAAAAACCCTTCCTGTGCCCTTCAAGGAGTGGTGAAGTTGTGGCCTGGTTAGTGGATGCAGTGGTAGCAGTCTGAAGGACAAGCTAGAGGACAGGATCACCTTTGCTGTGGGATTTGGGATTGCTGAGGCTGGAGAAGAGAGGCTTCAGGAAGACCTGCTGGGCGCCTCTCAGTACTTAAAGAGGGCCTATAAAAGGATGGGGACAGGCATTACAGCAGGACCTGTTGTGACAGGACAAGAGGTGATGGTTTGAAGCTAAAAGAGGCAGATTCAGAGTGGAGAGAAGGAAGAAATGTTTTACACCAAGGGTGGTGAGACTCTGGCTCAGGTTTCCCAGAGATGTGGGAGATTTCCCATCACTGGAACCATCCCAGGTCAGTTCGTTTGGAGCTCTGAGCAACCTGCTCTGGTTGAAGAAGTCCCTACTGGCTGCAGGACAAGATGACCTTTAAAGGTCCCTTCCAACCTAAAGCACTCCATGGCTCTATACAGCAAACAGACAATTCATCCTGAAAGAAACCCAGGAAGAGCTCCTGAGTGCTTGCTGTGTTATTCCTTACTCTAAATTCTGTTTCTGTTGCTAACATTTGCATGTCTTTAATGAACACTGCACAGCTGAGAGAGGCAGAGGAAGGTGCAGGATGTGAAGATCATTAAATTAAACCAAACCTGAATTACAACAGAATCCAACATTCTGAAATTGTCTGGACAGGCTGTGAAATAAATTCCACCAAACCTCTCAAACTCTCCTGTGAAGAGTCCTTTTGTCTCCAGTGGGACTGTTCCACCGTGTCCAGACCCTGACCTCCCATGTGTTTGCAAACTGAATCCATCTCAGGTAAGATCCTTCAAACTGCCTGAGGGATTTACAGCCCCATAGCCTTTTGCAACAGCCCGAGACATCCAAATCCTCAGCAACCAAACAGCCCCTCAGGTTCTCAAAGCATTCAGTGATCCCCTGAAGCCTCCAGCCCCAAAGGAGGACTTTCTACTCTTGTTTAGAGCAGAGGGAAGGTAGAACACATGGGCAAAGTGAGAGTTCACTTGCACTAGGAGACATTGGAGAGAAGGAAAATTGGGCACCTACCTCTACTCAGATGGGTGACTCCCCTGCAGGTGGTCTGTAGCACTGTAGGTTCTTCTGGAGGGAGGTCTTTCCTCCCAGGTGTTCCACTGCCAAAAACCTGGAGAGAAAAAAGCTAAGAGTGAAATCTCAAGACCCATCAAGCTAGAGCAAATCTCAGCAGAAGAAATGTGGCTTGGGATCCCTCTTCTAGTTCTTTGGGAGTAAGGTTTGAACATGGCTCTGATCCCCAAGAACTTAGAGTCACAGAATCGTAGAATCACACAATCAGTCAGGGATGGAAGGGACCACAAGGATCAGTCAGCTCCAACTCCCCTGCCATGCCCAGGGAGGCCTCACACTAACTCAGGCTGGCCACAGCCTCAGCCAGCCTGGCCTTAAACACCTCCAGGCACGAGGCTTCCACCACCTCCCTGGGCAACCTCTGCCAGGCTCTCACCACCCTCATGCTGAACAACTTCTTCCTCAGTGATGATGTTGTGGGGTGAGGAACGTGGGCACAGCTACAGAATTTTTGCCTTTCTGCAGCTTTGACACAGACTCTGAGTGACCTTCACACATCTCACCCAGTGCAGTGAGAGTAACCCTGGCTCAGACCTTAGGGCCAAGAACTCCTGAGTATCCCAGGCTCACAGAATGTCAGGGGCTGGAAGGGACCCAAAAAGCTCATCCAGTCCAACCCCTGCCAGAGCAAGACCAGACAATCCAGCTTAGGACACACAGGAACACATCCAGACAGGCCTGGAAAGGCTCCACAGAAGGAGACTCCACAACCTCTCTGGGCAGCCTGTGCCAGGGCTCTGGGACCCTTCCAGGCAAGAAGTTGCCCCTTGTGTTGAGCTGGAACCTCCTGTGCTGCAGCTTCCATCCCTTTCCCCTTGTCTCAGGGTACAGATGAGCAGAGGCTGTCTCTGTCCCTGTCCCTTCCTGGCCCCCAGCTCTCAGATACTTATAAACATTTATTAAATCCCCTCTCAGTCTTCATTCTGTAGCAAGGTGGAGGTTGCTTGGCACAGGTTAGTGGCAGAAAGGTGGGTCCTGAGCAGCAGTTCTGAGAGTGTGCACTAAGTGCTGGGCTTGGGCAGCTGACAAAAAGCCCTTTTGGAGATGAGCACTAAATCTTTGTGCTAAGCACAGAGAGAAGAACCTGGGTTTCTTTTGCTCTGATTCTTTCTTTGACTTCAGGGGAGGAAAAAAAAAACAACAACCCACAACCCAACCCCTGACTACCATATGATGTGTCCTATTTAAGCACTTTTTGCATGAGAGGAATAGAAAATGAACAAAATAACCCAACTCTGAGCCCAGTCTTGTCATCATGCTGTGTGACACTCACCTCTGCCACCTTCCCTCTCACATTAAAAAAAAAAAAAAAAAGAATGGATTTCTATTTTTATTCCTGATATTTTAACTCTGTTACTACAGTTGTTAGAGTAGGCTGCTGGAGCTGGACCTTTCAGCACATGGACAGGTCAGAGGAAGTACTGAGGTAGGAGCTGTCCTAAGAGATGTCAACACTGAGTTCCTCACGAATGAAGCATCAAGCATGGGTACTGATGAGCATCACCCACATAAGGATGGGAGTCTTGGTGGAAGGAGTGGGGCAGGGGTGGAGGAGGCAGGGCAAAAGGCATTTTGTCTCTTGCATTGGAAAGCATTGACCTAGTAGCTTGGTTTGGGCTGGAAAAGCTCTCTAAGGTCATCAAATCCAACCACCAACCCAACACCACCAAGCCTATCCAACCATGCCCTGAAGTGCCATGGCTGTAGGTTTCATAGAGTCATAGAATGGTAAGGTTGGAAGGGACCTCAAGGATCATCCAGTTCCAACCCCCTGCCATAGGCAGGGACACCTCCCACTAGCACAGGTTACTCAAGGCCTCATCCAATCTGGCCTTGAACACATCCAGGGAGGGAGCATCCACAACCTCCCTGGGCAACCTGTTCCAGTGCCTCACCACCCTCACTGTAAAGAACTTCCTCCTAACATCCAGTCTAAATCTCCCCCTCTGCCAGGTTTCTTGAACTCCATCACCTCCCTGGGCAGCCTGTGCCAATCTCTGACCACTCTTGCAACAAACTGTTCCTAATCTCCAACCTAAACCTGCCCTGGCACAATTTCAGGCCATTTATTCTCCTTCTATCACCTGATACCAGTGAGAAAAGACCAACCCCACCTCACTCCACCTTTCTTTCAGGCTGCCAAGAAGTAGTCCATGATAACTATCCAGAGGCTCCATTCACACCTGTACCCTTACATCAGAGTGGGCTGTAGGGTCCAAACATGTTTCTCACTAACGGGCAGGGGCAGGAACACCTCCCACTAGAACAGGTTGCTCAAGGTCTCATCCTGCCTGGTGCTGAACACCTCCAGGGAGGTTTGATCTTTGATCACTTTGTGTGCTTTTGTGCTCCACAACCTCCCTGGGCAACTTGTGCCAGGGTCTCACCACCCTCACTCCTTCCTAAAATCCACTTTCAGTCTCCCCTCTGCCAGTTTAAACCCATTCCTCCTCCTCCTCCTCCTGGCATTACAAGACCTTGTCTCTCCCCAGTCCCCTTCAAACCCAGTCCCTTCAGATTCATATAGAGTGGTTTAGGTTGGAAGGGACCTTCAAGATCATCCAGTTCCAATCCCCTGCCATGGGCAGGGACACCTCTCACCAGCCCATATTGTTCAAGCCCCCAACTAACCTGACCTTGAACACCTCCAAGGAGGAAGCATCCTCATCCTCCACAAACAACCTGTTTCAGCATCTCCCCACCCTCACTGTTGCTGACCTCCAGCCTAAAATCTGCCCTCTTCCTTTTCAGCCTCGGAGAGCTGTGCACCTTGAAATAAAACTAAAAGCTTTAAAGCTCCACTACAAGCACAAACCTAATTCATTCCAACCACAGAAGCTGTTCTGGGGCCACGAAAAGAATTCGCTCTCCCACGGCGCGGCAGAGCACAAACAACTTCTCTAATTAATTCACAATCAGGGTAGCATTCCTGCCTGAAACAAGTCATCAGGTGGTTGTTCTGTTGTTTTGTTTTGTTTCTAGTCTCAACAAAGAGTGGATGCTGCTCTCATCAAAGGCTCCTCACCACGCAGAAGGAGGCAGAGCAGCAGATGCTGCTGCACCATCATAGCCGATTTGAAATGCGGCAATAAAGGATGAGCTTGGGCTACATCTTCACTGGTGTCAGAAATCACCTCTAAGCTCTTCCTCTGAGCCTCTCCAGCCCTCCCTGTGAGCCTCTGGTGCTCACTGTGGGCCTGTCCCACTTAGCACTTGCTGCTTGATATGCATATGAGCTGCCACCAGCTCCTGTGGCTCGTTCCAGTACAAGGCAGCGGTGCCGCAGCCTGCTTGGTCCCTTCCAGCCCAAACCGTGCTTGTTTGCACAAGGATGAGCTCCTGCAGAGCAGCTGCTGTGCCCCTCCAGGGACAGCACATGTGCTTGTTGAGAGAACACAGCAGTGTCTCCTCTTTGTTTTGGGGTGCCTCAGGAGGTCCATCACCTCACCGAGTGACACATTCACCCAGCCATGAGAGGCTGTCCCAGACAGGTGTGTGACAGGTAGAGGCACAGCTGTAGAGCTGTCAGCTGTCTGCAAAACCTGCTCCTCTGATCCCCTCCAGCAAGGTAGGGGAGGGGGGAGAAGCTGGTCCCTTCTGATGTTGCTTCCCTCCAACATGAGAAGAGGTCTGACTCCCTGCTAAACCCAAGGAGAACACTTTGTGGTTGGGCTGACAGGGAGCTGGAGTTTGCCTTTCTGCTCTAATGCCACACAAACGAAGCCACATCCTTCATCTTCCTGCACTTTGGGATGCTCACAAAAGCCCTGGGTAAGGCAGTTCTGAAGAAGCACTTGATTTTATTTTCCTTCTTCTCCTTCTTAATGGTAGCAAATCTTCTAAAGTTACAGCACATTTAGTTCCATTTTAATTTAGGACTTTTTAAATGAGGACTTTCCAACAGCATCCCTAATCAACTGTAGTTGTAGTAACAGCCCTAATCCATTTAAAGTATGAAACAGAGCTGCATTCCTTACATTTGGAAATAAATTACTGAACGAGCTTTATAGCAAATATAATTCAGTTCAGCACCAGAGCTTAATGAAGAAGTAGCAAAAAGAAACAAATTACACATCCTCTGGTTAATTTACAGAGCAAATATCCACATTGTGCAAAGGGAATCTCATCACGGGCAGGCAAATGCCTTCTGCTAAGCTTCTCTCTTGGAATTAGACCATGAAAATGGACTTTTTTTGGTTGTTCTTTTCCTTTCAATGTGGACATTACTCCACAATGGCCGTGTTTTAACACCTCACACACGAAGAGAGACCGAGGGAGATGGGGTTGTGCAGGCTGGAGAGGAGAAGGCTCCCAGGGGACCTTCTTGTGGCCTTGCAGGATGTGAAGGGGGCTACAAGAAAGCTGGGGAGGGACTTTTGAGGCTGTCAGGGAGTGACAGGACTGGGGGGAATGGAACCAAGCTGGAAATGGGGAGATTCAGACTGGAGATTAGGAAGAAGTTGTTGAGCATGAGGGTGGTGAGAGCCTGGCAGGGGTTGCCCAGAGAGGTGGTGGAAGCCTCATGCCTGGAGGTGTTTAAGGCCAGGTTGGATGAGGTTGTGGCCAGCCTGAGCTAGTGTGAGGTGTCCCTGGGCATGGCAGTGGGTTGGAGCTGGTTGATCCTTGTGGTCCCTTCCAGCTCTGACTGATCCTATGAAAAAGCCTTTTCTTCTCTTCTCTAAAATCTTATTGGTGCTATAAACTGAAAGAAGAGCCCAAACCCCCTGAGGTCAGAGGTTTACAGCACCGCCTACATATTCCACACTTACAAAACCACCTCTGCTTTAGATCCCTCCTCTCACAGAGCTTCATCCCCATGCACTGTTGCACAGGTTCCACAACCAGCAAGCAGATGCAGTAAAAGCCTTGAGCCTTTCACCACAGCAAAACTGACAACCAGATTTACCTGAGAGAATCCAACCACGGGGGACCACACCTGGGTCAGAGATCAGAGACCACTCAGAGATGTTGTTACCCAAAAGAAATAATCATAGAATGGTAAGGTTGGAAGGGACATCAAGGATATCTAATTCCAACCCCCTGCCATAGCCAGGGACATATCTCACTAGCACAGGTCACTCAATGCCTCCTCCAACCTGGCCTTGAACACCTCCAGGGAGGGAGCAGCCACAACCTCCCTGGGCAACCTGTGCCAGTGTCTCACCACACTCACTGCAAACAACTTCCTCCTAACATCCACTTTCAGTCTCCCCTCTGCCACTTCAAACCCATTCCCCTTGGCCTGCCATTCCCAGACCTTGTCAATAGTCCCTCCCCAGCACTCCTGTAGCTCCCTTCAGACCCTGCAAGGCCACTCCAAGCTCTCCTGGAAGCCTTCTCCTCTCCAGGCTGCACAGCCCCAACTCTCTCAGCCTGTCCTCACAGCAGAGCTGCTGCAGCCCTCTCAGCATCTTGGTGGCCTCCTCTGCACTGGCTCCAACACTTCCATGGCCTTCCTGTGCTGGGGGCTCCAGGACTGCAGGTGGGGTCTGAGGAGAGCAGAGCCAAGGGGCACAATCCCCTCCCTTGCCCTGCTGCCCACACTGCTCTTGATGCTTTGTAACAAAGCAGGATCCCAGTGCTTCCAGCTTTCGAGCTGAGGGGCCACACAGAAATGAGTTTGGAGAAGCAGGAGATAAAAATTATGTTTCCCCAGAACTCCAAAGAGCCTGCTGGATAAAATCCATATGTTCATTTTCATGCATAAAGCATCTGCAGCAAAGGACAATTTCAGACAATAGGGTTTGGGCAAAGCAGCCTTTCCCTGGAAAGCCACCACAGCAACAGGAAAGCACTTCTCAGAAGGGGTATAGGCAGGCTGTAAATGTTTATTGTGTTATTATTGACAATTAGCTGTTTAAAGACTGGGATTAGTCGATGGGTAGCTCAGAAAATGCTGTGTTATGGCTTAATTGCTTCAGTGTCTAATTCATTTTAAAAATACCCTGTAGATAAAGAAGATAGTAAAAGAGTGGATGCCTCTTTATGAATGGAAATTGTACTCTGCCTTCCTGTCAGCCAGATACTTCTTGTCTCTGCTTCCACCAGCAGCAGCAAAGTAGTAATTCTGCAGTGGTCCTTCCTTCTCTCTTCCTACCTACTGGGCATGGCTGATTTTTTAGCTTACAAATCGAGATCAGAAGTGGCTGTGAACTCAATCCCCTAATAAAGTGACAGGCAGTGATATTTGTAAGGGATTTTTGCACAACTGACAACCTACAGTCTGCTAAATGCCAGAGGGGTGAGAGTTGGAAGGGAGCTCTGGAGATGATCCAATCTAACCCCCCGTGATGAAGCAGAGGCACCTGCAGCAGCTTGCCCAGGAGCACAATGGCCAGGGGGGTTCAGTGTCTCTCCACAACCCCTCTGGACAGCCTGCTCCAAGGCTCCACCAGCTTCACACCAGAAAGGTTTCTCCTCATTTTCAGATAAAATCTTCTAGGTTCCAGTTTGTGCTCACTGCCCCTTGGCCTGTCTCTGGGCACCACTGAGCAGAGTCTGGCCCCATCCTCTTGCCCCCAACCCCTTAGCTCCTGTTGAGCATTGCTCAGATCCTCTCTGGGTCTGCTCTTGCTCAGGCTCACCAGCCCCAGGGCTCTTAGCCTTTGCTCCTCACAGAGCTGCTCCAGGCCCCTCAGCATCTTCTTAGCCTCCACTGAACTCCTTCCAATAATTTTTTGTCTCACTTGAATTGAAGATCTCACTGGTCAGAGATCTTCAGGTGTGACCTCATGGAGCAGAGCTGATGGGGAAGAGAACTTCCTTTGGTCTGCTGCCCACATTCCTCTTCATGCACCCCAGGAGCCCTTTTTGGTCATAAGAACACGTCGTTGGCTCATGGTCAGCTTATCCACCAGCACTCCCAGTGCCTTCTCTGTGCAGCTGCTTCCCAGCAGGCTCCCCCTCAGCTGTCCTGGTACAGAGAGCTGTCCCTCCCCAGCTGTATGAGCCTACACTTGCTCATACTACTGCTAACATTGTGCTAAGGCATGAGATGCCTTTGGGCTCAGAGCACCACCAAGACAGTCAGCAGCTGTTCCAAAGCTGCCCAGAGAAGAGAGATCTCCTTTGCTGCAACACAGACCTTAGCGGTGTCCTACAAGTCCAGAAGTCATTAACCAAACCTGGTTTGTTCCCAACTGGAAAGAGAATTGTTTCCTGTAACAGGTTTTCCAGTCTAACACTCAATGATCAAGCCACTGGCTTCTTGCAAACATTCCAAGGACCAACAGACTCACCAGGCAGGAAATTTTCCCTCTATCCAGACTCACTTTCAGGCCATTACACTTAATTCCAGTGCACTAAATAATTTGTTCCTGAAAGGCTGACCTTCTGAATATTGCACACCAGTATCACCTTGCAGTTAAATTATACATTTTTAGGTCTTCCAGCCTATCACCATAAGTGAGCCCATTCCTCCAGCCCCCTTTTCAATTTTTAATTTCTTTCTATGAAGATTGCAGAGGTAAAAAATGAGAAATCTTTTCCTCCAAAGGATGGGCTGCAGAAATCAATAAGAGCTCCCACGCAGGGCTCTGGTTGGAGAGCAGAAGAGGTCACTGAAATATCAACAAACCAGTCTCAAATGGAAAAAAAAAAAAATGGGAAGGAAGACAATTCTGAAGACATGCTTGGGTTAGAAATCATCATTTGACTCTTCTTCTGCTCCCTGTATTTGCCAATATCTTCTTGATAATGAGGTGAAGCCAGTGTGAGGGAAGACTCATTGCCTCTCTCCTCTCTGACAAGACACTCGTATTTATGAAGCACTAAATTAAAATGGACTTTTTAACATACATTCGTGTCTAATGAACTCATCTATAAAGGCAATATGCTCTTCTCTTCAATCCCTCATTAAAGGCCACTTAATGCTAATTATTTGTATTAGCAGAGTTCCTAGCTGCCCCCATAATAAATTAGGTATTTCTTGTAGTGGGTGCCTCGCTCCAGCAGTCTTTGCTCCAGAGGCTGCCTTGCTGAGGGTAGTCTGCCAACTGCTGCTGCAGGGATGTTGCTCAGATGTGAGGGATCAAGGGCACAGCTCTTGGGAGGAGCAACTGAAGGAATTGGGGTCGTCCAGCCTGGAGAAAAGGAGGTTCAGGGGAAAGCTTCTCGGTCTCTGCATCTCTCTGAAAGGAGGTTGGAGGCAGGTGGGCATAGAATCATAGAATGGTAAGGTTGGAAGGGACCTCAAAGCTCATCTAGTTCCAACCCCCCTGCCATAGGCAGGGACACCTCACACTAGCACAGGTCACTCAAGGTCTCATCCAAGCTGGCCTTGAACATCTTCAGGGAGGTTCTGGAGCACAGAAGCATCCAATGTGATCTTTGATCACACTCTGTGCTTCTGTGCTCCACAACCTCCCTGGGCAACCTGTGCCAGTGTCTCACCATCCTCACTGCAAACAACTTCCTCCTAACATCCACTTTCAAGCTCCCCTCTGACACTTCAAACCCATTCCCCTTGTCCTGGCATTCCCAGACCTTGTCAATAGTCCCTCCCCAGCCTTCCTGCAGCCCCCTTCAGATCCTGCAAGGCCACTCCAAGCTCTCCTGGAAGCCTTCTCTTCTCCAGGCTGCAGAGCCCAAACTCTCTCAGCCTGTCCTCACAGCAGAGTTGCTGCAGCCCTCTCAGCATCTTGGTGGCCTCCTCTGGACCCACTCCAACAGTTCTGTGCCCTTCATCAGTCTCTTCTCCCAAAGGGTAAGAGACAGGACAAGAGCAAATGACAAGTCACACTAGGGAAGGTTTGAGGTGGATACTCAGAATGATTTCTTCCTCCAAAGGGCTGTCAATGTCTGGAACAGGTTTCCCAGGGCAGTGGGGGAGTCCTCATCTCTGGAGGTATTTAAAAGCTGCAGAAGAATGGTGCTGAAGGACACAGTTTTGTGATGATTGGGCAGCACTTCAGACTTCATCTGAAAGGTCTCCTTCAGCCAAAATGATTCTACAACTCTATGACCTTGGGCAGAACAGCATTCTAAAGCATCACCACCAGAAATCATTGCAACACCAAAAGAGCTTTTCTAGGAGAAGAGGTCCTCATGGCTCTGTGACAGATGGTTGCTGGGTGTAGGAGGAGTACCTGTGCCCTGTGGCTGAGCTAAGCTGCACCTTGTAGTACAGAGAACTAATATTGCAGAGAGAGTGGCAATATCGGCACTCTCCTCTTCTCTTGTAAACTGGCACTGAACAAGAGCCTTGTGCACAACCAAGCACAACTCTCTCTAAAGCTGTTATGACTTCCCAAAGCAAAGAGAAGCCTCACACAGCTACCAGCTGCTCTTGTCTAACTTTTACATCTCAAAGGTGGGGGAGTTGGGGTTGGTGGTTTTACTTAGACAATTCCCCTTCAGGACATATCAATTGAGGGGAAAAAGGAGAGACATTTACCCAAGCAGCAAGCATCACTTCATGAAGGCAAAACTATTTCTTTGTACACAAAGGAAACAAAAAAAAAAAAACAACCCTCAAAACCAAACAAAAAAACCCACAAAACAAAACCAACCAAAACCAAACAACCAACCCAATTCTATTTCTTTTTTAAAGTCTCTTTTGAGAGCACATCTATGTCTGAGCCCAAATCCTAAATCTCATAATCTCTTTGGGAGGGTTACATCAGAGCTCCTAATCTCATTTGCAGAATGCTCCCACATCTACACTTCACTTAAAGACATTAAGATCCTAAATGGAAGAGTCAAGCAAAAGGTGATTTTTTTAAGTCACAGAACTGTTATAAACTCTACATGCAAACATCTCCATCTCCAGCCTCCTTTTGTAGGCTATTCAGGCAAAAAAAACCAAACTTGCCTGGCAGCAAGGCAAGAACCAACCCCACCTGAAGCAGTAGTAAAAATTCCTATGAGTCTACCTACAGGAGAGAGTTGTTCTCCTCAGAGTGCCCTTTAAATCACCACAGAACCTGCCCCACCAAAATCCTCATCTCCAAGGCTCCAAGATACTTAACAAAATGCCATTGATATTCTGAGCCTTTTAAGTTCCACACTCCAGCTGACAAACTTTTCATCACATTTCAGCCACGAAGAAGTGGCCCAAGCCTGGCAGAGCTCACCAGAAATGCAGACAGCATCTTCCTAATCCTGCCACCTCACATTTTTTTCTTGTTCCCCCCCCTCTCTGTATTTGCCTTGCTGAGTTCCACACACAATCTGCTCTGCAATAATAGGAGGCAGAGAGGACTTAAGAGAACAAAACCCTCCACAGAAAAGTATTAATTTTTTTTATTTGCTTCTCAGCTATTGTAATAAAAAGAAAGGGACACAGAACCAGCTTAGCTCATTTGTTCAGCCTCCAATTATTGCTTATTACACTCCAAAAAAGTTTAATGTCTGCCTAATCTTGACTGATAGCCCTAATCAAACTTTTCCTTCTTTTTTTTTTTTTTTTTTTTTTTACCTT
>VWZE01010694.1:0-29905 GCA_013396675.1 Eubucco bourcierii
TTACCATTCTATGATTCTATGATTCTATGAACCTACTCTTGTAGAAGCTTCTCTCTCTTACAAATTCCAGCAATTTTTGTCACTGCTGAGCAACAGGAACAAACTTAGGTATTGGCAAGTAATCTTTAACTGTTTCAGACAAAAGCAACAACATGAAGTTGCCCAGTAGCTCCTGTCTGCTGTTGATGAGGAGACCACCCAGTAAACACATTAGACAATGCTTTCAGAGCATATGCTAGGCACTTCTCTAGGAACCAAGCTCAAAGCTAAAAAGACTAAGCACTTCTGAATTCCAAAAGAAAACCTAAGATTTGAGATCCCTAACAATGGAAGTTAAAACAAACCCTAAAATGGCCTTGTGGCACATTGTATTCTATGTTGTTCAAGTGGGAATAAGCTCCAAATAAAACCTACATGCACAAATTGCGAGCCATGGGGCAGGTTCTCCTATCTGAAAGAGACAGCTGCTTTTTGTACTAGATCTGCAGAAGTGCTTTGTTTGCTACTATTAGAAATGTGTTTTGTTTTCTCTAGAAACAGATGTTAAAATGGTTCCTAGAACCAGATAACAGTGCCAAAATAAAAGCAGGCTGAAGCAACGTAGTGGTTTTGTGTTGCCTTCTGTTGCCTCTGTTTTTCAGGCTTTTCTTTGGTTTTGAAGTGGCTTGACAGAATTCCTTTACACTAATGCCTCAGCAGGAAAAACATCATGCAATTGCATCTGGAGATTGTTTTATATCCTAGGTAGTAAAACAATCAATAACTTCGAAAAACTCATCACTGCTTGCAAGACCATCTCAGAAGCATGAATTGCACAAAGAAAATTATTTCCTGTTTTCCGGTGCGGTAACACTCAGCTCCTCCCCATCCTCCCTGCATTTTAAATGGATTTTTAAAATTATTATATTAGAAAAGCTTGAGCTCATGCTAAGAACCCTTTGAATATTAACACAGTTAATGTCATCAGTAATACTCTGAGTTTGCAGAAACAGCAGGTGAATCAAGAGGGATGATGTATTCATCTGAGAAAAGAATGTGACCTTTAAAATCCAGAATGCAATTTTAAAGTGGGTTGATTGTAGCTCAGTGGAAAGAACAAAACTGACTGTAACTAAGGAGAAAGCTAATAGACACCACATACACAAGGGAAACTAAAAATACACTTGAAATATAAAACACTGGGACCTCCTTACAGAAGATGCCTCACCTATATAAAAAAGTGAGACAGATCACAGGACAGCTTGAGAAGCTACCCCTAGAAACTCTATGATGAGGTAAAGGCAATGGAAAGAACATTCCTACAATTCAAATCTGGATGGATAGTCTTTTTTAATCCAAAATGCTTAAGTTAAATGCTTTAAACTCCAAAAAAAAAAAAAAAAAAGGCATAAGTTTTCCTACTTTTTAATCTTAGCACATCAAACAATTTTCATCTGCAAGTGGATGCTGAAAGTGATGCAGCGATTGAAACAATTTCATTTCGTCTTCGGAACATTCAATCATTTCAGCACAGCTGAACTATTATGATAATATTTCAAGGTTCTCAGCAATAAGTGAAACTAGAGAGAGTTTCATGGAAATAATCTATCAAGGGGTCCTGGTGAGTAACTTCGTTTTCATAGATGAGGTTGTAACCAGAAGCCCTCAGAGGAATTCACCTCCCTGCAAATTGTGACGGCCTATTGTTCTTTAAGGAGTTGCAACAGAGGATGTCAGGAGAGTCATGCAACAAAATTAGCTTTAATGGAATGCTGCACTTTGAACCTCCACATGCCTCTTTATTTTATACCATTGTCCAATAGTTTTAAAATGTGCATTATATTGGCCTGCTTATAAAAGAAAGCTTGACTTGATTCCATTTTTGCAACATTGTAAGAGTGGATTTTTTTTTTCTTCCCCCCACATGTCTAAAAGGATCTTCACACTTCCCCATACTGACAGGGCACAGACCTGAGCAGAGGAACAAAGACTTCTTTGACCACATTTTTTAATGGGATAAACATGGCTGCTTAGCTGGCGTTTTCATAGAGTTTCACTTGAATGACCTGTAGCCTTGTGTGAAGGTGGGGGGAACAACAACCAAACCCCAAACCTAAAAGGCTTTTAAAAGGTGGTTTTATACAGCACTGTTTGTGGCCAGTCGATGCCTTTGTTCCTTGAAGGCCTCTGCAATAATTTCTCTATTGAGCAAAGTGATGTTTACTGAAAACGGCACAGTTGAGCATCAGCAGGTCCCCCTGCTGTTCCGTTTATCTATCCTCTGAACTCTAAGCGACACCTCGGTCTGAAACTGTCCCCCTGGTAAAATAAGCAACTGACACCACAAAAAGCCTAGATGACTTCCAACTGCCAGTGCTTATGTTGTGACTAGGCACTTTCCCCACCCCCATTAATGAATTTTTCCTTTTTTGCCTCATGTCTCTTCTCACAAAGCTTTCCAACACTCATCTCCAAAGCCTACTACTTCTGGTAATTCACAGATTTATCAGATTCATGTATTTCAGAAGAATATGTAATTTACTGGATGTATTAATGTATCACATTCTCCTAAGAGCAGATCTGCAGACTGGAAATTGGCAGGTGATAGAGTTTTGGCATGAATTCATTCACTGTGCTACCAGTTTACACAGCTTCACACTGTCACTATCATCTACCTTGGGCTACATCAGATAGGAGATGAATCTTAAAACTTAACTGGAAGGCAGCATGTCCTACTGAACAGACACTGTAGTACAGATCAGTGCCTAATAACTTCATTCCTAGTACTACACTGTGCTTCAAAAACTTCAAACATGTCCTCAAGATAGCTTTTTAGTAACTGCTTATTGTAGAGACTGGGAAATAAGCACAAAGACTTGCCCAGAGCCACACCATGCACCAGTAACAGAAGAGGAAAGACATCTCTAGAGGTGTTTGGCTTCAAATCTTGTGCTTCAAAAGACAGTGCTGCTTCTCTCTTTCAACAGCCAGGAACTGTGCTCATCAGCTAATGGAAACTCTTACTCTGACTTGGAGTGACCCTACAGTAGCACAGATTGCTGCAATCATGCTACAGAGCAGATGCCAGTGGTTTCTTTTGCTCCATGTTTTTCTTGCTTTTGGTGATTTCTCATTTACCCTGACAAGAAAGCAGGGTGGTTCTGAATCACTGCCAAGCATTACTAATGGACATGGCGGGGGGGNATTAGAAGTAATTTTTTGTGTCTAAAATGGCATATTGAAGTAGGACAAAAAAAAAAATCCCACAAACTAAAACAGATGTATTATCTCTGCCAATCTAAGCAAAATGATTCTAGGCAGAAAAAAAGAGTAAACACTGAAACTTATCAATAAGATTCTTGTTCATCAAGACAACTTAAACCAACCAGAAATATAAATTAGGAGTCATGGGGGGAAATACTGCATTTATTCCTTTCTTGGTTCATATTGATTCTATGATTCTATGACCTGGGGGTCTGGGGTGATGAAAAGCTCAACATGAGCCTGCAGTGCGAGTGCAGCCCAGACAGCAACCGAGTCCTGGGCTGTAGCAAGAGCAGTGTGGCCAGCAGGGCAAGGGAGGGGATTCTGCCCCTTTGCTCTGCTCTCCTCAGACCCCATCTGGAGTCCTGTGTGCAGTTCTGGAGACCCCAGCACAGTAAGGACATGGAACAGTTGGAGCAGGTCCAGAGGAGGCCACGAAGTTGCTCAGAGGGCTGGAGCATCAGGACACAGTCTCAGGCTGCGCCAAGGCAAGTTTAGGCTGGAGGTGAGGAGGAAGTTCTTCACTGAGAGAGTAATTTGTCACTGGAATGGGCTGCCCAGGGAGGTGGTGGAGTCACCGTCCCTGGAGGCGTTCAAGGCACGTTTGGACATGGCACTTAGTGCCATGGTCTAGTCTTGAGGGCTGTGGTGATGGGTTGGACTTGATGATCTCTGAGGTCTCTTCCAACCCTTGCGATACTGTGATACTGTGATCTCTGCTATAAGGACAGGCTGAGAGAGTTGGGGCTCTGCATCTGGGAGAAGAGGCCAGGTTGGATGAGGCCTTGAGTGAGCTGTACTAGTGGGAGGTGTCCCTGCCTATGGCATGGGGTTGGAAATAGATGATCTTTGAGGTCCCTTCCAACCTTATTCTATGATTCTATGATTCCAGCACAGTTCCTGTGGAACTTTTTTTTTCAACTCTGGACCCTGAAGTATATTTGGAGCATGAAGTGCTTCAATGAAGTCCTCATATGGGTCATGCTTAGTATCACAGGTTGTTTCTTCAAGCAGTCAGCTGAGTTAAAGAATCTCCGCCGCTCTAAAAACGAGAGCTGCCCCAATACAGTTTCTGACATCCTTTCATATACAAGGTTTCCTTCCACACCATTTCATTAGCTGCAAAAAGGAGTCCAAGGAGTGGAAGCACAGCACTTTTTCATGTATTCAAATTGTCCTCAAAATTGCCAGCTCTGGGAACTGCAGCAATAATTCTGCAAGCTGCAGTCAGCAGCTAATCAGAAAGGACAAAGTCTCCGGACGAATGCTGCGGCTGTGTGCTGCTGGCAGGGGCAGGCAGGGCCCATTTTGCACAAAGTGCTCATCCATTTTGTACAGAATGACACCCAGAGATTACTAACCCAAGGGCTTGTAAGATCTGAACCAATATAAACATATTTAGCTGAAGTAAGTCCAAACAGCCTGATACCACCTTCACTCCAGCACTCTTGGATTCAGACTCCTGCAACATGGGCAGCCTGTGGTCAAGCCATTAACCTAAGTTTCATAGACAAATCCAAGTCTTGAACTGGTTTGGTTAAAATGCTAAAAATAAGCTCTCTGTGTTAGGCAGAGTTGTGCTTCCAGAATGAATGACACCCAACCAGCTCTATTACAAGCTCTATCACAAGTGTTGGAGCGGGTCCAGAGGAGGACCACAAAGATGATCAGAAGGCTGGAGCAGCTCTCCTATGAGGACAGGTTGAGAGAGTTGGGGTTCTTCAGCCTGGAGAAGAGAAGGCTTCGAGGGGACCTGATAGTAGCCTTCCAGTATTTGAAGGGGGCCTACAGGAAGGCTGGGGAAGGATTATTTACAAGGTCCTGCAACGACAGGACAAGGGGCAATGGGTTTGAACTGGAAGAGGGAAGATTTAGACTGGATGTTAGGAGGAAGTTCTTTACAGTGAGGGTGGTGAGACACTGGAACAGGTTGCCCAAGGAGGTTGTGGATACTCCCTCCCTGGAGGTGTTCAAGGACAGGTTGGATGAGGCCTTGAGTAACCTGTACTAGTGGGAGGGGGTTGGAACTAGATGATCCTTGAGGTCCCTTCCAACCTTACCATTCTATGATTCTATGATTCTATCCACAAACAGACCTGTAACACTGAGATATCCCCTCACACTGTACTGCAATGGAACTGTCTTTTGGGATTAGCTATTTCTTTATCCACTGAAGCTTCCCAGAGTTGGACTGCAAACAGGCAGTCACTACAGGGAAACATCCACCCTATTGCATCTTGCCTGGTTTCTTTTCCTTTTTCATTACATTCTTCCAGACTCTGTCAAGATCAGAGCAGAAAGAAGTCTGAGCACAGTCCTGGAATGGAGGAAAAAAAAAAAAAAAAAAAAAAAAAAAAAAAAAGCAAGCCTCTGGAACAAAGCAGCAAATTCCAGAAGCAGGCTTTTTCTAAGTCAACTTCACTTGAAAAAGTTTCCAGTAGCTCCAGCCTCACCAGATCCAGCTGAGAATGGGCAAGGATTCATTTTTCACTCATTCACTGCTTTTATGCAATCTATTAACACACACACACACACACACACACACACACAGAGTTTAAATTTCTATTAAGGAATCGTTCAAACCTCAGATATCTACCTGTAGTGAAATTAATGATATCTACCTGTAGTGAAATTAAATTTTAAGCCTCCTGCACTTTGGGAGCCTTTGCCTGTGTCTGCTCTCTCCAACAGAGAAAAAAACTCATGAAAAACTATTAGCTTAGTTTAGTTGCACAAATAGGAAAAACCAAAACAAAAACCATTTCAGAAAAGGATACAAATGTACTTAGAAGAGCTTCAAAGTAGCTAGATAATTTTTCAAAATGGTCACTGAATCTTACTTAAATTTGGAAGAAACAAACCTATAAGGAAGGCAGTTTGTGTGGAGTGCATTTTAGTTCAACCAAGATGAGCTGCTTGGCTTCCTAACACTTGTTCTATTTATTCCTCTACTACAATCTTCTCAGTGTGACGTCTTTAACAAGGAGATCACAACATCCTCTACACTGGCCAGGGAGATTAAACAACACACACACACACACACACACACCCTGAGAAAGCAAGAGTCTTTGAGATTTAACTCAAAATCTATGCTGGTTTGCCATGAAGATTTTACATTTAAGTGACTGAATAATGTTAATCTTCCACTAATATTAGACTGTCGTTAGGAACAGGTATTATAGGATAAAACCAAGCAATTTCCTTTTGAAAATAGATTTACCATTGTATAAAAGACATCTGATGATTTTCCCTTGTATTCTTTTTTTCCTAGGGGATATCAGTTTAATGGTGGACTTGCCCATGTCTAGCTGACACTCAGACCACCAGCTAGCAAGCAAGGGGTCATAAAGCTTGATAAATTCACTTTTCCCTACTAGCATGTCAACTGATACACCTTCAGAGCAAACTCCATCTTTTCTAAATGACCAGTACCAGCTTTTGTAGTATTTCTTCACGAGATTCATTGGTCTAACAAGGATCCCAAGAACATAATGGAAGTAATTAACCTCTCATTTCTACATTCACAGTCAAAAGAAATTGCTTTTGGGTGAGAAGAGGAAAGAGAGAAAAGATCACAGCTGAAACAAAAAGAGAAATTTCATCTCTTGTCAGTAGCCTGGTCACACTATGCAGTAAGTATACACAGCAGCAATAAATAAGAGGGTTTTTAATAAAGAAACTAACCAACAATCTTAGGTAGAAGTGCATAGCTGAATGCTCAGTCTTGTGGCATAAGCACAGCCTTTCATTTAAGCAAGTCTGTTTTAATTGCTGATTTTCTATCTCTTTCCATTGTAAGAAAACAAAGATGCCATTGAAGATGCCTCCATGAGGCAATCAGAAAATGAGCCTGCAATTACAGTAATATTTTGCATAAAAGCTCCTCTTATTAACCCAAAAGAACTCGAATTTCAAACACAGCTATTTTACTACGCTGTCATCCTAAACACTCCAAAAATTATCCTGAACCCTTTGTGTCTGTACTCCAAGGAACTCAACTGTGCTTCCTCTCTTTAGAGAACCTTTATTAATTCAACTTTCAAGGACAAAAAAGGTATGATATGGTAGTGTGGTGGTTTAAAACTTACCCTCCAGATGTCTAGCAGTTCAACAACAACTAGTTCTTCAAACTACCATTCCTTTGGATTACTGTCCACATCAAAGTTAGAATCATAGAACAGTTCAGGTTGGAAGGGACCTCAAAGATCATCCATCTGCCCACCACAAGCAGGGACACCTCCCACTAGAACAGGTTGCTCAAGGCTTCACCCAACCTGGCCTTGAACATCTCCAGGGAGGGAGCAGCCACAATCTCCCTGGGCAACCTGTGCCAGTGCCTCACCACCCTCACAGTAAAGAACTTCCTCCTAATATCCAGTCCAAATCTCCCCTCTGCCAGTTTAAACCCATTGCCCCTTGTCCTGTCATTGCAACACCTTGTCAATAGTCCCTCCCCAGCCTTCCTGTAAGCCCCCTTCAGATATTGGAAGGTCACTACAAGGTCTCCTCAGAGCCTTCTCTTCTCCAGGCTGCAGAGCCCCAACTCTCATAGCCTGTCCTCATAGGATAGGTGCTCCAGCCCTCTGAACATCTTCGTGGCCTTCCTCTGGCCTCACTCCAACAGTTCAATGCCCTTCCTGTGCTGGTATCTATAGAACCACACACAGTACTCCAGGTGGGGTCTGACAAAAGCAAAGTAAAGGGGCAGAATCCTCTCCCTTGCCCTGTTGGCAACACTTCTCTTGATGCAGCCCAGGACTCAGTTGCTGTCTGGGCTGTGGACACACACTGCTGGCTCACGTTGAGCTTTTCATCAACCCAGACCCCCAGGTCCTTTTTCTTAGGGCTGTCTCCAGCTATTCACTACTCAGCCTGTATTTGTGCTTGAGATTGCACTGACCCAGATCCAGGACCTTACACTTGGCCTTGCTGAGTTTCATGAGGTTGCCCTGGGCCCACCTCTCCTAGCCTGTCTAGGTCCCTCCAGATGGACCCCTTCCCTCTAGCAAGTCGACTGTGTCACACAGTTTGGCATCATCTGCAAACTTGCTGAGGGTGCACTGTCCATATCGCTGACAAAGCTGTTAAACAGCACTGGTCCCAGCACTGACCCCTGAGGGAGCCACTTGTCATTGGTCTCCAGGTGGACATTGTGCTCTCCATCACCACTCTCTGCGTGTGACCATCCAGCCAATTCCTTATCCAGCAGTGCTCCACCCATCAAGTCCATGGTTTTCCAGTTTGGTGACCAGGATGTCAGATCAGTGCCACTCATAGGATTCACATACATAGGCACCTATGTTTATGAAGCTTCCTATTGATCATTCCTGTACTGCCAAAACCCAACATTAAGTAGGTGATTAGAAGTGATTAAGAAAGAGTCCTGCTAGCACTAGCTTTGTTACTTCTTTCAGAGGGATACTGTTCACTTAACCGTAACCTCTGTGGCAGAATATTCCACACAGAACGAGTATACATCCCTCCTTTCAGTCATTATTAAACAAAACCAATCAGAAAAATAAACAAAAACCCACAAACAAACAAAAAAAAAAAACCCACAAAAAAAACCCCAAAACAAAAAATTTTGCAAAACAAAGGGGAATCTTCTGAAATACAGCCCAACTAAACTGAACTCTATGCCCCTTAAATATCACTTGGAGCAACACTGTTCTGTGGAGAACTATGGGTAAGAGAAATAAGGTGTCTTTCAATAAAATGTTCTCACATAGGTGCACATGCTAAGAGAATAGAGAAGAATAGGAGGTTATTTACCACAGCAACAGCTGTTCCCCTCCTCTCTGCCCAAGTCCCCCACTGATACAGAGCACAGAACAGAGAATTAACACAGGAGAGTGTGGAAAGCTGGATAGTAAAACTAGTAGTTGTCTGCAATAGTTTAGTCTTAGTATTCTTCTCAATTGAACTAAACAACTTCGCTATTCAAAGTCTAAATCATTAATAAAGGCTAATTTCAAAACCAAATCTCTTTACAATCGTACTTTAGTCCAACAATGAAGGCAGCCAGCAACTATTTTAAGTGACAGATTCACATCATTAGTTGACAGACCCATTAAATATGTCCTAAAGGAGACCAGTCTTGAAAAAAGAACATTTTTTTTCTTAAACTCTAGTTGAGTCTTTAAGTCTGCAACCTTCTTACATTCCAGAATATCTGTTACCCTGTGTTACCTATACATTTCAGACCAAGCTTTATACCTCATCTTTATTCAAGGTATCACTGGGAACACTGTCTTCTGCTAAGTATTTGCTGTAAAGCAGTAGACTGATTAGTGCCATTACAATGGCAAGCCCTACCACAATGAAGAGCCAGCAATGTGCTCAGGTGGCCAAGAAGGCCAAGAGCATCTTGGCCTGAATCATCAATAGTGTGACCAGCAGGAGTAGAGAAGTGATCGTGCCTCTGTACTTGGCACTGGTGAGGCTGTGTTCAGTACTGTTTCAGTTTTGGGCCCCCTCACTAAAAGAATGACATTGAATTGCTGGAGCCTGTCCAGAGAACAGAAACAAAGCTGGTGAAGGGTCTAGAGAACAAATCTTACAAGGAATGGCTGAGTGAACTGGAATTGTTAGGCCTGGAGAAGAGGAGGCTGAGGGCAGACCTCATCATAGAATCATAGAATGGTAAGGTTGGAAGGGACCTCAAGGATCATCTAGTTCCAACCCCCTGCCATAGGCAGGGACACCTCCCACTAGTACAGGCGGTACATCATTCTCTGCAACTACCTGAAAGGAGGTTGTAGTGAGGTGGTTGTTCATATTTTCTCTCTAATATCAGGTGATGACAGTAAATGCCCTGAAATTACATCAGGGAAGGTTTACATTTGATATTAGGAAAATTTTTTTTACTGAAAGAGTGGTTAGGCATTGGAACAGGCTGCCTAGGGAGGTGGTGGAGTCACTGTCCCTGGAGGTGTTCAAGAAACATGCAGATGTGGCACTTTGGGACTCTGTTTAATGGTCATATGGTGCTAGGCTGATGGTTTGACTTGATGATCTTAGGTGTCTTTTCCAACCAAAACAATTCTATGATTCTATGAAAAGGATTCTTCTTGTTGAAGCTATAACTAAAACAATGACTCCACAGCAAGACTTGACGTTTCCACCTGTGGAGAAGAATGACAGATTTTGAAAGCAATCTAGGAAGCATCTTGCAGAATGTCTGAGATTCCAGAATTCCTTAAATTTAAATTCCAGAAAGTGACAGTTTCAACAGTAAGATTATTGTGTCACCTGTTAGAAAGATTTTTTTCAGTTATCCTTTCTGGACTAAAATTAAAGCACTTCAGACCTGCATATGCACATCTATAAAGACTACTGGGGTAGTTTTTTTCTGAAGTACAGCACTGTGACCACAAACATTTATGTGGCTGAGAAAAACTAATATACACAAAATAAATTATATTAATGGCATACAAATCCTAATCAATGTTGCTGAACACTTATTTCTTCTTTCAGGAGAAAGCAGCACGAAGAAATCTGAAGCCAAGGCAGTGAATACAGAGGCTCAGAGACAAGCTGTATCACATTAGGTCTGTTAAGGCCTTCCTGGGACTTACAAGAACATTTACTGTGTCCAGCCAATCTTCCTTATGGTTCAGACGCTGATTACATCCCAGCAGAAAGAGACAAGAAAGTGGTAACTCTGGTAACTCAATGGCTTTTCCATAAAAGGTAGCACTGATAATGTTAGCTTGAAGAACTGCTTCTTTGTATCCTAAGACCTCTGATAAGCAGGTTTGCCTTTACCTTCTGTTTCACAGGGTACCTGGCCTCTGCATATGGGACAGGTGCAGTTTGTGAGTATTTCCTACATCAAACAAAAGGTCCACAATTTTGGTCTGATTTCTGAGACTCAGACTCCCTGGAACTGGATTCCTAAATATTCCAAAATACCCACCTTGGCAAGGAGAATACCACACCAAAATGATGCTAGTATTGGATAATAAGATGCCAGAAGAAAAAAAATTTAAAAGTAGCAAATTAGAATTTATGTATATGACAAGTCAACATGGAAAGCTGTATTAACAAGGCCTGTGACACAAGGCCCTGAACATCAAATCTAGCAACTGGGAGGGACTGTCAGTTTTTAAAATGTTCTTCAGCAGCAAGCCCAGCCAGGGCAGAGCCTAGGAGTACATCTGGAAGATTTCTTACTTCTGGTTCACTGCCCAAAGACTGGAAGAGGTTACAAGCATGCTGCATGGTTACTGGGAAGAGATCCTGTTCTGAGCTGGCCCTTAAAATACTCCTCAGTGTACTGGACAGATATTCTTAACTCTGGATACCCAAGGCAACAGCAGCTACCACACAAGTCTTCAACAGCCATAAGTTTAGAGAAGTCTCAGGCGGTAGTTTGTTATTCCACAGCAACCTCATATAACTGGTGAATGCTTGGTACATGAAAGTCAGCATTTTTCATGTCAGGAGCTGTTCACCCACCTCTTTCATATGAGGTACAGATAGTTGTCCCTAGAGGGAAAGTCCTGTCCTTGACTTTTTACATTTCTGATAAATTTGATACTGCTTACCCTCTTGCTCTTCCAGGAAATCTGGGATGAGAAGAAATATAGAAATTGTCTTCTAGAGCATAGTTTAACTTGTGAACAGAAGTTCAAGCCAGGAGAGAGTTGAGAGTTACTCTCAAGTGAGATATACACCTATACAAACAAAGCAAAAAAATCACTACTGAAAAAGACAGTTTGCAGAAAGTTTTAGGAAAAATCTGCAGCTCAGTCTTCCCAGAGACATGTCACAGAAGTCTGTAAAAGAGGAAGAATTTATTTGTGCAAAGGACTTCAGGGACTCTGGGATTTTTATTTGGCTGTGGAAACTTTAGGCTGTCTGTTAGCACTCCAAATCCCCATCAGATCAATAAAGCCTGCAGTCATTATGTCTGAGAGCTGCTACCTCCCAGGAATTGAGCTTGTGAGTTTTACTCTAATTGTTAATAGGCAGGTGTTCACACCAGAAAAATCAAAGGTAGCAGGAGCACTCAGAGATTCTTGGCAGTCTCAGACAAGGTATGAATAAAAGGTCAAGCACTGAATTTCTCTTGCATTCACAGGCTGATTCTGTCTAACTACCAAAACATAATTTGTTCCTCAACACCTTATCAACACGATGTTCATTTCTGAACAGTGCCTTTCACCAACAATTGAATTAATTAGGAGTTTGTCAACGCACAGAAGTCAGTCCAGATTAAAAAGCATGGAGTGAACTTAGGGTTGAGCTAACTATCTCTTATTTAACCTTTGCCTGGATGTTCTTATTCTGCGTCATCAGGAGAGCCCAATTCTAAAGTTTTCAAGTGACTTTTGTGATTTGGAACTGGACACACATCCTGGGATAAATGCATGCACAGTGGGGAAATCAAGCAGAAATAGTTAAGATGGAGTAAGTTTTAGGCATATAAATCCCATATGGTTTTATCTAGATTAGAGCTTTTTGCAACAGCATAGCCATTTCTTTGACACTGGGGAATAAAAGTACAGACACTGCTCTCTCTCAGTGCAGTACAATTACAGAGTGTAACTGCATCTGTTCAACAACTCCTGACACTGACAAGCTTCACTTTGGTTAAACCAGTTGGCACAAAGACTGTGTCTATTCCCTCGGGGAGGGGATTACAGCTAGTTGTGCTATTCAGCAATTTAGGCCAGACAATTGAACTTCCTTTTCCAGGTGTGCTCAATGTGTGCTCTCTCACAAGTAATGCTAAACAACTACAAAAATGAATGAAATCCTGAAAAGATACTCTTTACAAAGCAGTTGCCAACTGCAGCATTCCGGGAAAAGGTGAAACAAGTGCTGCTGCTACAGCAGCTCCCACACAACATATTCCTTCCTGTTTCAATCCAGTGTTGTCCTAAGCAGTGATGTATCTAGAGACAATCACCGGTTCTCTGGGAAAGCAACTCAGTATCTTTGAAATGTAAACAAGAGAATCACAAGGGGACTGAACTAACACTGGCACTAACACTCTTCACCTAATAGACAAAACAAAAATTCAAACTGGCCACAGAAACAGCTATGACAAACACTTTCATAAGGTCCACAGTGACAAATGCCAATCTTCCATTTGCTGACACAGCACAGCAGGGGAACAAGCCACCCTTGCCCTGGCATTAGCTTAAACTGTTCCTTGGATATACATTCATCTAGACAATATTGGCTGGAATTACAGAATGGCTTAGGTTGAAAGAGACCCTAGAGATCATCTACTCCAACCTCCCTTCACAACTAGACTTGGTTGCTCAAGGTCTCATCTGACTTGGCTTTGAACACTCCTAGGGAGAACGCATCTACAACCTCCCTGGGCAACCTCTTCCAGAGTGCCACCACACTTATACTGAAGAACTTCTTCCTCAGATCCAGTCTAAATCTCCTCTCCTTCAGCTTCAAACCATTTGCCCTTGCCCTGTTGCTAGACATCCTTACGAAAAGTCCCTCTCCAGCCTTCCTGTAGAATCCCCTCAGGCATTTGAAGGCATCTATAAGGTCCTTCCAATCATGGAATCATTAAGGTTGGAAAAGACCTCTAAGAATCATCAACCCAACACCATTATGCCTCCTAAACCATGTTCCAAAGTACCATGCCTGTATGTTTTTTGAACACCTCCAGAGATGACGACTCCACCATCTCTCTGGGCAGCCTGTTCCAAAGTCTGATGACTTTTTTAGTACAGAATTTTTTACTGATATCAAACCTAAGCCTCCCCTGATGCAACTTGAGGCCATTTCCTTCTGTCCTATCATATGTTACTTGGGAGAAGAGACCAGGTCCCACCTCACAACAACCTCCTTTCAGGTAGTTGTAGAGGGTAATAAGTTCTCACCTGAACCTCCTCTAACCAGACTAAATAACCCCAGTTTCCTCAGCTACTCCTCATAAGACTTGTTCTCTAATCATTATTTTGGGATGCCTTTTTTTTTTTTTTTTTAATTGGGCTCTGTGTGCATGAAAAATGGGCAAGCTTTAGTCTGCAAGCAGTACAAACCCTACACCCAGGGCCTCCAGGACTAAACACGAAGGGCATCTGCCGGCTCCCCTATTCTTCCAGAGATAGAATCATAGAATGGTAAGGTTGGAAGGGACCTCAAGGATCATCTAGTTCCAACCCCCTGCCATAGGCAGGGACACCTCCCACTAGTACAGGTTACTCAAGGCCTCATCCAATCTGGCCTTGAACACATCCAGGGAGGGAGCAGCCACAACCTCCCTGGGCAACCTGTTCCAGTGCCTCACCACCCTTACTGTAAAGAACTTCCTCCTAACATCTAGTCTAAATCTCCCCTCTGCCAGTTTAAGCCCATTGCCCCTTGTCCTGTCATTGCAGGACCTTGTAAATAATCCTTCCCCAGCCTTCCTGTAGGCCCCCTTCAGATACTGGAAGGCTACTATCAGGTCCCCTCGAAGCCTTCTCTTCTCCAGGCTGAAGAGCCCCAACTCCCTCAGCCTGTCCTCATAGGAGAGCTGCTCCAGCCCTCTGATCATCTTTGTGGCCCTCCTCTGGACCCGCTCCAACACTTCCATGTCCTTCCTGTGCTGAGGGTTCCAGAACTGCACACAGTACTCCAGGTGGGGTCTGACGAGAGCAGAGTAAAGGGGCAGAATCACCTCCCTTGCTCTGCTGGCCACGCTTCTCTTGATGCAGCCTAGGACTCGGTTGGCTGTCTGGGCTGCATGTGCACACTGCAGGCTCATGTTGAGCTTTTCATCAACCCAGACTCCAAGGTCCTTTTCCTCAGGGCTGCTCTCCAGCCATTCACCACCCAGCCTGTATTTGTGCTTGGGATTGTGCCTACCCAGGTGCAGGACCTTACACTTGGCCTTATTGAATTTCATCAGGTTGGCCTGGGCCCAACTCTCCAGCCTGTCCAGGTCCCTCTGGATGGCATCCCTGCCCTCTAGCAAGTCGACTGTGCCACACAGCTTGGTGTCATCTGCAAACTTGCTGAGGGTGCACTCCATTCCTCTGTCCATGTCACTGACAAAGATGTTAAACAGCACTGGTCCCAGCACTGACCCCTGAGGGACACCACTTGTCACTGGTCTCCAGGTGGACATTGTGCCGTTGATCGCCACTCTCTGGGTTCGACCATCCAGCCAATTCCTTATCCAGCGAGTGGTCCATCCATCAAGTCCATGCTTTTCCAGTTTGGTGACCAGGATGTCATGTGGGACAGAGTCAAATGCTTTACTCAGGTCCAGGTAGATGACATCAGCTGCCTTTCCCTTGTCCACTGTCGCTGTGACTTCATCATAGAAAGCCACTAAATTTGTCAGGCAAGATCTGCCCTTGGTGAAGCCATGCTGGTTCCCACCAATCACCTCTGCTTTGTTTTCCATTTGCCTTAGCAGGACTTTCAGCAGGATCTGCTCCATGATCTTGCCAGGCACAGAGGTGAGGCTGACTGGTCTGTAGTTTCCAGGGTCATTCTTTTTACCCTTCTTGAAGATGGGTGTTATGTTTGCCCTTCTCCAGTCAGCAGGAACTTCACCAGTCTGCCATGACTTTTCAAATATGATGCACAGTGGTTTGGCAACTTCATCTGCCAGTTCCCTCAGGACCCGTGGGTGGATCTCATCAGGCCCCATGGACTTGTGCACATTCAGGTTTCTTAGGAGCTCATAAACATCATCTTCTACTATAGTAGGCAGATTTGCCTGCTCCCAGTCCTCACTTTTACCCTCTGCAACTTGGACATTGTGGTTGGAGCCCTTGCTGTTAAAGACTGAGGCAAAGAAGTCATTGAGCACCTCAGCCTTGTCCATGTCCTTTGTCAGCAGCTCTCCATTTTCCTTCTGTAAGGGTCCCACATTGTCCCTAGTTCTCCTCTTCTCACTAATATACCTGTAGAAGTTCTTCTTGTTCCCTTTAATGTCCCTGGCCAATTTCAATTCGAGCTGTGCCTTAGCTTTCCTTACCACAGCTCTGGCTGCACCAACAGTATCTTTGTATTCATCCCATGTCCCCCGTCCTCGCTTCCATTCTCTATAAGCCTTCTTCTTGCTTTTGAGTGTATCCAGGAGCTCTCTATTCATCCATGCAGGCCTCCTGGCATTCTTACCTGCCTTACCTTCCAGATGAACTGGAAAAGAAGTGATTCTGAACATTCTCAACAGCAAGCTGAGGAAGTAGGTAAGCATGATCTCAGCAGCCCTCTAGACTCCCAGGACAAGACCACAGTGAGAACTGGATGCAGTTCTCAAGGAGACAAGACAAAAATAGGTCATGGATCTGGGCCGCTAAAGCAGTTCTATATCTGGAGCACTACTCAAGACACTGAACGAACCATTTTATATCTTAAAATTTTGTTTTTCCTTTGGTGACATGGCACTGTCATTTGTCAGAGCCAGGAACAACTTCTGCTGACGTGATAGGAGGCTGCTATACAAACAAGAAGTTGAGGACTCAACTTCCAAGGGACCTTGGAGTCTGGGTTGATGAAAAGCTCAACATGAGTCTGCAGTGTGCACATGCAGCCCAGACAGCCAACCGAGTCCTAGGCTGCATCAAGAGAAGCGTGGCCAGCAGGGCAAGGGAGGTGATTCTGCCCCTTTACTCTGCTCTCGTCAGACCCCACCTGGAGTACTGTGTGCAGTTCTGGAACCCTCAGCACAGGAAGGACATGGAAGTGTTGGAGCGGGTCCAGAGGAGGGCCACAAAGATGATCAGAGGGCTGGAGCAGCTCTCCTATGAGGACAGGCTGAGGGAGTTGGGGCTCTTCAGCCTGGAGAAGAGAAGGCTTCGAGGGGACCTGATAGTAGCCTTCCAGTATCTGAAGGGGGCCTACAGGAAGGCTGGGGAAGGATTATTTACAAGGTCCTGCAATGACAGGACAAGGGGCAATGGGCTTAAACTGGCAGAGGGGAGATTTAGACTGGATGTTAGGAGGAAGTTCTTTACAGTAAGGGTGGTGAGGCACTGGAACAGGTTGCCCAGGGAGGTTGTGGCTGCTCCCTCCCTGGATGTGTTCAAGGCCAGATTGGATGAGGCCTTGAGTAACCTGTACTAGTGGGAGGTGTCCCTGCCTATGGCAGGGGGTTGGAACTAGATGATCCTTGAGGTCCCTTCCAACCTTACCATTCTATGATTCTATGACTCATTTTGGGACACGTGGTTATTGAAAACATAGGATATAAAAATCAATAGCTGCTACATGGGCTGTAAGTTATTTAACAAAGTGAATCCAGTAAATAAGCTTAATGGCAGGGCCATAGGCTGCAATATAGCTGTTTTTTTTTTTTTTGTTTTCCACTTAAAACTGATAGGACTAAGAATATTCACAGAAAACAAGTTCATTATGTTTTCGTTCCTCCCTGAGAAGAGACAACTCAGAACATACAGACCAAGTAGAGAATCAAAACAAATTTGAAAATACAGTGAGAAGGAAATGATTGGCAGGCGCATGAGGAAACTAATCTTGTAAATGGACCAGAGGCTGCTGAAAGCACAGGCAGGGAGGAGGAATAAAGGGGGATTTATGCAGATTGAGGTAGAACTCTCACAAAACAAGGACTCCAGATCAGAATTACTGTGCTTTTTTAGGAACCTTCTAGAATCTGAGAAGTGCTTACATTTCGGAGCGTGGCTTAGTGATCTGCTCATGTAACCAGCCCAATGTTTTACATAGTCCTAGACAATGTGGCAGTCTGAAATGCAAGTGAGTTGTTTGGAAAAGCACTACTGCAAGACATGGATGAGTAAAAAATTTGGCTCCAAACTAGATTAGAATAGATAAAATACTAATATTTGGGTTTCCATGATGTATTTTAATCAGCCTCTATGAATATAATAATGTGAGCTACAGTGATGTGAACCTCTGAGCATGTCACTAGGGTACCTCTTGAAGCTAGAGGGTCTGTGCCCAAACCAGCAGCCCTGCTTTAGCACACACTGGAATTCTGCTGAAAAGCATTTCTGTGGGGATACAACAATGAAATCTCCACTGAAATGATGAAAAACTAATGACCTATACTACTTTCAAGCAGCTCCTATAGATTTCCTTGTCAATAAGTTACACTTACACGGTTGTAAATGTTATTGTTTCAACAAGCTTGTAGCTGTATGTTAAATTTTAAGAGTATTTGAAATTTGACTCTTACAATTTTAACCAAAATCTTTTGGTTCAGCTGAAGTAATGGAATGTCTTATTTCTGCTGTGAGAAAGATCAGCACGTATAAATAATAAAATCAGTTGTAATTTACAACTGAATTCTTTCAATTTAGTGATTAGTAACTACAAAGCAGTTAAAAATTAGTTATTGAAAAAGCTAGGCTTACACACAGCTAGTACCAATATTATGATTCTTAAAATATTATTTTGGTGTTTCAAAGGGTGAACTTCATAATCCTGTTAAGGTGAATAGGCTACTGCTGTGAAGTTACACACAAAAACCTCAACAGAAGACCTAATTGGCATTATCTGCACCCTTTACTGGTGTGCACACATTAAAACATAGCCTTTATTGATTTGAATTTGCACTTTTTCAAACACTCCTGTGCCCCACTCCATTTACTGTTTCAGGAAAAACTGGCAAACCTGAGACTTGTGCAAACAATGCTGTTAAGAAAGGAAACAGTAAGCTCTATTTTATCAGTGACACAGATGCACCATGAATCACTTTGATCTGGCCACTGGCAAGGCTGATTTGAAATGAGAGAGGACCATAGTGAGGTCTTAGAGAAACAGAGGCTTGCTCTGCGATCTAGTAATACCTTACCTCTTCTTTGTATAGACAGGGAGAAGGAGGTCATGGTGGGACTTCCAATGGTGAGAAGGGAGCTTTGATCTCTGAGGAGCAGACCAGAGCCTTGAAGAGGTAAGCTACATTTTTCCTTGAGGAATCTTTGTTTTCATTTTGCCAGCAGTACTTCAGTTCAACTTACTTTAAAATACTTACAGGTTTGTGGGGACCTTAGCATAATGGAAGATGCTAGGAGAACCATTATTTTTTAGTTTCCACACAGCTGAATGTTTCCCTGCAGAAGCTGAACTTATCAGCATTACACTAATATAATGCAGTTCCCTTTGAAAGAATCATGGGGGAAGCACATAAGAAAAAAATTCTTCCTGGAGCTCTTTAAATATTACATTTTTATGGCAACAGTGTAACTGTAATGAGTCCTTGTGGATTAATGAGAGTGCCATAAATTAACAAACCAAACTGGCTTGAGGAAACTTATTGGCTTCTCCCCCTTCTTCTGGAAAGAGTATTTAAAAACTAACACACGTTTGTTCTCCAAGACAGCATGGGATTTTCAGCCAATAATTTCCTATGTCTGGCTGCAGGACAATAAAGTCTCTAATAGCACTTGCTACGTGCTACCAGACCCTGCCTGTGACTTTGCCAGCTGGCTGGGCAGTAACTTGTCACACAACACAGTAATCCCACCCATCTTGCACAGAACAAGGAGAAAGAGAAGATGACTTTCTTATCAAAGCAATCTCAAATGCATTTCTCTTAACAGGAGTTATTATCACAGATTTAATATGAAACTAAAATGCCCACCTAAACTAGAGGTTTAGAATCGTTGCTGCAAGAGTAACTAAGCAGAGGAATGTGAGAAGCCTCTTTAAGTGAGTTGGTGCTGACTGTTGGAAAGGACAGTGTGCAGCATCACTACAAACAAGTTCATCTGATCTAAGACTTGAGGCCGTGAGCATGACACCTGACAACAGCAGTGCTCAAAGAGGACAACCCTCCCTAGCTGCTTTTTGCTTTCTACCTCAAATCTCACATCTGATCTGCCTGTAGAACTGCTAACCTGATCTACTTGACCAGCACAGGTCTGCTCCTTAACCTACTGCTTAAGCTGTTTAAGCTAACGTGCCTCATTCAGACTGAAACAGGAGGCTGCAGCACTCATCTGAGCAGCTCAGCTAGTAAATCTGAAAATGAGGTAACAAGCAGCTGGGGATGGTAATCCGGGCTCTGCACAGCTGCTGTGATAGAAGCACACATCAAGAGGAGAATATAAGGGCAGATATCTTTCAGATGTCCTCTTTTCCTCAGAAGCAATAAAACCACACCACTTCCTGGATTGAGTTTTCTTTTAAATGTCACTTAAAGGCTGGTAATGTTCAAGTTAAATAACTAACAGAAGGGGTGTTCTTCATCTATTTCAGCTTTGGGAAAGAAGAAACAATGTGCCAGAGAAACAATGAAGACTTAAGTTGGACTGCAACTGACAGGCAAGTATTCTGATGCACTGAAAAGTCTACCCTAAGGACTTACCATAAGTTAAATGTCTAAAGTATCTCCAGAAGATCACTCTGTATTAAAGGTCAGTAGGCATTTCTTGGTCTCCAGGGTTTCAAGATGAGTTAGCCTAGTCTAATGCATGACTGTATACTAATGAGGACAATGGTTTTTCATCTACCCCTCTCTGCAAACCTCTTCCTTCAAGAGCAGTTGGGGATGTTGTAGAACTCTCTTTAAGCACAAAGCTAACAGTCCATTCCAACACACCAACAGAAAACAGGCTCCTCCTTAGTGAAGATCTCTATAAGCATTTTCCCATGCACAGGAAGAATTATTTAAAGCAATGTAAATAGTTGGTGTTTAACTGTCTCCTAAAATAGAATTTCTTTTGACATTTCAAACCTACATGACTTGATGTTAACTCTCTGCATACCCAGCAGGATGCCCCTGATTAGGAATTATTAACATTCTTAACAAAACACTGGATGGTTCCTTGATTTCAAGCAGGTGTTACCTTCCTTTTGCAAAGGTCTAAAGTAAATGAGGAAGAAAGACACATGCAGGCCACCTGTTTAGCTGGGTATACACTCACTGGTAAGATCCCCTCCATTTCCTTGACACAATAAATGAAAAAGTTGCATAAAATCAACTGTCCCAAGGACCAAATGAACTTCTGACTCACTGTGATGTGGATGCAGCTTATGTACACAGCCCATATGTACATCCATTATGTAGCATGGATCCAGACTGACCCATCTAAACACCCCTCTACAGAACTACTAAGGACTGAAAACTCCTGCATTCCTGTTCTCTAACAAAACACAGCACTGCTCTTAGTTAAGCAACTCTTTCAATATAGCAGTGAATAAATTTATTAAAATTATGCTTCTGTGCAGTTATCCCAAAGTCTGACTGAAAATAAAACCACTATTTTTTGTTGCTTTTCTTACCTAAGCCTGCCATTCTTCAAGAAGAATGTTGCCTGACATTCTAGTCATGAACACAATCAACTCAACAGTTTGCTCATGGTTGAGTTAATTTGATAGCTTCCCTTAAGTCTCCTCTATATCTAATAGTTCTGTCACAGTAAGAACTCTGCTCAGGAGGAATCTGACAATGGAATCTCAGATTCATAATCACAACTGAAATTCCTGGCTGTCAGCTGGTATTTAGCCACATGCAGCTGAGATGTGGTTCATACCATAGTCCATGAGAACCTCAGGTATTGCTGGGTGGCTCTGGACAAAGTCTCTCAATGGTCTTCTCTCTACTTGGACGTGATGTCAAAGGGCTCTGGAAACCTCACAGTAATGCCCAATGAGTGTATGAGTGTGTTCCCTCAAAAAAAATAATCTATTCTTTAGTCATGATCTGGGAGTGATACTAGGCAGATGCCAAACCTTTGTTTCTGTAGATGTTCCTGATGCAGTCTCAAGACGACAGCCTCTGCAAATGGTTTTCAGCATTCAGTGCTCACTACTGTAGCTTCTTTGCACATCAAGTGTAAACACATGATCTGCTCCTTAAGATGCATGAAAGTCACCTTTCTTGTACCTGCAGAGCTAACTTCTGATAAATTTTGATATACTTAATACGCAAAGACAAAAATACAATATTGTCAGGTGAACCTTAACAGATAGTAAAGCCATAAAACTGTTTGTTTGGAAAGATCACTAAGATCACTAAGTCAAACCATTGTCCTACCACCACCACGGCCTATAAACCATGTCCTGAAGTGCCATGTCTGCATCTTTTTCAAACACTTACAGGAATGAGGACTCCACCACCTCCCTGGGCAGCCTGTTCCAATGCCTGAACTCTGGCTCAGGAAAGAGATTTTTCCTAATAACCAATTTAAACCTCCCCTGCAACCTGAGGCCATTTCCTCTCCTTCTGTTGCTTGACACTAGGGAGAAGAGGCCAATTCACACCTCATGACAACTTCCTTTGAAGTAGTTGTAGAGAGAAATAAGCCTCCTCTTCTCCAAACAACAATCCCAGTTTCCTCTGCTGCTCCTCATAACACCTGTTTGCTAGATCTCTCACCACCTTTGGTACCCTTTCTCTGGACATGCTCTAGCAATTCAATGTCCTTCTTTTAGTGAAGGGTCCAAAACTGAGCACAGTACTCAGGGTGCAGCCCCACCAGTGTGTTTTCTGCTTTCTATTTTTAACTGGGAACTTAGTATCCCTCACACAAACTTTGACTATCTAAGATGAAAACAAATCACTGGTTTATGTTTAATGGAGGGTTTGAGCTGAAATTTGAAGCAACCTTAATTTGCTAGCTTAGAGACAGGGAAATAGGAGAGGCTTATATTGCGTGAATTGTGGAAGTCAAAGGCAGAAGTTAAAGTACAGTGGTCTGCTTTCTTACAAACTTAATGTCAAATTTTGACTCAATATTCTTTCCAGATCAACTTAAATTCAGACAAAAACACATGTAAGAGCCATTTGATCTGGCCTCCATGCTAAGTCTGTTCTAATCAACAGAAAACGAATTTTTTTTCAGGTACAAAAGACACATCAAATATTGTTATTAAAAAAACAATCAAAAGCCCCCCAACCAAACAAAAAACCTACTTGAAACAGTGCCTGTCTAATCTGAGTATTTCTAGATGCCTTCCCTGCCTGTCTACATCTGTGTAAGTTTGGCTTTTTTTCCTGCATGTTGGCTGTGAAGATGCATGAGAGAAGGAGCTCTATCAATTCTCACTTGATAGATTAAATTACTACCTTCTGCTGTGTGGAAAGCTCAAACACTGTAACAACAGCTAATGCATAAGGCACCAATAACTTCCAAGGATGCAAAGAGTAAAAGATGCTATCTTAACATGATATAAAGCAAATAAGAGGAAATAACTTTGCTAATGACAACTGTCTTATTTTAGGCACCTTATTAGGTCAGCACTAGAGCAAGCAATTAAACACTGAAACCATCATTCCAGTGAAATGCTGGATGGGTAAGCTCTGAAAAGATGAAAGGATAAATCTTAGAAAAGCAATTCTAACCACAAGGTGCTAAAGCAATACTGCTGACTAAAAAGAAAAGCACAAACTTCGATGTTAACTTAGACTTTTAAATCAGTGTTGCATTAGATGTGTTCTCTGTAACACCTGGCAACCCATTTGTTTCCTGCAATGGGGGAGCTCTTGATATCCCTTCTACTGTCAAGGGCACAAAGCACTACTTCCAACACCACAAGGGGAACGTATTACATTTGAAATGAAGAAAACTAACTGTAGCTCCTTCAGATGTCGAGGTAATGCAAATCAGTGTTTAAGTAAAATTAGATATTTACATTTTTTTTCAATGAAAATTAGCAAGGAGAGGATATGAAGCTATTGGTGTTCAGTGAAGGGCCAGGCAGGTAAAACCAAACCTGGTAAAATTGCTCCTGCTTTATTTGCAGATATGACTTAGCCATATGAGACCTGATGAGCCTGTGCTTAGCATGCCAGAGCTGTCAATGACCACACACTGTGGAACTTCTGTTAGTGGTGGAAACAACTCTAATATGGTAATGGTATCTGGACTACAGTGACACTTTACCAAGTACAGCCTGCCTAAAGCTTCTGTGAGAAACGCTGGCCTCTGAAATAAGTAACTCTTGATGCACTCTTGAGCCTGGGTGGGAAATTGCTCTGCAATCAAACAGACTGTGGGCAACTCTCTGTAAAGTACTACATAGACAAGAAAGTGGCAATAGAAGTCCGTATGATAAAAGTAATGGACTATATGCATTAGATGGAGTAATCCACTTTCTAGAAGCCAGAAACAAATTCTTATTTGGACAGTCCCATTACCTCTTTTAGGTGGCCAGTGTCTCTTTTTAATCCATGAATTTGGAAATCCCTTACAAGATGCCTGAACAAACTATGATCTGAGGAAGTGTACAAATTCAAAAGGGAATTTTAAAAACAACTAAAGCTGCTAGCTTTGTAAACACTGCCACAGACAAGCATTTTAAATGAATAGGCAGCTAAAGATCTACTGCCCTAACAGTTGGAAACTCAATTTGATAGAGCTTCTCTTTGGATTTATCTTTTGAGTGCTGCACCAAACTAGTTCAAAACTTCAGAGACTATTCAAGGAATTGATAGACAAGGTTGTGACTGACTAAGGTTTCTGTGTGTACAGCAGAAGCCAGGTGGCAATTTGAAATAGAAGTCTCTGTCTGCAGAGTGATATAAAGTTCACAGAAGCTCTTAAGAGTTTTCTGGTACAACTCTGTTTTCATTACAGCTCTTTTGATTTTTTCTAAGAGGTGAATGCTCTGCAAGAATGATTTTCTAGACAGAAAAACAATGGTAAGAGGACTGGAAGAAGTTCTGGGAACTAGAAGGATGTGGCACAGGGGATTTTGAGGGTTCCAGAAAGTAGGACAGCCTTTGACATAAACTTTTGCCTAAAATTGTCAGAGTGCCTGAGCTACAGGTATATGTTTATTCTGACCACAAATACTGGTTTCATAACTCCATAATTATTCTGACATACAGTTGATATACCTCTTCATGCTTATGTTCACTACACTTATTTATTTCAGTCTTATGACGTATAGTAAGATACACTGCATAGCCTTAAATGGAAGTTCATGGAAAAAAAATATCCTAAACTGATAAACATCTATGGGACAATTAACAATATGGAGAGCCAGTTCTGGTTAGACTCCTCTATACAGAAGCAAATAAATAGGTGGTATCTTTTTTGACTTTCAAAATAGCAAATGAATTTGCTTACTCATTTGCTGAGAGGCCCAACTTAGCACCTTAGCTATGGTATGAGACCCAACTGACTCGTTTGGCTTTTTTTTTTTTTTTTCCTTTTTTCCCTGCTGCTCTGGATGAAACATACTAGGGAGAACTGGCTAAAGATGATGAACTGTGGTCCCTCATGATGTAAATCTGTTGTTGCAAACCATGACTGGGGATTTCTAATCTACAGCATGGGTGACCAAGGTATGTATCTTGTCCAAATGCTGGGAAACCAGATTAAATAGGATGTCTACAGTGTCCTCATTCTAATCATAGAATACGTCAGGGTTGGAAGGGACCACAAGGATCACCCAGTTCCAACCCTCCTGCCTAGACCAGGGACACCCTACCCTAGATCAGGCTGGCTAGAGCCTCATCCAGCCAGGCTGGATTTACATCTCCATGGATGGGACCTTAACCACTTCCCTGGGCAACCCATTCCAGTCTCACCACTCTCACTGTGAAGAGCTTCCTCCTCATGTCCAGTCTGAATCTACTCACCTCCAGCTTTGCTCCTTTAAATTAATGAACATAGCCCAATAAAAACATCTGTGCTAGTTTGTATTAGAACAAAATAAACACAGAAGGGGAAGACATGAAATAAAACCCACAGAGTTTTGACTGTTAGGAAAATACATTATCAGTGTTACTATTTTATGGAAAAGAATGCTAAATACATATATTTAATAGTACTCACTAATTCTAAAGATAAAACTACAGAATGAAACCTGAAGAATGTGTTGAAAGGATAAGTGAGGTCAGGTAAAAAAGCCTGACAGAGTAACTGTCCCATCTTCTAGAAAAAAAAAAAAAAAAAGTATAATCAAATTTAATGCACTTGAGATTACAGAACCAACTGTGCATAAATACTTGGAGAAATATGACTTGGCTAATATTCCAGAGGACTGAATCTTCAGTTACCTACTAACACCAGTTATAGTCAAACAATGAGGCTGCACTTTCATAGTAGGCTACCTGTAGATGCTGTGTCTACCTGCAGACACAGCAGACTACCTGTTAACACCTGCTGCTCAGGCAAGTGTCTTCAAAACAAGGAGTTGATGAACACACACTTACAATCTCTGTAACAAATGCTGCTCTAAGAGACAAGCTATAAAAACTTTCGCTGGTTGCATTTAGTCTTCTACTGCACCATTCTTACTGGACTGTCAATGTCCATCTTTTAAGTGGTGTCATAAAAATGTTTAAGACATGTAATGTAATGAAGTATGATGAATATGCTCACTTGCCTACAAGCATCAAAGATTTTTGCTTTTGGTTTTAGTCTTTCTAAAATCCATCAGAAGAGGGAGTAAATGTTTCTGGGTTGAATTTCAGACACTAACCACAACATGCCTGTGCACTAGTGTCATAGAGGAAGGGAAGCCTATCTCTGCACTTAAGTTAGGCTATAATTTAACTTCCACAGCAACGTGTCTCAATCAGTTGGAAAGGTTAACATCTCAGGAACCACAAGTAAATAATTCGTTTGATTACTCAACGTGAAATGGATTCCCAGGTACAGTTCTTCCTCCTGTGTTAAAGCAAGTATTTTGGAAGTCTGCTTCCTCAAGGATGCTCTCTGCCCTATAAGCTGATCTTGCCACAGAAGGAATCTAACACCTACAGACCATAGATGTAATACTGTGGTAGTTGCTTGTGCTAAAAGCAAGTTCAGTTGCAAATTCCAAGTTTTCTGGGTGTGTTTAAGCTGGCAGTTTTGAACTCACTCCCTCCTGGGAGCAGAGGAAAAAAAGTTTCCACTACTCAAAGTATAAACTTTACAACTTCTCATAACACATTTCTCCCCTTCTATTAAGTAAATTAAATTAGTACATACAACAGTAGAGTAGGTGGAAGATAAAGCATCTATAAAACATAATGCTGCCTAGAATACACATTTGCTTTCAGAAAAGGAAGTTTGAGCTGATGGTTATTGTACAGAGACCATGGTCATATCTGGGCATGAGTAGTTTCCTGTGTGGATGATGCAGTGTCTCAAAGCTTCCTCTCATAAATGAGGAATGACTGATGTCTGTTCAGCCCCTCTTCTGGTTTACTTAAAAACACACATAAAGAGTTTCCAGGCATTTTAACTTGCTAAAAGTTCCAACTACTAAATGTTTCTCCAAACTTCCCTGTTTCTTGGACTTCATGATACCTGGCACCTATGGCAGCTATCATAGTACTCTAGAATGTTTTTGGAAAAGCACAGACAAGGTTTTGCCTAAAGCTCTCCTGTCAGAAAGAAAACTGGTATCAGATTTTTGCAAATGCAAGCAAAGAAAGACTAAACTTGAGGTACTCCAACACGGAACTATGGACTAGTTCTATCGAAGCTTCTTGTCTGTGCTATAGCTGCTGGAGATAAGAGAAGTTTACTCTAGGTTTTGTAACATTCTTCTGCTCACAAGGCAAAAAGCATTTTCTCCTTAAGCCACCAAACGATACAATGGGTTATTTCAACCAAAGCTGGACAAAGACTTTCATGTAAGTTCTAATGTCCAGCAAAGGCTACACAAACACATGCAAAAATCACTCAGCAGCCTCTTCCCTACACTTAACTTTCCAGGCACTTCTCATTTCTACCAAAAGCTTATCTTGGTCTTGTCAGAAGCTTATTTTTCTAATTGCCAGCACAAAAGGTTTACAAATCATGCTTTGACAGCTAAAATGCTACATGTCCAGAAATAAAAAGCACTGTCAATAGTGCTAGCATAGAAACAAAGGAACCAGATGCAGTACTAACAGCTGGGGTAGAGGACAAAGGTTCAAAAGTTAAGAAAAGCATCTGTTTAATAGTTCGATAGCAGTTATCTGTCTAAATCCAACCTAGAAAACTAGATCCTGCTACAGTTAGCATAGAGATTATGAACATCTTGCTGGACAGAAAAAAAAAAATGTTTAGAAATAATAGTATGTCCTGCTTTTGGCTGGGATAGAGCTTATTTTTCTTCTTTTCTTAGTAGCTGCCACAGTGCTATGCTTTGGATTCAGAATAAGAAGAGTCCTGGAATATACTGATGTTTTCAGTGGTTGCTAGGAAATCAAGGACTTTTAACTTCCAATCATTTGCTAGCATGCAGGATCACAAGAATCTGGGAAGAAGCATGGTCAGGAGAGCTAATCTGAGCTAGAACAAGAGATATTCCATACCATAGAATGTCATGCTTAGTATATGAACTGGGGGGAGTTGGCTGGAGGAGAGGATTACTGCTCAGGAACTTGCTGAACATTGGTCAGAGGATAGTAAGCAACTGTACTGTACATCACCTAAGTCTTGGGTTTTCTCTTTTTTACTCCTTTTCATTAAATTAATCTTATCACATTTTATTATTGATGTTATATTTTATTTTAGCTATCAAACCATTATCTCAACCCACAAGTTTTACTTTTTTTTCAGTCCTTCCTATCCTACTGAGGCGAGGGGGGGGAGGAGTGATCAAGCATGTGTGGTGCTTAGCTGCTGGCTGAGGTTAAACTATGACATAATACTAGATCAAGAGAGTATTCTGTTCACTTCTGTCTTTTCACTGTAAGAAAAGGGAAAACCAACCAACCCATAACAAATTTTTTAGTGTCTACAGATGAAGTTAGCAAGCTTGCATTTGTCTTCCAAGTGTAGAATAATCTACTATAGTAAAACACAGTTGCTTTATTCCATATGTGGCATATTTCTTCCACCCTTAGTTGGCACATGGGCCCTTAGGTCAAGCCTTTCTCCAGCTGACTGAAATCCTGGGTTGGAAAGGTGTGGATAGGATCTCACTTCCCTTCTAAGTTCAGATCTATCTCATTTCATCAGCATTACTCACATTCAAGATAACCACAGACACAAAATGAGAATGCTTTTTAAAAGCCACACCATGAAAAGTTGTAAAACGAACTGCACAGAAAGGCATTAACATCCACAGCATGACAGCATTAGCAATAAAAGACATCGTATGACCAACCATGACCAACACAAGGTGTGCCAGTACTTCACGGTATGAAAAGGAACAAGACATTTAGTTGTTTCTGGACCTGAAGAACAGATATTCCCTTTTAGAGTTGAAATGCCTAAGCGCAGGCCGGAGAGGAAAGGATCATATCCTCATGGGACTGAAAGCTCCGAGCGCCTAGCTACTTCACCGGTGTTCGCCAACGCAGCAGGGGCTGCCGCTGCTCCAGGGCCGCCCCTTAGCAGCTGCCAGCGGACAGCTCCACTGCGGTGAGACGCCGAGGTGGGGGCAGCCACCCAGGTGGGGACTTTGGCCATCTGCCACCGCCCCGACAGGGACACCTCCCACACAATAGCAGTCCCCTGCGGAGCAGTGACGGGGAAGCAGGCCCCGACGCAGCGAAGGCTCCCTCCTAGCCCTGTTCCCCCTTCCCAGCCAGCTCGGGGCCGGTGTCAGCCCCGCGGGAGTTCAGCCACGTCCGGGAGGACGGACACCTCCCCGCGCCGCCACCGGAGGCGAGAGCGCCATTGGGGACAGCCCAACACAGAGACGTTTCCATGACAACCCCCTTCCCGCCCCGGGGGTCTTGCACGCGCCCTTGCCACAGTGGGGCGACGATCCTCAGTACCCCCCGCCCCTTCCCAGCAGGGTCCCGCCCGCCTCACGGCCCCTGTCGAGAGGATACAGCTTGAAACCCCGGAGGATCTCCTTGGCCCGCTCGTCCGTGGCCGACATG
>VWZE01010694.1:29982-56372 GCA_013396675.1 Eubucco bourcierii
CACCCCCCGGCCAGCGGCGTAGGCCAATCATCCATTGCCTAAGCCTCAGAGCCCCGCCTCCTAGTGCAGGAAGGACGGCGCAGATGGCCAACCAGACGGCGAGTCCGCGAGCCGGCCCCTCCTACCTATTCAAGGACGGCTGCGCAGCGGTCGTTAAGGCGTCCGCCTCGATTGGGCCTGACGTCGCCAGGGGACGGGAGTCGCAGCAGGACAAACCTCTCCCTGCCTCTCCGCGGTGAGCTACCGCCTGGGACAGGCGGAGGGAGAGGACACCCCTGCAGGCGGCGGCCTGGGCGAGGGGAGGCCTCGAGGAAGTGTCGTCGAGGGTGTTAGAAGCAGAAGCAGAAGCAGAAGCAGGAGCAGGAGCAGGAGCAGGGTTGGTCAACGCCAGCCCGACCTAGCGAACAGTATCTAGGCTGTTACTGAACTGCTGCAGAAAATTCAGATGCTGGGCAGTGAATTTATCCTTGGGCTGCTTGGGCTGCTTGATTTGAGTCCAGACAAGCTCTGGATGTGAATTTGGGTAGTACAGGAGACCTGGGTTCTTGCTGTGTTGAGGTACATAGCAACTTCTGCGTGCACTGGGGCTGGAGCTAACAGGGCCAGCACTATGGACAACGTTTAAAACAAACAGTTTATGTTCCCAAACAGCCTTTTTGGTACTGCAGAAATCTGGGGGTTGTGTTTGTGCAACAAACTATGTTGTGGAGGAAAGTCTCTGGTTCATTAAGACATCCATGAAGCCAGGCTGTTCTTTTGTATGAGCGCAACAAATTAATTCCTGTGCAGCTAATGCAAGGCAATAATAAGTCATGAAAAAAATAAAGGCATTGGTTGTAGTACAGGCTTGGAATAAGACCAGTGAACAATCAGTGCCATCAATACATTCACAGTTCCACTTGCCTCCAGACAGACCACTGTACAAATGAGGAGAACACAAACATTAATAAAGGTCACGTTTAATGCATAAGGACAAGGCTACTGCCAGTATAATCAACAAGAGATCTTAATAATAGGAGTAAGTAGCGTTTATTTCCCTGATGTATGAGACCCATGCTCAGTTCCACACCATCAGTTTCAAAGCGTATGAACAGATCATTTTGAATCTGGGCAGAGTGCCAGGTACACGCTATGCTAATATATATATGTTTTGTTAAGAGTCCTTCCTGGGTTTTAGATAGGCTGTGTAATTGCATGCTCTCTAAGGAAGACGGACTAAAGACCACTGAGGAGAAAAGACAGGGGGTAATGGTGAGCAAAAATAAAAGCAGACCTGAAGAATGCAGAAATAAATGGTTGTGTGTGGGAGAAGAACCTGCCAGGTGGAAGTATTGACATGCTGGTTCACACAACACATAAGAAACTCAATCTTGCCTCTGTTCATCCTCTTCAGATACAAAAAAAGTCAAAGACCACATGAAACCCTTGCATCATTGAAAGGCTTCTTTAACATATGGGTAGGAGTGTTTCCAGAATTTAGAGCTAGAGTCTTTGGTTTTCTGACCACATTGTAGAGCTCCCAAATTCACCTTGATGTGCAGGGAAGCACAGGTCTTTAATTTTTAAACATCTGAAAATTACAAAAGAGCTCATGGCTGAAGCGTGAAGTTGTTGAGACTGCTCTGGGCACAAGCTACAACAAAAATGTGACAGAAACCCTGGGATCTCTCTCTTAAAATGCTTTGGCTGCATTAGCACAAACACCAACCACCCTTGAGTACACTTTCCAATCTGCTTGCAAGAAAGTTGTTGCAAGTCTCACTGTTTCTTGGTGCTGCTTTGGACTGAAAACTTCACCTTTGCTTTCACATCTCTGGCATGACAGTTTCTGAGGTACCATTGCAGGTGAGAAGATGCCTCCAGCCTACTTTCTGCTTCCCCAGAAGCTGTTCTCTCAAGGTGCAGATAAACAAGCTGGTGTTTCTGCAAATGAGAATAACTAGGAGATAGTTTCATTCCACTCCATGCTTGATGGACAGGATTGTACAGCTGCATATCTGCAGCCACCCAGATGCACATCACTCCTCGCCTGAACAAGGTGTGAGATGAAAGTTTAGCAAGCAGCATAGTCTTTGGATGCTGGGAAATGCAAGGAGCTTTCCAGCCTCTTTAGCAGAGCATGGGAGCTCCCATCACCCCGAGCTCTGGAGATGTGTGCTGGCAGGTGTGGGGGTCAGAAGTCTGGAAGGAGAGTGGTTAAACAGATGAAGCATGGTGAAAGCACACACAGATGAAGAACAAAAGTGCATCCAGGACTGTGTTAGCCTCTACACAGCAGAGCTTACCCTTAGAGCTGTGAACCATTCAGTCATATGCAGATATGCCTGCTAAAATGGCCATAGTGCCAAAAGTTGATTTTATTTTGCTTTAAGTTGTTGGGAAGTCGAATTATTGTAGACACTTTAGGAACCAGATCTTAATCCTGGTAGGTAAATCTACCCTAGTGTGTGATTTCTGAATGTAATGTGTATTGGGTTATTGATAAGGTCCTAAGTGTCCTAACATGCCTCTTTTCACAGGAGTTTTTGATTTAAAACACCTTATTTATGAAAGATACAGGAATATATAAGAAACACAAAAGTCGCTGCTTTCACTGGTGGCACTCACCTTGGTGAGGCCAGATTATAATATTCTTGCCAATAACACATCAGAATCTGAACTTTAGAAGAGGAAGAACCAGCTCTGGAATCATGGCCGGGGGCACTAGAAGGTACACACTTACAAGGAGTGAAGCTGGTGCCACCAGCCTGGCATGCAGGAGGCAGAGACAGGCAGGGTGTGGACACCAGCAGGATGAGTGTCTGGAGGCACAGGGCACCGAGAAGCCTGCACAACCAGACACTGAAGCTGGTGTGATGGGAATTGCAGGGCAGAGGGGTGTCACTGTGCATTAATCACACCATTCCTTGCTTCTGTCCCTTACAGGTGACTTTACAGCCTCATGCCTTGGTTGCTGGCTCCATGACCCCACTGCTTGGGGAGATTACTCTGGATTTATGGTTTCCTTTCTCAGGCAATGCAGGGAAATAAGGTGAATTATCTGCTGCCTAAAAGGGACTTAGACTGCAGAACCACAAGGGGAAGAGACAGTGTAAGTCAAGAGATAATGCCAACATTAAAAGATAAAATGGATTAACATCTCCCTGCACACAGAAAGCCGCGTGGGTGGAGCAAGAGGTTGCAATAGCTGTTTAAAAAGGGATGAGCCAGCTGGGCATCCTTGTGTTTTCCTCTGGGGGAAAAAAAAAAAAAAAAAAAAAAAANTGAACTTAGCTGATGCTATCCTCCAAAGTCCACTGGCTGCTGGCTGCTGGCAGCTGGGACATGTCAGGACAGCCTGACTAACAGACCCTTCTGGCTAACCTACACAGGACTATAATGCTGCTGAATTTCACCTGCAGAGTTCAGCAAGAGGTTGCGAAAATGATGCATGGGAAATAGTTCACCATCGTGTATTTCCATTTCCATTTCAGCCTGGGATTTCAGCTTTTAACAGCTCTTAAGACAAATGATGGCACGAACTTCTTGCCTAAGGCAACCATTCCAGTATGTCTGTAGGGTGACACAAACCGTGGTGGAGGGCCTGTTTAGGATGTGATTAAAGAGGTAATTCTCCCTTCACATGCAGATGAGATCTAAGCATGGCTTAAGTAAATTACTGAACGGCTTGTTATAGCCCTGGCTGAGTTCCCTTGCTGTGCAGGGTCTGTTTTTTTATATCCAATTTGCTTTGAAGCCCAGTGTCACAACAGCATCCTAACACCTGCATCTCTGTGCTTGTCTGACACTTCTTTGGAAGACTGGGATCCTGGGGACCCACCATGGATGGTTCTGGGGTTCAGGCTAAGCCCCATCAATTTTCCTAATAGTTTTTTGATGTTCGTTCCCTGAAAGCTTCTCTCTCCTGACAGTGCCAGTCCATGGCTTGATCTTCAGCGACTAGCTGAAGACTTTACTCTTGGCTAAAGAATTTTTATGAGAAGTGTGCTTTATTCACAGTGTGGTCCAGGTAAGTGTGCAGACCCCGAGGAGGGCAAGAATCCCGCTTGTTTCCACACATGCACTTCTACCATCATAAGAGTGTTTTGGTTCCCCATGTGTGTCCTGAAAAGGATCTCAACCCTAGCAGCTACCTCCCTGCTCCCTCACAATACAGAATGAACTCTGCCCTTTGGTTTGTCATGTGTGTGGGCCATTGTCCTATGGAGTTTAAAATCACTTCTAGCAGGTTGTGAGCTTTTGCCTCATCTCTTGGTGCTTTTCCATTCTTCCCCCAAGGAGGCCTGTCCCGAGAGGCTTGGCTGTTAGTCTCTATTTTCCTGCCCTGCACAACCATTCAATCTATTAACGACCCCGCTCCAGCTTCTTGGGCATTGCCCAGTTCTTGCCATAAACAGGAAGATTTATTCCTCTCCGAGGGCTGTGATGTATGCAGGAGGAATGGGAGCTGTTCGTATGAGAGACCCGTACTGCTCTGCTGTCAGAACAAAGGACACGCTGAAGTGTGGCCTTGCCACGCTGGCCCTTCGCACATGTCACTTCGGAGTGCAAAACCCCCTCGATGCTGCCGGGCACCCCATATGCACCAAAGACGGCGGCAGAAACTTACCTCTCCTGTAACTAAGCAATGCTGGGGACGCGGTGGAGCCGGGCAGGTGGCGTTTGCTGTGCCACAGCTCCGCGGTAGCCGCCGCCAGTACAGTCAGCTGCCCGTCCCCGGCTCGGGCGGCCCGGCCAACTCCCCCATCGGCGCCAACGGGCGTGCCCCGGCGATAGCAGCCCGGTTGTCGAGGGATGCCGGGGCGCGGTGCTCGGGCCAGGCCGCCGCCCGGGGGCGGAACGCTCCGCACGCGGCCTCGCGTTCCGGGGGAAGGAGCCGCGCGCGGGACACCGGCGCCGCCATCATGGCGGCCTGAGGCGCGGCGGGTACGGCGCCGGGAGCCGCAGGGCGGGAGGCTGGGCGGAGAGGCCGTGAGCGGAGAGGTAACGCTGGGACAGGGAAGAGCGGCTCCACCCGCCCCTCTGCACACCGACACCTTCCTTTCCCTGCTCCGCGGCTGCGTCCCGGCGCTACCGGGCATGCGGCTCCCGAAACCATGAGAAGCGAGCGGTGACCGGGAAGGCGGTGAGGGGCGAGAGGGCCTCGCGACGGGATCCCGGGTAGATCCCCACCTGCGGCAGGGTTCGGCCTGCCCAATGGGGCACGGGTCCCCGCCCGACGGGCCCTAGAGCCCTGCCGGGGGTCTGTGGGGCGGGAGGGCCGAGGGGCCTGGGCGCCTCTCTGCGCTGCAGCCTCCCTCCCGCCTGTGGGGTCTGTGCGCCGCTGCCTGCCGTGAAACCCCTCCATACGCCTAAGCAAGGCTGCAGCAAGGCATGGCGCGGGGAGAAGCCCTGTTTTGTCCCCATGTAGGGTTAATAGAGCCTCGGGTAAGGTCCGTTAAAAGTGTTTTCTGTTTGTGTTTCAGTCACTTCTCACCAGGGTGAGTCTGTTGTGGAAAGAGAGCGAGGTGGCCCTGGTGACACGGTTGTGCAGATGGGCTGCAATAACAATGCAGTTATCTGAACGTTAATTTCTAAAGGGGCGAAGAACTGGCGTTCTTTAGCAGGGCATGGGTAAAGCTAACCTCATACACCAGCATATCTTTTGATTACCTGAGAGGGAGGGCAATAATTAGGAAACTCTGGTTCTCATTTTCTGGCTAAGTCACTTCATGCGAAAATCACCTGTCTTGTGTGCCTGTTGCTTACTCGTGACCATGGAAGCTAGTACTGATTTTACCCTCAGGTGCATTAGGAAGCCACATTGAGTGTTGCTGTAATACTCAAAACTGAGGTGCCGTTCAGCCAGGCTGCATGCATGTCTCTGATGAAAAGAGTCCCAAAGAGACTTTACACTAAGAACCCAGAAGTCTGTGTGGAGAATGCAAAAGATTGCCTGCTCAGGTTGGGATCATTTGTACCTGCAGGTGGAATGGAGTAAAGTGTTATTTTTAGAAGTTGACTAATAAAGGAAGCTGGCTGTGTTTCCTTCACAAGTATTAATTTGGTTAGGCCTGGTTGAACGGTGCAATCACCTGTGTGACTATACCGGTCCCACAAGGACAGATGTGGTCTCACAGAATGAGACAAGTTTTCTGGTGTCTGGTTTTCTTCACGAGGGTACAGGTTGCCTACAGTGCTTGAGAGTGAAACAATACAAACATAACACAAAACACCCTTATCTATTAAGTTCTATGTTTGATGTCTGAATAATGTTCAAAAGCTTTTTCTTAGTTGTTTGTAAGCAAGCAACTTGTTAGGCTTGTTAATAAACAGTGATTTACATTTAAAAAGCAACGTTTTGGTACTGGGAGACAACATTCACACCAGAAAAGTCAGGCAACCACTGAAGACAAAGACCTCTCTTTACAAGGAATTAAATAGAGCCTTTGTAGAGAGGGTATTTTTATCACATAAGCTTTCCAGTTAACCCAAAACACTTTACTGTGTAGAGAGGTAAGCTACTTACAGGCCATAGTTCCTTTTGCCTTTTAGGCTCAGAAAGCATCAGGAATTATATATGCATGCTTTATCTATAGCCAGCATCAAAGAAAAAGGTACAATGTACAGGCCTACAAGGCGGATCAATTCTTCACAGGTAATTAAATTAGTTGTTGTTTTGAAGCAGTCTGATGAGGAAGGAGGAAGTCTTAGCTGGCCTCTAATAGACATAACATCTTTGCAGCTGGCATTATTTGGCAGCATCAGTAGGAGTCTAAATTTCTTTCCTCTTAACAGAAGTAGATCTTTTTAGTGAACTGACTAGACAGTCTGCAGGAATTTTGCTGAGATACTATGTAAATAATTTTTGTTCCCTAGATAAATCTATATTCAAACCTGCTAGGTTCCTGGCCTGCCCTCTGCAAAAAGGAAAAAAAAACCTGGCTCTGCTCACTGGAAATATTATTATGCTGGGCATACCTCCTCATCCACTGCCAGACAGAACCCAGCAGAGGAGAAAAGATGTATTAATATCATGTTCTTTTATTGACAGATTGAAAACCTAGAATGGCAGGAGAACAGAAACCGTCATGCAATCTTCTAGAGCAGTTTATTTTACTAGCCAAAGGTACAAGTGGCTCAGCTCTGACTGCTCTTATAAATCAAGTGTTGGAGGCTCCTGGGGTTTATGTCTTTGGAGAGCTATTGGAGTTAACAAATGTACAAGAGGTAAGAGATGAGTTTCTATCCTAATGCCCCTTCTGCACTCCCAGTGTAAGGGGTCTCCAGAAGTTTCCACAGGTGGCTTGTGCTTGAAATTTCTGTGCCAGGAAAGGCCTGCTGCACCTTACCTTGTTTCTGAGATGTTCGATTGAGGTTGCATTTGCTTATATATGTTAGATGTTAAAAAGTACCTTTGTAAAACTTTCCTTCCTTAATGCAGTTACTAATACAGCAAAAACCTGGCAGCAGCAGTACAGTAACAATTTTAAGAAGGCACTTAGCCAGACAAGGACAAAAAACCACCCTTTTTACTTCTTCACTGTCCTGGAAAGCACAACTTCAATGCTCTCCCAAAGTGTTTGTCAACAGATGTCTAGGCTGGGTGGTAACCAAATCCAAACCATTGCAAACCAGGGTGGAAAGTAAGTTCCAGAGCTTGTACTGAGTATGCCTCACTAGCAACCACCTCTACTACAACTAATAGCTCGATTGTCTCCACAGCTGTGGTAGCATGGCATACAGCAAGTCTGGGTTTCCAAATGTCCTGTTGGATATGCCAAAAAATGCTTCTAAGGTTATTCAGCATCAACTTGAAACTGTGGTTTTTGTTTTTTTCCTGGATCTGTATGCAGCAAATGGTGTTAATAAACCTTACTCAATAAAAACCACTGCTTGATGCTGCAGTTACTGCAGTGAAGTGTTTGCATGTGAGAAGAGTACTGTGGCTTTCAAATGTATTCACAATGTTCTAGCTTGCTTTGCTTTGAAGTTTTTGTGGCTCTGAAGGTAAATTGTCTTAGCTTTCCCGGTAAGAGCGTGGATGCTTAACCAAGCACACCATTGCTTGCTTGCTTGTCACATGGTTAGAAGAGCTGGCCCAGAAAGATGCTAGCTGAAATCTAAGAGTCACTTTTTTTCTTTGACCTGCTGAGGGGCCACACAAAGCAGTTGACAGTCCAAAATGTGGCTGAGTTCAGGTGCATAGAAATGACTGGATCACCTTGGATCTGCAGCTTCTGACATTTATTGGTGCTCATGAGGCCCATGAGGGTCCAGATCTTGAAAATTGGGACGTAATTACTTTTCTGGGTACTGCTTGCCCTGTGTAGACTTAAAACTTTCTCTGGAGAGCTTGCCTACTGAGGGTCATGTTGGCTGTTATCATGTTACATGGGGCTTTTGTTTTCTTCCCATCCAGCTTGCTGAAGGGTCTAATGCTGCTTATTTCCAGCTGCTGAACCTGTTTGCATACGGAACGTACCCAGACTACGTAGGTAAGAGACTGATGCCTGTTTGCAGAGTGAGTTGCCCTTTAGAACCGTCAGAGGCAATTCTCTGCTTTCTGTGGTTTCTGATGTAGTGTGGCTGGGTCAAAATGTCCAAGAACAGAACTTGTGTGGGAGGTTCATAGATGATCTCTGGGTCACATGTGCTTTTAATTACTGCAATATGAAGGAAGGGCTGGAGGCTGGTGTCTTACTGGTTCAGATTGGACTGCAACACTGGGTTGTATTGGTCTGTTGCAGTATTCATTGTTATTCACAGGCTGCTTACCTCTGCAGAGTGCAATTTCAGACATCTGGTTTGAAATTTAAATTGCATAAGTTGTGGAAGATGCAGAAAACTTAAGCAAAATTGTTCTGCATTATTTATAAAAAAAAATTTAAAGAATAACCTTTTATTCTGTGACGCCATTGCTTGAAAGAAAATGAAGCATTTGTTAGCTAGAATACAAATGGCAATAATTACTTTGATACAGCTTCAGAAGGACTATGTGTGAATCATTTTAGTATTTCTCAGGATGTGCTTTTATCTTTGGTACTTATGCTTCCATTCTGATACAATTTAGTACTTCATTTGTGGGTGGCAACCTAATCCAGGGCATTACAGCATGTGACAAACAATTCTGTCATAGTGCTGGCTATCACTGTGGTGGATGAGACGTCTAATTCCTGTAAGGAGAGGTTGCATCTGTAAATGCAAGGACTGGAAATTTCAGTGGTTGTGGAGCAACATGAGCTTCATGAATTCTGTGTCTGATTAGAGAATGTGTTTGCTGTGCATGGGTCTTATGTCCCTGCATGTGACAGCACAGTCTGTTCTTCCTTTTCTACTGAAGAAATAAGAAGGGGGAAAGTAGTCCAAATGTAGAGCTTTGGATGTGGTGGGATGGATGAGAGAACTTGAGTGGCCCTGAAATACTAATTTCCATTAAAGCAGACATTTTTAAGAGTTTCTTTGCATTGAAAAACTGCCTCTTACCTCCCTGTTTTTAAATATTCATGAGGTACATGAATATAATACAATCAACAGTCAAGCCATCTAAGATTTAATAATTTCTTCCCTCTTCCTCAGCCTGATACTTTCAACCCTAAATGTGCTTTACACTTTCAATTCTAAATCATTTGGTTCTTCAGAGGAATAAGACCAACTGTCCTTATAGCCTGATCAGCAAAGGAAGATTTTATTGTCACCTCACTTACGAAATAAAAATGACTTGGTGGTGGAAACAAAGCATTGACAAACTGTTTTGGCAGGACACCACTTGTGTAGATGTGAGTTATATTCTAATTCCAAACCCAGAATTACTAAAGAAGCAGAGAATAATGGAATGGCCAACTTGTTTTTTAACTTTCTCCCTCTCTCCCTGGGTGTGCTAATCTGTCATCATCATCATCACTTCTGTCTACTCACTAGCACCCACAGTAGCTGGAGTTGTCCAGCCTCTCAGAGTGTAGTGTTCTGCAGCTTGGATTATGTATAATCCTTGAAGGAAAAGTCCTGAATCTTCTCTTTTAACATTAACAGCAAACAAAGATAACCTGCCTGAATTAACAGTGACTCAGAAGAACAAGCTGAAACACTTGACAATTGTAAGCCTGGCTTCCAGAATGAAGGTAAAGTACACTGTGTGTGAGAGTAGTTGTCTCTTTGGTTTTGAAAATGACATCAGTTCCGTAGCACTGAAGTTGTGTAACACTGCCCAAGTACTCACAAAAAGTCCTGCAACCAGGAAATACCAGTAATGCACAGCCTTCTCTCATGGTGTATTTGTGATGTTAACCTAGTGGATTTCCATGGAATGAGATGTGGGGGGTGTCTGCACTGACATGCAAATTAGCCAGGAAGAGCTGGGAAACTTTGTATGGCTCTTTTCATTGCTGGAGCTGAAAAATGATTCTTAAAAACACTGACTTGTTGTTCAAGGTGAAAACAAACAATATTCTTAATTTTGTATACAATCCCATTACCTTTTTTCCCCTCTCCAGAACATGCTATGCCAAAGCTTCAGGAATTACTGAAGCTGTGGCAGAGTGTTACGTAGCTCAGTGGTAGGTGTTTGTTCTGCCGTGACCAATCACTGCTGTACTTGCAGGGCTGAAAAGTCTAGGATACAATAAACTCTTGGGTCTTGACCTTCTGAAACTTAGCTGTTCATTTTGGCTCTGGGACTGCTAACTTACTCTTGGACTTACTGTTTTTAGTGCATTCCCTATTCTGTGTTGCTGAAGGACCTGGATATGAGGAATCTGAGGGAGCTGGAAGATCTGATTATTGAAGCGGTTTATACAGATATTATCCAAGGGAAGCTGGATCAGCGAAACCAGGTGCTAGAGGTGGATTTTTGTATAGGCAGAGACATTCAGAAGAAGGACATTAGTAACATTGTCAAAACACTCCAGGAATGGTAAGGCAGTCTCTTCCTTGTTCCTTGTCCATAGTTTGTTTGTTTGTTTGTTTTTTCTTTCTTTTTCTTTCTTTCCTCATTTTCTTTTGATCAGGAATCTCATAGCATAAGCATGTAGTTGGAGGAAGAGTCTATTGGAGAAGTTTTCAAAGATTCCATCTGAGATTCAATTTGTGTTGCATATCACACTGTACTAGATCTTAGCATTCTGCTTGCTCTGTAGGTTTTTACATGGCAGAACCCTGGTGAGGAGTTAAGGCCTTTTCAAACTGGTGTACCAACCTGATCTTGTGAGAGCTACTCCCCTTTCTGCTGCTACACTTGATAATCAAAATAAAACTATCCATTACTTCTCTACCTTTTTCATTGTGATGAATACTGCATGGGCAAATTGTAGAGAATCACAAATTTGAAGTTTCAGTGCCCTTTGTTTGCCTTCTCTTTGTTCCTGAAAATGTAGACTGCAGGTATCCGTATTGGGACTGTCACACTATATTTGCTTTTACCAGGAAGCTGCTTCTCACCTTTTCTGTAAGATTCTCTTCCCACCTAAAGAAATTCCCCTGTAAAGTGTGGAGCTTATGGCAGGTTCTGAGCTGACTGGGAATTGCTTCCTAGCCACTGTGGTAACGAGTGTATGAAAAGTAATTAAACTGTTGAGCAAATACACTGCCCTGAGGTGGGGACAGTTTTTTTGCTTCTCTTCTCCAACTCCATCAATCTTGTCACAGCAGGAAAACTCTGGCAGCTTCCAAAACCTTACAGCACTGTTTGGAAGGTAACAGTAAACCCTCTGCCAATTCTTTTCTCTCTTCTCCAGTTATGAGTTCTGTGCTGGAATAGTGCTCTTGTCTTTTGAACGTTTAACATGCAGGGGATTCTCTCAGTCTGACTTCTTGGTTTAATTTTAAAATTGTGGTTTTGAAAAATTCCTTGTTTAAAGCAGTAAGTCAGATTAAAAAGGAAGTTGAAAGTGCATCTAACGGACACTTGCTTTCTGACAGTGAGAGTAACATGGAGAGCAGCTAGGCAGAGAGGGACCTGGTTGACAGCTGACTGAACATGAGCCAACAGTATGCCCAGGGGGCCAAGAAGGCCAAGGGCATCCTGGCCTGCATTAGGAATAGTGTGGCCAGCAGGACCAGGGAAGTCAATTCTCCCCCTGTACTCAGCACTGGTAGGGCCACATCCTGAGTACTGTGTTCAGTTTTGGGCCCCTCAGTTTAAGAAAGATATTAAGGTACTTGAATGTGTCTGGAGAAGGGCACCAATGCTGGTGAGGGGGCTGGAGCACAGCCCTATGAGGAGCAGCTGAGGAAGCTGGGGGTGTTCAGCCTGGAGAAGAGGAGGCTCAGGGGAGACCTTATTGTTCTCCACAACTAACTGAAAGGAGGTTGTAGCCAGATGGGGGTTGGTCTCTTCTCCCAGGCACCCAGTGACAGAACAAGAGGACAGAGTCTCAAACTGTGCCAGGGCAGGTTTATGTGGATGTTAGGAAGAAGTTCTTCACAAAAAAGAGACTGGCCGTTGGAATGGGCTGCAGGGGGAGGTGAAGTCACCATCCCCGGAAGTCTTTAAAAGGAGACTGGATGAGATACTTAGTGCTATGGTTTGGTTAATTACGAGGTGTTAAGTGATAGGTAGGACTTGATGATCTTGAAGGTCTTTTCCAACCTGGTTAATTCTGTGATTCGGTGACTCTAAATAGAGTGTTGTAAGCTGCAAAGCTTTTTCTTGCCAGCTTTTTGAAATTCTAATCTTTAACCAGAAGGTATAAGTTTAGTAGTCTCCTAAATGTTTAGGTGAGCATGACTTTCCTAATTACCTGATTGAGCTGCTCCAGAGAGGACCTGTAAACACTGCTTGACATGGTTTGTATCTTGCAGGTGTGATGGTTGTGAGGCGGTTCTTTTAGGTATTGAGCAGCAAGTTCTTAGAGCCAACCAATACAAAGAGAACCATCACCGAACTCAACAGCAGGTAGAGATGGAGGTGAGTACAGAGTCACTTCAGACTGCTCTATGCTCTTTGGTAAATGTTTGTTCACTGAAGAAAATAATCTGCTAACACCTGGTTAATGGTCATGGCTTCTCTGAAGCAGGCTAACAGTCATGCAAATCAGATGTGGTGGTTTCGGGTCAGAAGAAAACGCATCTGTTTTCGTGTGCTAGTAACACCACGAATATCAAATCTGCCTGCTCTGAGCAGGTTGGAACTTGTCTTTATAAATTTTTATGATTTTAGGCTAGGTAGCTGCACCAGCTATTGGTTTTTCGAACTGATTTTTCAGGCAAAGTGTGCTTTTAACAAAGAGCTTTGATGCAGTTCTATTCCTTATGTACAAGGCCGGCAGGAAGGAAAAGTTAGTTCTCTTTGTTTTAAACCTGAAAGTTACAAAAACCTCTCGAGTCTCGTTGCTTCTGCAAAAAATACCCTCAGCAGCTTCCTTCGAGGGGCCAAGATAAGCCCCCAGACGGAGGTCTTGCACGCTCTCTCCAGCAGCATGGGCTGGGAGTGTTCCTGCCACTGTGCCATGTGCAGCTGGGCAGTAGATGGCAGCACAGGCACGCAATTTCAGCCCCTGCTGATGTGTATTTACTTGTGAGAACAAATCTTGGCAAATACAGCTGTAAAGGTGAAAATGGTCCTCTGGAGACACTTGCTCAGGGTTTATTTCTTGCAGAGTACTGCATCCCTGCAGGTTTACATTTACCTTCTGAAGCAGCATATACTTGACGGCTTGATTGGCATCCATAGTGCATTTGATTTGTCAGATGCCTTTGACTTGGAGTTGGCACACCCAAAACTTGTTTTGTCCTGTGTTTGTTGTTTGGTTGGGATTTTTGGTTTGGTTTGGTTTGGTGTTTTTTAGCTCCTCAGGTTTGCTCATTGTATTTCTGGTGAGCCCTGCAGGGTCCAGGGGACAGAGTATGGTGCCTGATGCTCTCTCCTTTTCAGCCAGAGCAGCAGAAACACTACTGCTGCCTCCCACTAAACCAGTTTCTGTTCCTCCTGTGGCTCAGACAGCATGGCCAAAAGGCATTTTTCCTTCTAAAATGCTGTCCTAAGTGCTGTTTCTTTCAGTCTGCTGGGTCTTTCCTGCTTCTTACCCAACAGAATGGTAGAATGGCTGCCTTCTGCACTAAAGCAGGAGCAGGTCCCTCTATCCAGCCAGAAATGTAATACAATATTGTGCCATTGTCTATTAGGAATTAAAAGAAAAGTCTGTGTTGGACTCAGAATGGAAATACTAACAACTCTGTCTGTAAGTGAGGATGAAACATTACCTTAATAAACTCAAGTGCAGAGCATGTTTCTAGTGGGAGAGTTTATTTTATAATCTGCGCTCTGTACTCCAGGGGCTTTTCAGTGTGTTTATCAAAAGAGTTTCTGCTGCAAGGGGAGGAAGAAGCAGGTGTTGATTCACTGTCTCTTCTTGGCCAGGTCACAAACATAAAGAAAACATTAAAGGCCACAGCCTCATCGTCGGCACAGGAGATGGAACAGCAGCTGGTAGAGCGAGAGTGCCCTCCACACACAGAACAAAGGCAGCCCACAAAGAAGATGTCCAAAGTCAAAGGGCTGGTCTCCAGCCGTCACTAGAACATACCATCTAAATGTCATTCAGCTAGGAATGACAACAGGACAAGCAAAAAAAGGGCCTGTGTCTCCTTTTCCAGTGGGTTCTGGGCCAGTCACTTCCAGGCTGGCAAATAAAAGACTTGTTTGAATGCAGCTCCCAGTTAGCAGCACCTGGCTAAGTTACACTGTGCAGCCCCTATGACTTCCCAGGGTGTCCCTGCTCTGGTCCTGTAAAGAGGGACTTCTGAAGAGAGGGACTAAGCAAAAGGGGCAACAAAAAAAAATTTAAAAAAAAAAATCTGTGGACAGTTTTGCTCCCTCCCAGCCAGTCTCATTGCTGCTTAACCTTGAGGAAGCTGCTCTACTAAATCCGATCTTGGCAGAACTTCTGTAACAAGTGTCTGAATCCCAGGGTTGAAGTGTGGCTACCAAAGCCAGGCTGGGAGCGAGGAAGCCATCAACACAGATCTTTTCATTCCCAGAGGGAGCGCAGAAAGGTTTCTAGGCCAGGAACTGCTTTACATGGAAGTCTTCAGCCTTTCCACTGCCCCTGTCTGTTTTAAACTGGGGTGAAATTCACACTACCTCGCTCTGTGAAGATGAGATTCAGTGCTGGGCTGTTTACTTAACTGTCTGTTTACTGCCCTTACTAAGCCCTTTAATCTCTCACAGATTTAAAGCACTGTTCTGCATCTCTGAGGCACCAATACAATAAGGAGGAAGCAGGCTGCTCTTTCAAGCCTTCCTTCTTGCAGGTGGCTAGTTAGGGGCATACTAGAAACTGTTCCTTTTGAATGTGATGTGACCTCCCAGAGCTGCTTGTGAGTTGTTTCCCCCATTGATACCTTCAAAGGGTAATGCATTCACTCTTCCTCGGATGCTAGCGACAGTGGGCTTCGTGGGAGAAGAGCCCATTTAGCACCGTGACAGGCTGGTGGCCCAGGACCCACTGGCAGGGGTCGCAGCAGCATCCCCTTGCTGAAGCAATGGACTTGACTAGTCTTTCTGAATTTTGAACACTTTCAGGTTGTATTTTCCTCCATTTTTTTGTACATTTCAGCTTTTGTTTTGTGTTGGGTTTTTTTTTGTTTGTTTGTTTGTTTGGGTTTTTTTATTTGTTACAGACTAACTTCAGGTGATTTGCACCTACTTTGGCAGGGTGTGAGGCTTTTTTTTTAAGGGGGAGGATGGGGTTGGCATTGAAACCACAATTCACAAAAAAAGCACATTTTAGAAAAAAAAAAAAATTAAAAATGTTGATTTAATGTCAGAGTCTTGAGTCTTGGCTTTGAGGCTGCTTTAGGCTTGTAGTCCCACAACACTTGTTCACTTGAGGATTTACTTGATTCTTGATCTTATATTGTTGGGTCTGACTAATCTCCCTGATGCATCCAAGAGTCAGGGAAGTGGTTTTCCCATTCTACCAGTGGTTTGTCTTTGTCCAATTTGCTCAGAAGGATCTGTGGCAAAGCTGGTAGCTGAGCCAAATGCCCCGAGCCTAAACACCTTTGATGCCTGATTATGGAAGGTTTGCAGTTGTGCTCTGTCTTAGGCCTGTTGATTCCTTCCTCTGAGTCTAGCAGAGTACTTACTGCTTTGTGGTTTGGCCCCTGCATTTCACTCCATGCTGTAAAGAGAAGGGCTTTCTGTGTGCAGGCAGGGGAACTGCTTAAGCAGAGGACTGTGACAATGCCCCAGTCCTGCAGCCAGCTGTCACCTGCACTTGCTTGTGCAATGCACGTGCCTTCCCCTTACTGCTACCAGGATTCTTTGCCATCTGCGTGCTTTCAGTCTTCAGTCATAGGACTGGTTGGACACTTGTGAAAGTAAATTCCTCTTCTCCTGCAGTGCAGGCACACCAGCTATTAATCTTGAAAGGTAGATCTAAATACCTCCCATCCAGTTGCCTCTGGATCACATCCCATGATTTCCGATTCTTTGCCAGCTCTCTCCCTCCCCTAGAAATGCTACCAAAAAAAATTCCCAGGGAAGGATGTTAAGTGAATAAGCCCAGAGCTCAAAGCCTTCCCCTGAATCTCAAGGGAAGTGTTTCCTAAGCAGCAACAGTACTGGTTTCTGTTCTTCTTCTTCTCCCAGTGTTTAGCTGACAGCTTCTCAGGAGGTGTAGGTGGACTCTCTGTACCCAGGCCTAATAGATCTGTGTGATGGAGATGAACTGAGTCTGTTCCTGGCTTGTGTGGGTAACTGTGTTGTACTGGTCATCCAGTTCCTGACTGGATTTGACTGGTGACAAGAGGTTCTGTGGTCCTCACTGGCCATTTTGTTTCCTTCTCATTTTTAATATCAGTCTTGCAAAGAGGCAAGATGAATACAGATGCCTTTGGAAATCATTTTAGCTCCTCGTCAAGCTACAGTCTGCTGGGAAAATAGATGTGACTTTGGCATCCTTGGTGTTTATTCCCTGCCAGTTGCAGAAGTCATATTGGTTTGCTGAAGCTTCTTTAGGGTAGTGGAAGTTCTTGAGTTGTTCTTACGTTTTTGCTGTTCTCAAAGCCTGGCTAGGGGTGAAGTTCTTATTTATGCTTCAGTACACATTGCCTTTGATCAACAAAGAAACAAGTGAGGAAATAGCACTTTGAATAGAGAGCTGTCCCATGTCTGACAGTGGTAGAGGACAGAGGAGGAAACAGGGTATTGGGGAGAACTGAGCTGTTTGCACGTTTGGCTTTCCCGATGTGCCAGCGGCGCGCTTGCTGCCGCAAGAGGAGGAGGGTGTCTTTGCAATGAGCCCAGTCTGAGATGAGTCATTAACAAATGACATGCACAGAGTACCTGGGGGAGGCAAACAGCTCTGCAGCAGCTGGTTAATGAATCTGGCTTGAAAGAAAGAGTTAGAAGCTATTCCAGGAATGAAGCAGAGGGCATAGTTGTTAACAGGGAAGGATGCAGGAGGTGCTGTGCTGTTTGAGAAGGACAGTAGATAAAGCCTGCATTGACTTTTCTGTGACTGCAGCAACTTGGAGCAGAGTTGTGTGAATTAGGGGCTGGCAGGGACTAAATTGTGGACAGTTTCAAGGGGTGAGTGCCTGGGGAGCCTAATTGAGCCATGGGGAAATCAAAGCAGAGGTGGAGTTGATGCAAACTCCCGAGTATTGTTTGTGCTTGCTGGAGGCATCTAACAGAGCACTACTGGACACTGCTCCCTGATGTGGGGAGAGCATCCTGCCCTGCTTTGGTTTATGGCAGCAATGGGCTGCTGCAGCTGCAGCTCACTTTAAGACTGCAGCAGGACAGAGTTTGAGCTATTGAACTTCTGTTTGCTGCCCTTACCCGGGGGGAAGACAAAGTAGATGGAGCTGCCTTCCCTCTGCTCTTCAGGGCTTTATTACCTAGCTTCATGTTCTGCAACTCCACTTGTACTAGTGCTTGTTTAATATGGAATTGAGCACTGAGCTGGAAAATGGAAGAGAGGATCTCAGCTGATTGCAGTGCTGGTAGACTGCCCTAGCCCTAAAGCTGTGCCTCCTGCTAACAAACGTCCCTTGCATTCCTGCTGTGACTCAGTTGATACCAGCGAACATCAGGCAATTCTGGAACATCATAAAGCAGTGCTGATGTCAATCTTTACAGGGGAAAAAAAAAAGTTTTGACTTGAAATTTATTGTTCTTCTGCTTCACACCTCTTTATCTAAGTTGAATGCTGGCTTAGTCTGTAGAGAGCAGGAGGGAAAATCAGTGAAGCTGACAGACCCTGCTATGTTCAGATGTGAGACCCATCCTGCAATCAGTCTTGTGCAGGACTCTGAAAGCTCATGGGTGCTTGTAGAGCTGCATGCAGGCTTGCAGGTGTTTCTCTGTGGATCAGCTACAGAAACAGGACCCTGCAGAGCTGCTGTCCAGAGTGAAGCTGAGGAAAGTGAAGCTTTTGTTCTTGTAGAAGAGAGCAGTAGTAAGAGATGGTCCTACAGTCTTACCATCACTGCAAAGTGGATGAGTTTGTTAGCATTCTATTTATCCTATAAGGGGAAAATGCCTTGGTCTATGTGTGCAAAAAGGAATTTGGGCTTAACTTTTTGCAGGGGAGGCAGAAGGCAGATAACTTTGACAACTGTATTAAAATGTTACAAATCACAGGGATAAAACAGACAGGAGTAAACCAGATTTTTCCTAAGCTGTGTATCTGAACTGTTCAGAAAGGCCTCTGGTCCTGGAAACCAGGTAAAACCAGCCTCCAGATGGGGTAACATGGTCAAAGCTGCTGTACCCCTGGTGCTGCTCTTTGTTACTTCAGTGTCTGAGTTGGTTGGAAACTTTGCAACCAAGGGAAATAGTATTGCCCCTTGTGATTCTGAATAATGGGGAAATGGAGAAATTGAAGAACCTGCCTCCAGGTATATAGACCCAGCTCCCCAGATCTCTGGCCCTTACCCCCAAGCAAGTTCTGTGTTGGTTCTCCTCCACACATACACACACAGAGTCCTTTATAGCATCTGGCTTAATGCAAGAGAACCAAAACCTGAAGTCTTCTTGCTTATTTTGGTATAAGCTGAGAAAGAGTAACCCAGGGACATTAAGAAAGGTAAATTAAGTTTAGAGTGATCTCAGCTCCTACTTGTAACCTCAACCTTGTGTTTTCCTTATGGCATTTTAACCTGACAGTCTGACTGGATTTCTCATCAGAGTTTTTGGAAATATGTCATTGTGTCACTGTGCTCAACGCTGAAGGTTGGTGTCTCTCAGGGACTGGTGATATTTTGCCGATACTTTGTCATATTTTGCCCTACCACAGAGCTGCCAGAGGTGAGTGATTGAAGCTAAAGAGGTGTACTGTAAAGAGAGCATATTTACCCCCACCTTAGGCTGCACCCTGTTTCTTAGTGATGCTGTGGCAGTACCTCCATCTGCCATAGTAAACCATGTGAAACATTAGGCAGAGCAGCATTTTGCTCCCTATCTCCAGACACACAGGCACTCACTTTTTTCTTCAGTGTATAGATGTAACAAAATGTTTGGATGTGTTTTCTGCAGGCTGAAAATTGCACAAGTGTGATAGCTGTGACCGTGGCTTTTTGATGTCAAGAAGGCAAGAAGATGTCCCTGCTCTAGCAGTCTAGGTCTTCTAGGTAGTAATAGGATGCCATAAGGTCATTTAACAGTCCTGAAATGTGTATTTCTCCACAGAGTGCAAAAGAATTTGTGCCTGTAGTCCTTGCTTGGTGTAATTTTAGTAGAAGATAGGACACCTGCAGCTCCAAGTCTGCTATAGAGGCTTGTGAATCCATGTCATTAGGGCATTTTACAGATGCTCGTGCATGCATGATGCCTCTGTGTTTCCAGAAGAACTGACTGTGGTGGGTGAAGCCTCAGCCAGAGATCAACCTTTCCTGCAAGTATTTTGAGCTAGCCTGACCACAGGACTGTACCTTCAAGGGTATGAAGTTTGGAAGTGATGCTGCCCAGCCCTCCAGACTGTTCCTGAAGATGCTGTTTATCTCACCAACCCTGATGCTTCAGTCACTGTCTCATGATTAGCACACTTCTAAGGCTGGTTTGCACTGAGGCAATGAGTAACATCTTGGTGTTTCATTGTCACCTTCACAGCTGTTAGAGAGCACAAGTTCCTACAGGATCATCTGCCAGCTGTGATGCTATTCCTACTACATCATGACTGTGAGATGACACCTCTCCTTGCTGGCAGACAAGCCAGGTGGGTAGGCATTGCTCCTCAGAGCTGTTCTCTATCTAGGGAGGTGCAGGCTGTTGCCTGGTTTAGCGTAATGGAAATCAAGGACAAGGACAGTGTTACAAGTAAGGGGCAAAGCGCAGAGCTGTGTCCTGTTTCAGCTCTGCTGCAGCTGCAGAAGGCAACCTTGGGCAAACTGACTTCTCTGCAGCTGTGTTTCCTAGGACAGCCTCTCTTTTGTGTGCTGGCTCTATGACAGAGGTTTGTGAAGTGTTTTGGTCTCCTGGCTGGGCAGAAATTTCACTGCTGATGGAACTGGAGATGTGTGTGTATGGGTGGGGGAGAATCTTTAAGCTTTATAAGCTTTTCTAGAAGTCATCTGCCTCCTGTGTACCATACCCTTCTTTTTCCCTAATGCAAATAAGGTGGTCCACTGTGGGAATATCATCCTGGAGTATTATGGGTAATGTAGCAGGTTAATTATGGAAGGGGCAGGAAAAATAGCCTGTGCCGTTTTCAACAATATCAAAGGGATGCTACCTAATGATTTTCCTATTAGCTCTTTTCCCAGCCTGCCAGAGTCACTGCAGAAGTGTCATTTACAAAGGCAGTTTGCAACTCATTACCCTGGATTTTCACTGTAGTTCTGCTCCAGAGAGCGTGGGCTTTTACTGTGTGCCCCAACCTAATGAATTGCCTGATTCGGTTAGCACTGCCATCCCTTCTGACAAGGTTAGTTGCTGACTGACAGGAAGGGGCCTGAATTCAATTCCCTTCTTGTTTTCAACGTGCACTTGTGTCAAGCACAGGCTCCCTCTGGAAGCTGCCCTGTGATCCCTTCCCTTTGTTTTTCTGCATTCTGAGGGAAGCAGCCCGTGCTTGGAGAAGTCCTAGAGCAAGTGCAGGGGCATGTGTGCTGCTGCCTCTAGCAGTCCCAGATCAATGCCTCAAGTTCTTTTCCAGCTAGAAAATTCCACTGCTCTCCTGCTCTGGGATTTTCTTTTTCTTTATTGGTTTGGGATTTGTTGTCATCTGAGCTGGGCTTTGTAACCCTTCAGTAATACCTTGGAGTAGTTGCATTAGTGGTGCCAGAGAAAAGCAAGTAGTATTGGCTGGAGGAACAGAACTGATTTCCCACATGGTAGAGGGCAACTGTGACCCTGTTGTGGGAGCTCTAAGATCTGCTCCTGCCTGTTTGGGCTTTGCAAGACACTTGTACAACAACATTGGAGAAAGCTCTTGTCCTTTTCCACTAAAGAGTAGGATGCTTTTCAGGCTGAGAACCTATGGCTCTCTTGCTAGGAATAGCTCCTGAAGAGGGGAAATCAAGGCTGTTCTTGTCACAAGTGTTTCCACTTGGAATCCGAGTGTGGCTACTACTCATCCATCTGGCAGGGCAGGAAATGTGTAGGTCCCACGGTTGCTAGTTTGACCTGGGTGTGAACAAAGGACCTTGGGACTGCTTCCAGCCTCACTTCCAGGTGTGTGGGTACATCTCTACTAGATGCCATTCCTTTGAGCCCACTGTTGAGGTGTCAGATGCAACCTCTCCTGAGGCTGCAGCTCACCTCCAGGACAGGTCTTGCTGTTTACTTTTGCTGTTTGTGGGCTAGGATGCGGCCGGGGAGTTTTCCAGTGCTGGTCCTGGATCCTTTTGCTGGATGTCCTGAACATTTGACCTAGCTGGCCCAAAAGGGAGGCAGTGACGTGAGATAAATTTGTTTCTGTTGCACCGATGCCTCCTCCCCTCTTAATTAGATTCCTGTGGCTACTCTCTTTCCTGCTGGCCTTCTTTCCCATCAGGGACACCCAGTTGTGGCCTTATTGGGTGCTTGCTGTGCACCAATGAGCCGTTTCTGTTTCACATTCTGGCTTGTCCACCCACCCAGGGAAGGTGCTTGTCAGCCCTGGAGAAGTGACCTGGCCATGGCCTGTCAGGACTGTGCTGTGTGGGTGCTAAGGTTGAGTGGATCTGAAAGTTTTCCCAAGTGCTTTCACCCTCAAGTGCTACCGCCTTTCCTGCAAGTCAGCTCACAGCCCCACCACGTTCCTGTCCTGCAGGAGGGAGAGGGTTACTTCTGGTCAGAGCAGAGGCAGTACAGTGAGGAGCCGAGCTGTTATCCCTTCCCTTCTGCACAGGGAGCTCTCACTCTGTTCTCACTCTTTCTGCCAAACTGGTGTCCTTTTGCATTGCAGCTTTGTCCTTTTCCTTGAGCTTGCCCTTTGCAAGGAAGCCCAGTGGAGGGAAAGAACCTGTGCTGTGGGGCTGCACTTCTGCCCTCAGACTACACTGCAAAGGAGAAATGGAGACCCAGGCCATATGCGAACCCAGGCTGTGACCTCTGGGCTCTCTCCCAACACGAGCTCAGGTTACATCTCTCATAGGTGGTCATATTTTGGGGACTAAATTCCTGAGACCAAGTTCCCTTTGCATGGTTGAGGAAAAGCTGTCTGTTGCCAGCTTTCATTCCAGCTGGTTTCATTCCAACTCTGGCTTTGCAGCAAAAAACTGAAAACTGGAAGAGGAATTTGCCCCACCTTGGTTGCAACCTGGCACTGCTGTGGTCACTACTCTGGCTTCATCCTCAAGGACCATAACCCTGAGGGGAACCAGCAGTACCATATTACATGGCTGTTTGGCCTTTGTGCACAAGGTCTGCACAGTAACTGATTCCTTATTGTCCCTTAGGTTTGCTGGATGACAGTGGACAGTCCCCTCTGATGGGCATCTCTTTAGAGCTCCTGGTACAGTCCCTCCTTCCCTTTTAAAAGCGTTCACAGCTGGTAGAGTGACTTTCACCAGTATTGTATTCACCTCACAGTGTTTTATGCCCATAAGCTACCAGCTGTCCATCCTGCCTGCCTCACTCTCCCTCCCAGCTCAGCCTCCTAGGGTCTTGATTTTATTCCTCATAGGCAACATCTTAGATGGTCCATCCGCTGCTGCTTCCCATCCAACTGGAGTCTGTGGACACTGTGAGGTGGGTACTCATCTCTGACAGAGGCTTTGCTCATGCAAGTCTAAAAACGTCACAGATGTGCTCCTACCCTGATTGAGCTGTCATGTGTCTGTCTGAATCCTCTTGTTCTGTAAACCTAATGTACTCTAATAGTTGGGGAGAATCTGACTGGAGGTTTCTATGGTTTCCTGGTGGTTGCTAAGGAAAAGGATCTCTGCCTCTAGGTCTTGGTGACTTCCTTTTTGCCCTATCCTAGGCACTGGAGACCAGCAGAACATAATACTCGTTGTTTCCCAGACCACTACAATGGTCAGGGCATAATTTGTGACTCCTGTCACGGCTGGGCTCGGCGCCTGCCGCTCTTTCTTTTCTAAGGCCTCTTTGAAGAATGAGACCAAAGAGCCTTCATGCAGGAGTATGTTTGCTACGCTCCCCGCTCCCTTGCCTGTTGTTTCCTTTAGAGCTCCAATTCATTTAAAGGATTTATTTAATGCACTTTACATAGCAAAAAGCTGTATTAACAGCTGTGTCCATGAATCCTTACCAGGCAGCCCTTGGTATGTTTCGGTCTGTGTATTGTCCCAGACACAGTGAAACAAATCTCTGCTGGAGGAAGTGGCTTACAGTTTAGTGGTGGAAAGATTGGTGGATGGGAATATTAACAGGACACTTAGTGAACTTCTGGATCCTTGAATAACAGTGCCTCTGGCACAGAGCTCTGTTCCCACTAGTGCAGCCAGGGGCCAGATCCAGTGAGGTCTCTTTGTTGCTGTCAGCAGGCACTGCATCTCTGTATGGCACCTGGTGATGCAGCTGCAGTGCTTGGATGAGATCTGGACCCAAACCTGCAGGATGGAAGTACTTCAGACCCTGTTCAGGCCAAATGCTGCTCTTGTCACTCTGTTATCAATCCGTGTCTAGGCTGTTGAGCGTGATGGGCTTATTTCCACAGGTGTCACTCAGGGTCTGGGTGATAGGCAAGCTGCCTGAGGCTATACTCTCACAGGGAGCTCAGCTGGGTTTTGCAGAGGCCTGCAGCAGCTGCACACAGTGCCAGGCAAGAATTGGTCCTTCAGAGCATCACAGGATTGGGCAGGAGTTTACTTTTGCATATGGGATCAGCTGGCCTTTCTCTTGCTCTTGACTTTTGTAAAACATCTGAGCAATTCCTTCCCGAACTCTGTTAAAATCAATGGATCTGACATTTAAATTGTATGTGAATTTGATAAATAAAGACAGGTTACAAAATGCCACATGGAATGATGACTTTTTTTTTTTTTCTTTTTTTCAAGTTTTTCAACTACTTAGGACAAAAAAAAAAGTTACAATGCTTTTTTTTTTTTCTTTTCATTTAGTTACATAAATAATTTTATTTTTTTTTATAAATATCTCTTTATAAACAATATATAAATAGCTTTACAACATAAATACATTTATGCATGACATGAATTTACAAACAGCGACGTTATACAACTGGCTTCATCAGTCTCTTGGAAAAGCGCTGTCCCTTGTCTCAGTGAGTGTTTGTATATATAATATATATATATATATATATAAGATAGAGAGCACTTCTTAAAAAAATAACAAAACCAAAACAGCTGGTGCCATGACTCCTCGTACCAAGAAAGAAAAACACAGCCACATCTTTTGTCCCCTCCAGAGGGGGGTGTCTCTGTTCTTCTAGGCGTTGCCTGGGGGATGGCCCTGCCTGGCCACAGTAGGAAAAAATGGACTATGGATTCAAAGCCCTGTGAGGAACGAGAACAAAGTGCCTGTTAGTACTTGCCATACAACACCTGTTACCCATCCCAAGCTGAAGCTTGCTGTGAGAAAAATCCTGGTGTGGGACGCTGAAGACAACGGAAGACCACGCTGATTTTTTTCTTTTTTCCTGCTAAATCAAGGATGAACCTCACTCCCTGCTTTCTGGCTATTTGATATTTAGGAAAGAGCCAGAGGGAAGTGTGGTGCTCCTCCTGGCCCTGGGTCTAGGAGAAGTATTTTTTTTAAATGAGATTTTAACAATAGGATGGGTGCAATCTGGCCCCACAACTTCATGGAGCTCTGAGCTGCAAAAGTCTTTGGGAATGAGGGCTCACTACTCAAGGGAGTAGAGAAGCAGCACCCATCTGTCCAGGCAGAGCTCTGGGCCATTGCTGGTGTTTTGGCACTGCTAGGCCCTGCTCTTCCCATTGCTCTGCAGAGCAACAGGATACCTGTGTCCAGTTCCTTCTATGCTGGATTATGTTACTGTGGGGCTGAGGTGCATCCCTATGAGGGGGACTGTGCTGTGCTGTTCTGTGGGATGAAGAGCAAGTAGCCTGGGCTGTACTGGGTGGGTGTTTCCCCTGGTGTGCGGTCACCTGCAGGCACAGACCAAGCCAAAGCAGTGCCTTGCTCACCCTCAGCCATCAGTGGAGGAGTCACTCTATTTCTCTGGTCCCTGAAGGGGAAATGAAATTTCTCTTGCCCATTGGTCCCTAAGCACAGTGGCCATGGGCTGCTGTAAGAATTTCTTCCAGCTTTCCATTCACTTGCTCTGATGCAAAGCCCAAGTTGGGAAAGGGCTGCCCTTGCCTGTCAGTCACCACAAGCACCTGAGGAGCTTCTGTATTGGTTTTCCTTAAATTAAAAGAACTGGAGCATGGCTGAGACAGGTGCCTTGCCAGTCCTCCCATGACAAGCAGGTAGGGAGTATCCTACCCTCCCAACACCTGTCCTTAGGTCACCTGAGTGTGTCAAGCATAGGAAACAACTGTGAATGTAGGGCTGCACTGGAGCTCCTTCTGCATCCTCCCCAGAGCCTGCGGGTCTGGCTCACACTAGCAACAATCCACCCTGACCCGCTGCGGGAGCGATGAACTATGGCTGAGGGCCTGATTCTTTTGCAGAGGCAGGTGACACAGCCGGACAGCAGGAGAGTTGCTGGGAGGACAGGAATTGAATTAACGCCAACTCCGGAGTCCTCCTCTTTACCCAGCAGCAACGCTGGGGGCTGCAGCTGGCTCAGCGGACTAACTACCTGCAGAATCCTGCTGGCCGACACCTCCCGCCTTACAGCGCACGAAGGGGCATCGCTGCATTCCCGGACCCCCCGTCCCGCCCCGCCCGGCCGGGCACTCACCGCCAGGGGTCCCTCAGCAGCCGAGGCCACTCATGGCGCCGATGCGGTCCAGCTTGAGGCCGAAGCAGCCCTTCCCTAGTCCCTTCTTGTGGAGGCCCTTGTGGCGGCGGCCCGGAGGGTCCTGCAGCAGCCGCGCCCAGCCCGCCCGCGATCTCGCCTCTGCCCGTGCCTCCCGCGCCTCCCGCGGGC
>VWZE01010694.1:58428-88639 GCA_013396675.1 Eubucco bourcierii
TTTGTTTCCCCCCAGTCGTCCCCCGTACCACCCTCCCCCGAATTAAATTAGAACCTGTATGTCCCCCAGCTTCTCTCCCAGGTCCCTAGCTGTCAGGAGGACATTGCTTTCCCTAGGAGGGACACTGGGGACATAAGGGATGCAGAGGGCAGTGGCGCTGCCTGAGGGCACCTAGGTGTGTCCCTTGGCTTGGATCGGGTAACCTGCTGCCTCTGCTCTCCCAGGGGGAGCTGGATAGTATCCCTGGATTTAGAAATGGGGCTTTTCACACAGGTTTGCTAAGTCCTTGCAGGGCACAATCAGTGTCACAGGAACCTTGCTGGGGACAGGACCCTAAGGGCTGACCCTTGGCAGGATTGTGCAGCCCGGCCTCCTCTGACCTGCTCCTGAAGCTGGAGGGTGTGGGAGGAGGATGTGATCTCAGAGTTAACCCCAGCAGTTCACAGAGACTCTGGAGACACAGTGGGAGATCTCTGCCCCTCACCCTTCCCCTCCAGCAGCCAGGAGGACATAATTTGTGCCACTGCTGTCGGTATGCCTGGCACCCGGCAGCTCTGGGGTTTCAGTTACCTTTTGCCAATGAAGCTGGGCACCATTCCTGGCACTTTGGCTGAAGGGCTTGCTCTTACTGGGATCAGGCCAGAGGAAAGGCACCCTCTTTTGCTGAAGTATATGGGGCTGAATTAGACTAGACTGAATTTACATCCTGACTCCCTTCCTGGGATCAGAGAAATGCTCTCTGCTCTTTTCCCTCTCCCTGGGGTCAGGCCCAACCTGCTCCTTCCTCCTGCTCCTTTTTCTTGGTATTTCTGGGCTCTTTTACGCCCCTGATCCCTGGGGAGCTGTCCCTGCCAGTGGGTTGTGGCTTTTTTGGGGTCCACATTTTCCCTGCTGAGGAGCAGGGAGATGTTTCCTCCTCCATGGCCCAGGCTACTGGGCAGAGGACACTTCAAAGGAGATTGGCTTTGCAGCTCCACGTGAACGGGAGCTGGAAGGAGAAGGTCTCGGTAGTTTTTCCATCGTGCCTGCCAGGTGGAGACAACTTGGACTTTCTGGAGTGTAAATTTGTGCTTGGGCATTTGTCTGCATGCAGGCAGAGTGAAGTGATGCAGTTGGGATTAGAGCCGACGCCGGGTGCCAGGGATCTGTGGGTGCAGGCAAGGAGCAGAGAGAGGCCTCTTGTCTTGGGGTTCAGCTCTTGTCCCACCCAAAGCATAGCTGAGAGGTAATATTCAGCCTCTCTGGGGTGCAAGGGGGTGCAAGCACTACCTCCCTCAGCAGGGCTTGTGCAGGGGAAAGAGAAGCAGGCAGCTGAGTACTGGGTCTCTGCAACCCGGGGCTGTCGGGGTGCCCAAGGTCACCAGAAGCTTGGCAGCTAACACAGGGTCCTGCCATCAGCATCCTGGTTGTGCTGGCTCCTGCCCTGATACTGGAGGCAGCTCTGCCCCACGGCTTCTCCCAGGGGAGACATAGATGGGGATGGGACAGGAAATTTCATGGTGTGGGGAGGAAGGGCTACTATGCTTGCCACCAAGCCCCCTGCACACTGTAGGATACGGGGTTGGGAGCTGGATCCGAGCTTCTCCACCAGTCCTTTTCCCCAGAGAGCTGCAATAAATGTCACAAGGTAGCCAGGTCTCAGCCAGCGCCTGGCCAAAGGAGGCTCGTCCTGTGCCCTTGGCTTTCACCAGCGTGGTTTTCATTAGTGTGTTTTCTTTGTCACACTGTGCAAGGCCTCGGGTTTGGGGGAGGCTGTGCTTTATAAATCCAATTAATCTTGTTATTAGAATTATTCTGCCTTCTCTGCTGTAAGTCGCTGGAGTCAGAGCCCGGTGCACATAAAGGCATTGCTTTAACTCAAAACCAGATCGGATCCACTGGAGGTGACAAAAAACTCAGAGCAGGGAAAAGGTGTGGGCAGGAAGGAGTTAAGGACATTAAACACTTTTGTTTCATGAGATGGGGCCCTGAAAGCTTTTAACGCTTAAAAGGAGGTGCCTTCGTTAGCCAGTCCCTGCAGGATGCTTGCCCAGGTTGAGAACTGGAAGACTCGGGACATATGTGACTGCAGAGAGCACAGGATGGAGAGGACTGTGCTGTCTGGGGGCTTCTCCCGGGTGCTGGAGAGCAAACGGAATCCTGCCCAGCTCTATGAGGAGGGATGGAGACCCATAGGATGGGCTGGAGGGGGTGACACCTCTCCCCATTGCACCCACGGGACCAAAGAGAGTAGAGGGGAGAAAGGGAGCTCCAGGGCTGGTATGCCCCTGAGGAACTGAACTGGTATTGAACTAGGGATTATGGGGAGACAGACTGTGGTGCATTTGGTGAGGGAGGTACAGGGGGGCCTAAGGAAGGTAAGAAAATCCACATCTGACTGCTCTTCATGTAACATAATGTACCCAGCATCCTTTCTGCTGTGACAGCAGATTAAGGGCTGTTCAGAGATGTCCATTTGGTGGCAGTGGTGCTGGCTCCATCCAGCCTGGACTCAAGCTGCTTCACCCCTTTGGATCCTGCTGGTTATCACCTACAGACAGGACATATCCTGCCCTCCACAAAGTCCCACTCCCAGGGTGGACTGGAAGTTGCATATGCTGGAAACTGCCCAAAAGCAGAGAACATAGCTGCTGTAGGGCTGAAAATGCAGAGATACCAAGGTGGGGGTGACCCCCTGAGAAGGGATACCTGGGGGGACTGTCAATGCTTAGGGATTAGGGAAGGGTGCATGTATGAGAGAGCACATGAGTCCCTGTGCCTGAGGTGGAGAGGGACTCATCAAAGTATGACTGTGCCAACATGATTTGGAGGGCGGGAGGAGATGGGTCACAGGGCTATGTGTGACAGCAGCATGGGTTGTTTGGCTCCATCACAAGGAAGGGGTGAGTGATGCTGTGGGAGAGCCCAGATTTTGCCAGGCACCTTCCAGAGGATGACTCCAAGGTTTACAGTACAGAAATGTGGACTCAAGCCTGAAGAAAGCTATGCCACTGCAGCAGCCAAGAACCAGCTATCTACCTCCTTTATCTTCCACTTGGTCTTCATTAGGGAACGTGTTTCAATATTAATCTGGGGAAATTGCTGCCCAGATTTATGTTTCTTCTGCTGCCATAGGCCAAGGAGCATTGCTGGATGGATTGATGGGTACATGTACTGTGAGGAATTCCAGTTAACACCACATGAAGGGTGGCTGTCCTTTTGCAAAAAGAGATATCAGAAGGCTCTGTGCATGTGACAAAGATGCTGAGGCATCCAAAGTTCTCCTGCAACCCGTGGCCAAGCCCGAGGAGCTGTTGGTTAAGCACTGTCCCAGAGTTCATCAGTGGCTTTGGAACAAGCCTGGAAACATTGCTGCTTTTTGCTTGTCCTGATTGCATTGCTCTATGCCTGCAGGGGACCGGGCCAGGTGAGTGCAGCAGTCACAAGGATGGAGGAGCTTCTTCCTCTCCAGCAAAGCCAGCAACCACCAGTCTCCAGGAAGATGTGTGCTGGTGTTTGCCAAGAGAACACCACTGATGGTTTAATGTGCCCCTGCAGGAAATTTTACAGTTTATTTTTTTTTCTCCACAGATTTCAGAGTACTTCTGCAGGGGTCTGGTGACAGCAGGATCAGCAAGAAACAGGTTTCTAGTGGGGATTTAAATTTTGGCTGCAGGGTCAAATGATCCACCTCGAGTTCACACAGTGGCAGGGGACCATCTTGTCCCACCAATGTGGCAGGATGAAGGAGGTGATGTGCTCCTGAGGATGCAGGGAAGCAAGCTTTTCTAAGGAATAACCTGATAGCACTCAGGGCAGGAGCATCAGCTGGAAGCTCAGCTGTGGCCATTAACAGCCCAGGGGCCCAGGCACACACCAGAACATCATGGGGACAGAGTGGCTTTGCATGCCAGGGTGCGACATTGCTGGGTGCTGTGGTCACATCTGTGCCTGCATCACCTCCAGCTCTCCGAGTCTGAAATGCTGATGGAGGCTTCAGCCAGTTTGAACATCCCTGGTGTTTGTTTTGGATGTTGCTGCTGAATGAGGCATTACAAGAAACACTCTGTGATTTTACACTTTCCTCTGTCTCCTTTGGGGCTGGAGGAGGGCTCTGCCTCAGGACACACACAGAGCAAATACTCCCTGTTCCCAGACTGGGACTACAATGGGAATTGATCTCATAGACCCGCATGGATGGGTTGGGTGGACTGGGCTGCAGATACAGCAAGGTAACAGAGATCAATATGTCATCTCTGTCCCTTTCCAGACATCCCAGGTTGGTGAAAGCAAGGAGAAAAGTCCAGGCTGTCTCAGTGGTCTAAGGGGAGCTAGAACACAACATTTCAGACTTCTGTTGAGTATTGAGAAAATGAAGTAGTTCTAATGCACAAGTGAGTTCAAGCTGAGAACTTCCCTCTCCATCAGTCCTCAGAGGATGCAAACTGCTGTGCCTCCAATTTCTGTCAGCCTCAGCTCTGCAGCTAATATAGAGGCAGGTTGCTGAGATTTTCCAAGATAAACATGACAGATGTCTTTGTCCTGCCTTCCTCAGATGCCTTTTCCCTAGAAATGTGGGTCTGGCAGTGTTTCACTCACAACCTGGAGGTCCCAACATCAACCCCAGCTTGTTGGTTTTGGTGCTGAGCATCCCTTTGGGGAAGAAGTACTACCCAAAGAGGTGATGGCCTGGAAAGGCCAAAGGATGAGTTACAGTCACCACATTTGTTCCCACAGGGAGCTGTGCCTTGTGCAGATCCCAGGCAGGGATCCAGCAAGCTATCAGGGATGGATGCCTAACCTATACCTAGGAGGGCCTCCGTCACGGTGCTGGAGCCAGATGCCACCAGTGCATCATGTCACCCTGCTGGAGTTCCAGGGCAGGGGGTGTGTGTGCTGTAATGTGCTACATGCACATCCAGGCCAGGTGAGCAGGTCCTCACAAGCCCTGCGGCTCTGGTGGCAGCGCATGCCCTGGCTTGGCAGGAGCTGCTTCCAGCTGGTTGGCTGGGCAAAATTCTATCATCCTTGAAGATGCTGTCAGTAGCTTCCTTGTGGCCCCCCTGCCAACCTCAAATGCCCCCCAGCCCCTCTGAGCTGGCTTCCTGGGAAACCAGTGCCAAGACATGGGAAGTCCATTTTGACATCTGTATTTTGAGAGAAAACCTTTGGGCTTCACAGGCCTTCCCTGGAACGTCCCACATGTGGGAAACTCCAGGGGAACACAGGGATGCAAGGAGCCAAATTCATGCTGGTCCCAGGAGTGTTGATCATTGAGCCCAGCCTCTTGCCAGGGCTGTAATTTCACCAAAGCCAAATTTGAGCTTTCTGCTCTTCTTTTTAATTCTTACTGGGAGGGATTCTGTCTGTATCCCACAGGAGAGTTTTGTGTTGGGGCCAGTATAAGCAGCATGGTATGACCCCAGCCAGGGCGAGGGATTAGTGAGGGAAGGGGCAGGTTTTGGCACCACGGATGGTGAGGCAGTCTTGAGGACCAGATAATGGTGCAGCTGGACCTTGGCTGGGCCTGGGAACAGCTGGGGCTGTCACTCCTGTGACTGAGGAGGGGTGCTGGCTGCGGGGTGTCGTGGTGACCCTGCTGCCTCATGGGCAGGCAGTGTGGACGTGCTGGGCTCCACAGCCCTAACCTTTTGCTACCAGACAGAATAACAATGCTGGCCTGCTGGGGTATAATGGCCGGTGTTTGCTTGAGATACAAAGGCACAGGGCTTTCACATGAGCTAATACTGATAAGTTAGGCTCTCAGCCACTGCCCCGCCTGCCAGCCGGCAGCAGCCCCCACTCTCCTTCACTGAGCTGCCAGGACCTGCCCACTGTCACCTCGGCCCTTCAGTCTCCACTGGAGCATCACCTCCTGCTTGCTCTTGGTGTGCCTGCAGCCTCAAAGTGACTCATGTGGGGGCTGTTCAAATCCCATCTCATGTGTGTGAGGAGGGGCACTGGGTAACAACAATGGAGGACTGGGAAGTCCTATATCCCCCTAACCCTGTTAGTCACTGCTTGCCTTGAAGGTGCCTTTTACACCTCCCTGAGAGCTTCAGATGGGACCTGAACTTACTGCACATCCCCTGTGCTGTGCACCCTGCCCTCTGTCCCTCATCCTTGCTTCCCACAAGCTTGGTAGATGCAGGGCAACTTCTTGCCAGCACTGCTGACCATCTATAACTAGGGAGGGAGACTTGAAGGTATCCAAGAGACAAAAGCATGAGACCAAAGCTAAATCAAGAGCAAAGCACTAACACTGTTGCTTCAATGTCCTACCCTGGCACCCTACCTTTTTTCTCCACTGTCTCCTTCATCTCTTTCTTGGCTGCCTGTCACTCCTTGCTAGGGGATGGTTCTCTCTTTCTCTGCTGGCCAAATACATTGAAAACAGACCTTCTGCCACGCTGAAGGGAGCTGCAGGCATTCTTTCAGGTGCTGCTGTGTCTGAAGGAGATGAGAACTCATCAGTCCTGATCCTGGGTGGTGTGTTTCCCAACCAGTGATGTGCAGGGCTCAGGAGAAGACTGGAGAAGCTGAAGGATGGGTGGGGCAAGACCACATGTGTTGTGGCACATTTACCAGATGGGTATCTACTGTTGAGAGAGATGTTTGTTTAGCTTATTTATAGTAATAAACCTGTCTCCTTCACCTCTGTACCCACCAAGCATGGCTTGTGTCTTCACGTCAAGTGTCCTGACAGCTCTCAATGCCTGAGCAATATTGAAGCCACTGAGACTCTGGCCTAACTGTGGGTGCTGCTGCTGCTGCAATCAAGACATTTCAAAGGGTGCTCAGAGGATCCAGAGCAAACCCACAGTCTTGCCCTGTCTTTCAGCATATCCTCATGCCATGTGGGTCTATCTTCTGTCCACAAGCAGAGAGGCAGAGCACCCCACTGCCCTCCATCCCTCTGCCATGGCCTACAGTCTGAAATATGCTGCACCAACAAGAGGAGACATTCGGGTTGGCAGGGTGACATTTCCACATGCAACTTCAGTTCACACAGGGCGGGCTGCAGGAAGCGGATGGAGGCATCAGAAGGTTCCATCCAAGGTTCCCCTTGTTGAGTCATCTCCGGGCGGCTCCAGCCTTTTGGCCAGTCACTCCTGATTAACACTGATGTAAACGAGCACCAGGCGGGCCCCTGCTCCTCACTGAAACCACAAGCAGGGAAGCCAAAGCCTTCGTAAGCACGGCGCTCCTGGCCAAGGAGCCATGCGGTGATCTCGCTTCAGCTGAGGTGCCACAACACGTTCCAGCCTCCAACGTTGGGGAGCAGCTACCAGTTACTGCCTGGGGGAAGATAGAGAGATAATCCTTCTTTGTGGGAAAGCAAGCTGGGACACTGGACTGGGCTTGCTGCTACAGGACCCCAGGAAACGAGAATGTAGGGGAAAAATCTGCCCATGGACCCACTCCCATCTAGGAAAGCCCATGAGTTGTCAAAGAGAGTCGCTGAAGCAGCAGTGAGGTGACTGCTCCTTTCTGCTCAGCAGCCACGAGGATAGTGCAAATGGAAGATGGAGACAAAGGTGAGACTGAACTGGTCCAGCCCTTTCCTGGAAGGGATTATGTTTGGTGAGATCCTGTATGAGGCACCAGCTTGTTGTCACATTTGCACATAGCCTCTTTCAAAGGGTGTGAAGGATGGGTGTGCAGCTGGTCCTGGGCACACAGAGATCTGCTATGTGCCCACAGGGCATTGGAAATGTGACACATATTTGATATATCTTGCTTGTCTGGGTCAGTGATGAGGCAGAACAAAGGGGGCACAAATGAAGACTGCCCCACAGACCAGACCAGATTTCCAGATCCTTGGCTACTACCAGAAGTCTGAGAAACACTCTGCCACTCTGCTGATGCTAACAGCCTTTTGTACAGCTGGGGCTCAGCTGGAGGCAGAGCCATGCATGATACCACTGTGAAACCACAGGCCCCAGTGCTGGCACTGGTGTTAATAAACACTGAATCCTCCACACCTCCTCCCCACATCTACCATCTCCTGTGGAAGGAATAGGGCACACTGCAGCTGGTGGCACCACTTGGTGTAGAAGGGAACCCTGCCAAGCTTGCAGGGTGGTGAAATAGAGCAGAGGAACATCTCAACTTGAATTATGAAGAGGAGCTGCTGCTCCCACCTGGCTGGGACAGAGAAGGGGTCAGTGGGGTTGAGAGCTTCTGGGCCCCCCTTGTCCCCTCTTCCATTCTACCGGGAGGATGAGCTCCTCACTTTTCACATGGGCTAGTCTTACACAGCTGGGGACGTGTCACAACTGTGCCTTAGCAACACCTAACCTTATCAGCAGATGGGGGAGCAGGAGGAAGCATGCACCCTTCCAACGAAAGGATGATCCCACCAGGCCACGCTCCCCCTGAGGCCAGCCGCTGTGTGACTGGTGGCTCTGCTCATACAGAGGAGGGTTGTGTGCACAGCTCACTGCTTCCAAGATGTGCTTGGACAGAGCTAAGTCCTCACTCCTCTCCTTGAGGTGGCCAGAGCAGTCAGAGTGGGGCAGAGCTTATTCGGTATTTATGGATCATGTGAATGAGACATTGCTTTTGCCAGTGGCATCCCAGCACCCAAGGAGATGTAACTGTCCTTATGCAGGCAGGTCTGTCCTTGCTGCCCTTGGTCCCACAGCAAAAGCCTGGTGCTTTCTCAGGGCAGCTCTTCTAACCACACTGCCCTCTGGCAGAGGGCTAGTCACAGCTTCGTGGCTGCTCAGCAGTGCTGGCTGGGAGCATGGCCTTAGGGCTGGTTTGTGTTTAGGAGGGGTTGGCAGTCACAGGTCATGCTACACACTGCAAATATGGCCTCATGGTCTTTAGAGGTGATCAATGCAAGGTGCTGTGGACACTAACCTGCAGGATGAGGAACAAGCACCATGGGGGAGGTGTCTTCCCTATTCTAAGTGAAAAGGCATGCAGGTGGCCTGCTCACACCCACATTCCTGCCAAAGTGAAGACTGAACAGGGTATTTGCCCATCAGAGTCCCTTTGGGAAACACCAGTTCCTTTGGGCCCCTCCTCTGCCCCAAGGTGCTGCTCCAAGCAGACAGCTCAAACAAGGTTGACTAGGGGAGCCATGAGGCAAACTTACTGCTCTTGTTTTTCTTCTGGTAGAAGCTCTTTGTCAAACTCAGCCTGAGCATGCAGGTAACACCAGGGTGACCAAACCACCTACTCCCAGTCAGCCAGACTTTGGATCTGGCTCTGCTATAAAGCCCTATTGTGAGGTTTGCAGTCACAGAAAGAACAAGGAGTAAAACACACACCTCCTAACTCTGGTCACATGCTTTAAATGTCACCCTCTGATGTGAAGGCTCTGGCTTACCCTGGCAGAGATCAGGTCACCACCACTGTGAGCTGGCTACTACTTGGGTGCTGTGGTACGGGTGGGCTAGAGGATCAGCAGACTGCCTAGTGCCCAACTTCCAGTGCTAGAGGAGTATGAAGAGCTCCGACAGCAGGGGCCCAGAAGCCTGCTCTCCTCCGCAATAAAGATGAGGCTGTGTAGGTCTTGAAGGAGCCTTTCCTGTGTATCTTCTGGAGGTACAGGTCCTAGTTTCCACTGGGACAATACCAGTCTCAGCTCTTTGCAATACTAAATTGGCAAAACAATGCTGTTTTCACCTATCTGGCTAGAAACTTTGGCCAAAGCAGTGAACTGGACCAAACCATCGCAGAGACCTCAGCTGGCTGTAGCTGGAAAGGGGGAATGTCTTCAAACCTCGCAGGATGAGGACAGCCTGTTTTGCACCCCTGCTATGGTGGCAACACCTCTCGTGTCCCACCTCCCTGCAGCACCTTGGGGTCATGAGAACTCCGTTAGAAGCCCCAGCCTGGCCAGCCTCCCCACCCTTACCTGTTGCGACTGAGCAAAGCAGGGGCCCAGGACCTCTGTCTGGAAGCTTCCTTTCTCACGGGGACCTACGGGGCCTGCCAGCGGGGAGCACATTCTTCCGCAGTAAGCAGGGCTGAGGCACCTTGCCTGTTTACCCTCCTTCTGATGTCTCTCTCACGGGACCCTTTCCCAGGCCCATCATCAGGTCCAGACTGCGCCCTGCGCTGTGCAAAGGGACCCACAGATGAAGGCCCACTCTGTGTCACTAAAGGCACTCTGGAGGTGCTGTGAGGGTCGCGGGCGAGGGCTGCTTTACCAGCAAGGGGGTATGGATTGAGCGCTTCGCGTGAGGCCTTCTGGGCCTTACCGCGGCCCGTAGAAGCCTCTGACCCGGAAGTGGCCTGTGGGGGCGCAGGGACTTTTAAATCGGCGCGGAGCGGCGCAGCGGAGGGGGTGCTACGGCTGGTGAGTGGTGGGGTTGAGCTTGGTGTCCCCTTCATAAGCCCAGTGCTGGGGTCCTGGGTGGGGAGGAGGGAGTGGCTCCCTGACTGGTCCCGGCGGTACTCAGGCCCTGTCAGTGCCGCCGCCGTCGTGACGGGGCGCTGAAACCGGTTGTTTACTGGTTCGCTTCGGGCGTTATCAGCTTCTGCTTCGGGCACCGTACAGGAGTAGTGGTAGCCCAGGTTGAGAGGGTCGAGGGGGCTCCGCATGAGAATTCTGGCGTTGGTGCCTGGCAGGGGAGGCGGTAGGCGAAAGGCTGCCCCTGGACTGCCCTGGTGCCGGGGGTTGTTGGAGAGGCCCTTCAACCCCGATCCCGGACTTGCTGCTGGCGCTGAAGCGGTCGCGTCCACCCTCACTGTTGGCTGGGAGGCCTGGGCAGTGCCCTCCGTGGTGCTAGGCTGAGAGTGAAGGCTGTTGCCTCTCCTCACAAACCGCCGTGCGCAAACAACAGGGGCAGTTTTCATCCAGGGCCCGGCTAAGCCGTCTCCATCCCTTGACGCTTGCTTTTGCGAAGTTTCAATCATAAGCGTTGCTGTCCCATCCCGGGGAGAGGCAGGGTCTGTGTACTTGCTACTCACCTCTACCTTTCCCCTGCACCCTGCCTGTTAGGAAGCTGTTGATTTCTGGTCGCCCACGGCAGAGTAACGAAATTGTGATGAGTGGGGGTTTGTAGGTCCCTTTTTTTCGTCTGTGCTCCAATTGCTGATTTCATTAAAGTCGCAGAAATTGTCGCGGAGGAGAGGTGTGAATGTTTGTTCTTTACATGTAAATAAAGCTGTCAAACTCCTGTATCCCGGAACCAGTGTTTGGAGAGTGTTATCTACTTCTATTGTCCTGGCAATGGGAGAAGGTGACGTTAAAAGAGCTTGCTGTAGACCTACCCGTGTGAGGCTTTTGAAATAGCACTGTAGCAGGTCAGTCTGTTAGAAAAGTTGAGCTATTGGCCAACGGTAATGGAAAATCTTAGGATCAAGAATCACAAACCACACAAAGAATTTTTCCTATTTATTCAGGGATTTAGAATTTTTGCTTTGTATGGTGAAACCTGTTCACATCGGTGCTCAATTATTTAAGTAAATCCCACTGCAGCACACATTGTTTCTTTGAAATGGCCAGAGCAGTCAGAGGAGCTGGCTCTGGAATCCTTGGTCTTTGCTGGATGATGCCCCATTCCCAGGCAGTGTGTGCATGGAGGAGACTGCCTGGGGACACATCCCTTGTGCATCTGCAGCAGAAGGGAGAAGAGGGTAAGGCTGATGAAAAATTCCAGATGTGGGAATATTGAAGAGGATCTAAATTTCTCCTCTTCTGAGCTTTGTTTTCTGCCCTGCCAAGACCTCTGGTCTTAGAGAAGTGAAGAGTGAGGTTTAATGGGCAGTATCCTTTATGTTGGCTTAAAGTTCATTGATTCTCAGTTCTGGCATAAAAAAGATGACAGTGAAAACTGAAGTTTGCAACATACCAGCTGGGATGAAGTGAAACTCTTTGGCTTCAAATGCATCTTGAGGGAAAAAAGAGGAAAAAAAAGAAAAAAAAAAAAGGCATTTTAATGAAAATCCACAGAAGACAGCACTTGTGCTGAGCTACGTTATCACTATATATATATTTTAATTTATTCCTTTCTGGTTGCTACATATAGGAAAAAACATTGCTATGTCCTGCCTGTGGTTATAATTTACCTTAATAGTAGCTAAGGACAACTTACTGGATAGTTTTGGTCCAAAACCTCCTAAGCTAGCACTGCTGAAAAAATGATTGAAAGAGGCTTCGTCTGCTGAAGTTCCACACTCGTGCAGTAAAGGTGGAGGCGTGACACCATCTACAGAGAGTGGCAGCCAGGGTGTCTCAATTGCTAAAGATTATCAGCTCTTGCGAGATAGTTACTTGTGTTAGGGAATTTATTTTATTTCCATCATGCTGGGAGTGAGTTTATGACAGGAAAACCAAGCTGAAATGGTTTTTCTTGGGTTTTAAAGCAGATGTCCTATATAATCCAGAAGTGGCAGTCTCTGTGGGAGGGAAGTAACAGGCTATGTATGCTTTTTACAGCAACATTGAGCCGCTTCACTAAGGATGCAGTTATTTCTGAAGACCAGGCTGGGCGTGACATTTTACTTCTGATAGCTGCTGAACTGACGTGTCTGATGCAGTCTGTCAGTCACTGCTTTAATTGACATGACATTTTCAAAGATAGGGAAGAGTAGAATGAAGAAATCCTTTATATTTGTGATGCCAACCTTGTGACAAAAGTCCCCATTTTGTGTGGTGTGTGGGCAGGTACAGTGACTGTGGCCACCTCAAGGTCACTGACAGGGCTTTGGTGCAGGACAGCTGTTGAGTACATCATGAAAGCCATTCCCCAGTGGAGTGACTCGCCAACCCAAAATTTCTGTAAAGCTCAGTTTAGCACATTTTGGTGTCTTTTAGCGTAATCGATTATTTGACACTTTGTTTCAAGAAAATAACATTTTTTTCCCCCCTCATGTCTACTTACAACTCTGAAGTTTGGGCCTTTTACTACACCATGGATCAGCTGGGGTATGTGAGAAATACTACTTCTGCCCAGGGTGCCAGAGAGGGAATAAGCAAGCCTGTGGCTCCCCAGAAGAATGCTTATGCAAGGCTTGTGCAGAAGCACCACAGCGGCCGATTCCGGTCCTATTTGAATCACATCGCGCAGAAGATGCAGCTGGAAGACAGCAGCACCAGTGACCCCAGCTCAGATCTAGACCCACCTCTGAAGAGAGGCCTGGTGAAGGATAGTCTGGCCAGGAATGGGTTCAATATGCACAGCTACTCTCCGGTCAGAACATCTCACCTGGAACAGCCCTTGCCTGGAGGATTTGAGAATGATAATGTCCAAACTGCTCTGAATAGATGTCTTCATAAAAAAAAAGCTATTGCTGGTCCAGAAGGAGACTTGAATGTGGAGGAAGATCATTACATACATTCACGTGGAGCTGCATCTGATTTGTTAAATATGAGTGATGACCTGGGTGGGAGAGTATCAAACAGCCTGAGACATCGTCCATCTCTGCAGAAGTCTTCTGGTTCTGATGAAAAAGAGGAGGAGGATATATGGAAGAAGAAACATAAGAAGAGAGGCAGATGTCCTGCCAATACAGACACAGCAGCTGGACACTTGTTACCTGAACAGTTTACTGAGGATGCACTGGCAGTAAATGCCAGGAGAAACAGTCACTTGTCTCCTGGTCAAGTCCAAGGTGAGCTCACACTAATGACCTGTTTGGTCCATTTTCTGCAGTTACTGGGGAATTGAATGTGATGTTTTAGCCATGAGTGAGTTAACATAAGCCAGTTCTGCTCTGTCCAAGTTAGTCAGCCCTTAGTTACCTGTGGGTGTCTTTGTCCTGATTTGCAATTTAGCCATCCAGCATGTGCAAATGGCTTCATGTGAAGCCAACTTGGTGCTGGCAGGACCTAATCCTCTGGCCTAAGGTCTCTGAATGTGTCTGTATTGCTTCCAGGATCAGTTTAAGACTAGGAGAGTCTAATTTCTGTAGGGTAGAGTCCAAATTAACAAGACTGCTGGATCTGAGCTGGCTCAGTGTAGAGTCATGCTTTTTGTCTGCGTTGCCTCTTTGGATCTCTGGTGCTGCCTTTGCAGAGTGTCCAAGGCCATCTGATACTCGGGGGCTAAGATGCCTGTGTAGTACCTAATTCCTGACACAGAGCGTTGGCTCTAGTATATTTTGCTGTTGGTGACAAAGAGACCACATCTAGTAGCAGTAATGTGAATACATCTCTTACAATGTGATGTTCAAGACAAAAAGCCCACTTATGGAGATAAATTAGCACCCTACCCCCACTTCTCAAACACAGCATCAACAAGTGAGAGAAGCCAGGCAGTTTAAATTTGATCTCTCAGTATTAAAGGGTTAAAACTTCCCTCTGGATATTATTTATAGTGAAATACTTGAACAGCCTGATCTTATAAGCTACTACTGGAGGAGCTCATAAATGTCACTGTATTAAATTCTCCGTATCAAGCAGAAAAGAGATAGATTTTTCATCTGGATAAGATGGGCCTGAGGCTTATCACAGCTCTTGAATTTGAAATCAAGTAAACATTTAACTAAATCAATCTTATAAAACTATGGCCTATCACTTGAGTGGCAAGGAACATCCTCGTTTCAGGATTTGTGGTATTTTTGAGGCTGTGACAGTAGATCATGTGTGAAAGTTGGTAAACTTTCATGAGCTCTTGCGTGGCAGATCAGAGTTACAGATGTAGCACGAGCAGATTGTGCTAAAATTTGTGGATGGGCTTGATGTTTTGGGAGGGATTTTTCTTTTTTGCATGCTTCATTGTAATACTATTTATTATGCTAGCCTGTTATAATGGACTTGGCTACTTTTTGCCTTTCAGCTTTTGGAGAGTAGGGAAGAGCAGTTAGGGAGAGTCTAGAAGGCTTACAGTTTGTAACCATGAAGATTATAGGAGCTACATGGATTTTTAGTATAAAATTAAAATGTCCTGGCTTTTAAAAGCAAGCACACACAGTTCCCTCCTACTCTGAGAGTGGGATTGCATTAACCTTTTGAAAAGTAGTTGTTTAGTGTAAAAACTTAGAGCAGAAAATGTTGGTCCTCACGTTTGACCTCCCAGGTAGAAAACTTATACTGTGGGAAAGATTATTGGCATCAATAACCAATTAATTTTCCACCCATCCTTTTCTTACTTCTCTGTGTCTCTCCAGCCACCCTGCTGCATAGCTGAGAGTGGTTACACTCCAGAGCACTTGCAGGGAGATGAAAAAAGTTTCTTGGGGAGAAAAGAAATGGGAAATAATGTGTCATCTGATTCAGAGAAATGTTTTTTTTCCTCCTGTTCAGCTTGAGTATATTTTAGCACTCTTGTTTAAGTGAAATGAAGATTTTACAGTATGCAAGCACTTAGGTATAAGTACTCACACATAACAGTACAAGATTATTATTTTCTCACTTCAAAGCTTGTCTGTCTCTCTTGATGCTGATGTAAGTCATATTACTCTGCCTAGGCAGGTGTCTGGTTTGATCAGTTTAAATCAAGGCTTGTGAAAGTGATGGCAAGAATTGCTTCTGTCATAGCAGTGAGGCATATCATCTTTTCAGTAGTGACATTTCCTCACAAATTAACTCTGTTCAGGCAGTTGTACGCTTTCCAAAAGGCTCTTTGAGCTAATCTTAAAGCCAAGCATCTCTCTTTATATTACTTCTTTTTATTGTCCTCTTCTTAACAGCTCTTCAACTCAGGCTTAGCCATGATCAGGTTTGCAGTGACCCTAAAGCTGGCAGAAATGAAACTGAAAGCAAACATGGATGGCTGAGAAACCTTTTGAGTGCCCTGGGACAGGCCGTGGGTGGGCATCAAGGAACCGGTCCTTGTTAATGTCTTTCCAGTGGTGCAGCAGTTTCTGTGGCCCTGGGAGGAAGTAGAGTGGTTTGTGGAGCCCCTAGCACCTGTCACTGTGGACTGGGCTTCACAGTGATTATGTTGCTGTCCACGTGAAGCATTGAGCATTGCCTGTTTTATTCTGTATTTTGAGGGCCCAAGGCAAGGTTTGGGAGTTAGAAATAATTTCATAGCGGTTGATTAGGAGGTTGACCATGAAAGTATCCTCTGATGTTCCATATAGTAACTGCTTTTCCTAAGAACTGGAAACTTTGCAGTTGAGAGAGCTGAGCAAGAACAAAACTCTCTTTTCCCTTGTCTGAAATGTGAGGTAGTTGTGGAACTGAGCTGCAGGCTGGATTCACTCTGTGGTATTAGCACTCTTGGATTCAGGAAGACAAAGCTGCTTGTAGGTGCATTCCACATATTGTTACTTCTTTCTATGCAGCTAAAACCTCTGCAAGGAGAATTGTCATAAAGTTTACTGTTCTGAAGTGCGTTCTCAGACACCAATAGGACGAAAAATAATCCTAAAATGCCACCTTAAAATGTGATCCATATAGTTTTTAATTAATACAATTTTCCTGTTGTCATTTCCCCCTAAATCCCCAGCCCCCAAGGTTCTTTGGGTGCTAAATTTGGTTTAAACTTCCCCAACAAAAGTCTTTCATAAAGTCCCCTAGGTTGTTTTCTGGTTTTGATCAAAGGCTCTAAAGGTTTTCCTGCTTCAATGCAGAGTTAGTCATCAAAATCTCTTTTCAGGACAACTGATGTTTCTGTCATAAAAGGGGCTTAAAACTCCCTTTTCCTTGAGGACAGAAATATTGCTTCTTTGTGTCTGTTACATGGTAGTACTTAGATTTGCATGGCTGCTGAGTGGAACTTAAATATCTGTGATAAAGCAGTGGCTTTGTCAGTAAGTACTTTAGATGAGGGTGCAAGTTTTATTTGGGACAGCTACTTCTCAGCTGAGTTTTGAGCAGGTGCACCTCTCAGTCTGTTTTTGAGAGAGTGTTGCTGTTTGACAGCATATTCCCAAGTCTGCTGGAATGCCTGAAAACCAGACATCTGCAGAAGAGAACTGTCCTCCAAATGTGGGGTGCAGCATGGTCTTTGGGAAAACCGTCTCCTGGCCGTGCTTGATTTCAGAGGATCTTGGGAGCTAGAGTGTCTGGGAGAGAGGTGGCTTTATTAATGCTGAAAGCTTGAGTGAGGCAGGGTGCTTGTGAGGGTTAAGTGCTATGAAATAGGTTCAGATTTTGCAGGACTGGAGGTACCATCTCAGTCTGCGTCTGCAGACATCTCTTTGGGAAGAACATTGCCGTCAGCTTCAGAAGGTAGCCTTCTGAAGATCCTCTCACTAAAAGCTTTACGAGTTTATGATATGATGGAGGCATTTTGCCCCTCTGTCAGGGTCAGCATGCCCCCTGAGTAGAAACAGACAATTTCTGGGTAACAGCAAGCCTCATCTGAAATGGTGTAAAATTTCCATGGCCTTTTCTGATTTATTATCTGTCTGACACTTGGCATTGCTTTGCCCAGCCTGTGGTACTTAACTGACTTGGGCGGCTTCCATGGAGGAGTGTTGCTGGCAAGCAGACTGGTGCTTAGCATCACAGCTTTAAAAACAATTGTTGTTGGATGGTGGTGTTGTGTTTGTGGCTGCAACCCTGACATTAAAAAGGTTCAGGATAAGTAAAGGAAATATCCTGGAATGGCTTTCCTGCATGTGTGATGGATGCAGTTGCTCGAGAAATCCTAGCCTTAACAAGATGGCAAAATCTTAGGAACCTTGCCTTTCTGTGGTACTGTAGTTCAATACCTTTGTTTCTTTGGGGTATGGGAAACAACTTGGGAGGAGAAAAACACAGCTTCTGCTTGTCTCTTAAAAAAAAAAAAAAAAGGAGAATTTAAGATTATGCTAATGTTTAGTGGTGTGTCTTCCATTTCTTGTGTATCAACTCGGTAAATGGGGTATGCTGGTTGCTGTAGAAGTCTTTAAAAAGTAGCTAATCTTTCCAGGTCCAATGTATTGTTCCTTAGATGATGTTAATCATAGTAATAAGATACTGGAGAGGAGAGAAAACTGGATTTAGTGTATGGCCCCATCAGAGAAACTCATGAAAAATAGGATGCCCCTTTTCCTAATGGTTTAGCAACATCATCACAACCATAGATTTCTCTCTTGCTTTTGACAGAAAAAAATGTTGCATTCCTGACTCTTGTGCAACTAATGTTTTTTGGCTAACATCAGCTATAGCATGTGAGTTAATATCTGATGTATCCTCTCCTGGGGAGATGAGATCCTGCCTTGCAGGGACTGTGGGGTTTGTATGTGATCTAATAACTCTAGCAAAGGGCATAGAGGACAGTCTTGAGCACACTGTGCTGCAGCTGCATTGAATTCTGTAGCAGGAGCCCTTGCATTTGGCAGCAAAGCTTTCATCTCCAGGAAGGAGCTTTCTTCACCTTCTACTGCTCACATAGTGAATGTTCATCAGTGGAAACACTTGTTGTTTTTGTTCACCTGCTGTCTTTTTTTCTTCTCTTTAGCCTCCAATATCTAGCTCAGGTGACTATGCCTGTCACTTTGGTCTTAGGAAAATAATAGGCTAGCACAATAATTGATTTTTAGTTAGTTTTAAAGTTTTTGTTTACTTGTCAGTTTAGGCAGAAAAGGTCTTGCTGAGCTGCCTCAGTGTCCATTTTTCATGAGATCAGGAGCTTGATAAAGGTGCTAGTATAGATGCTAGCACCTTGGCAGAACAGTCAGAGGACGTGTTTGCTGGTTGAAATCTGTTTAGCTGAGCTAATTAAATGCAACAGTAAATTGAGAATTGCTACCAACAGGTGTGTCTGATTCCTGCAACGTCATGGTCTGACCCCCTGCTATTGAATGCTTCTGTCAGTCATCAGAAAGAAAACATACAAGTAGGATTGAAAGTTTTTTTGGATGACTTGGCAACCACAGGGAGTATTGACTAATGGGGGTGGTTACTGGCAGCTGTCTGGATCCACTTGGTGGACAAAACAAAATCTACTTATTGGGCCAGTGTAGAACCATGTTAGCAGTGCAAGGAACCCAGTGTGGGAAGTAACAGCTTGGAAAAAAAAAAGTTTTAAGCTTTTGATGGATTAATCAGCTGAACATCCCCCCTCCTGTGAAATGTGGCCAAAAGGGTAATGTATGAGCATGGGAATTGGAAGATGGAGTATGGACTGCGTGTGTCTTTGGCACAGCAGCGGAAACCGCCTCTGGAGCGTTGTATCCTGTGGTGATGCCCTCTGTTTGGGGCGGATGGTGATGAATTGATGAATACTCAGAGGACAACCACAAGAAAGATTAAAACGCTGGGATCATGAGTGAATGATTTGAGGAACCCTGCTTTACTTATCCAAGAGATGCTGGGGGGAAGGGGGGTGGGGGTTGGGGAAGGGAGCTTTCAGTAAATTGCCTACATGGAGAACAGATGTTCAATAATAGGCTACTCAGCGGAGCAGATTATGATATAACACATTTGAGGCTAAACAAATCCAGGCCTGAAACGCAGCACAGTTTAGCAGCGAGCGCAAATGACCACTGGAACGCTTTTACCAAGGCTTGTGGTGTATGGGCTGTCATGGGCACATTTAAAAGCCCTGAATAACAAATTCTACCCTGAAATATGCTGTAGTTCAAAGAGGAATTAATCTGAAAAAGCCCTCTGTCCTCTGCTATCTGTGAGACTTTGTTGTCAGATAATCTCTTCAGAAGGGTCTTCTTCACCGTGAGTACTCAGGTAGGTAGGACAGATGCTTTGCATCTGGCTTCAATGGCTACCTGCAGCTCTTCTCCAGTCTATGCCTACTGCTCTGCTCTTAAACCTTTGCTTCTGTCTCTCCTGTCCTATGCGCTGGTGTCCATCTCTTGCTCTCCCACCTCAAGCCCCCCTCCTAACTAGCTCCATGAAACACTGTGGTCTGCATGTCCCTCACTCCCTCTTGTGGGGAAATTAGAGCTATGGAGAGTTGACACTTGGATGGTGCAGGATGGAAAGCAAAATATTGGGATCTATTACATAAAAGAATGTCTTCTGTGACAAACCCTAAAACTTTGAGGTTGGTAAAGAGAAGTATTGGCACTGGTAGCTGCAGCCCACACAGATGTATGGGGCAAGTCATTCCTTGAAGACTATTTCAGGCTTTCTACAGATACAAGCCTGCACCAATAGTGCGTTTTTGTTTGCTTTCTGTGTTTTTAGGCATTTTCTCCCCTGACAGTGCTCAGGGTTGTGAACTGTGTACCTGTTCCACTGAATGAGCAGCATGGGGAACAATCCATCTGTCGTATTCTGTAGCACATTGGGTAACTTCTGGATATGTGTGAATCTAAAAGCAGTTTGTTTGTTTCTTCAGCTGTTAATGTCTTCTACTGCATTAGCACCTCCCATCAGGTATTTTGTCTTTGAAAGCCTTTTAACTTCCTCTGATCTTTGAGCAACTTTCTTCTTCCAAACTGCTGAAGCCCAGAGTAATCAAAGAGAGAAATTCCACAATATTATGTTTCTAGAGTGAAAGTCTTGAAGAGGCCTTTTTGCGGTGTAGTTGCTGGATAAAACAACGAGCAAAAGGTTTTGTGGAATTTTCTTTGGGAGGATGGAAGGATGAAGGGGCAGTGGAAGCAGCCCTGACCCACATCCTGAGGCAGGAGTAGAAGCCTTGAGGAGTGCAATCATCAGGCGGAGTAGGTAGTTAGGAGGTCACAAGCAGGGTGGAGCAGGTTCACAGAGAGTCCTGAAAACCAGAAGAGCTGTTTCCCCTCCCTGACAACGCCACTGTGCTGCTGCGCACAGCTGGAGCACAGTAACTATTTTGATAAACTTTTAGTCTATTGCTACTAAATGAGTTTCGTCACCGACCCTTAGTTCAGAGCCTGGAATGGTATCTTTGGCTCTTGCACTCACGTAGTATTCATACAACACAAACCCTGCTGAGGAATTGAATAAAACTGCAATTACTGCCTGAGTTACTGAAGTCAAAGTCCTGCAAGCATCAGGATGCTTGAAAGTGTTTTGGAAGAGGAAGCGTGGTGTCGTGGGCACGTGATCTTGGCTTGGTCGGAAGCAGTTTCCACAGCAGAAAGAATTCATTGTGCTTTTCTGAAAATGTCAGTCAAAGCACAGGCACTTGCTGAAAGCCAAAGTCAGCAAGAATGTTTTCGTTTTCCCCAGTGCCATACTGAAATCTAGGGGCGTGTGGCACAGGAGCTTTGGAGCTTCAAGCAGAAAAGCAGTGACAAGAGGCTTTCACCGAGCAGGTGCTTCCAGCCTCATTGTCATGGGCTTGGAAATGAGTGTCTGTCTCTGCTGCTGATTCTCCTGAGTATCTGTGGACATGTCGCTTCACTTTTTTGCTGTCTTTGCTCCTACATAGGAATATTTCTTCCTCAGTGGCTTGTTGTAAGAATGCTGAATGTCTAAATCTTTTACAACCAGCTACAGTGGCATGGTCACCTCTCAAAGCAGCTTTTGGCCCTACGAACTCACTCACAAACCATGACAACCTCTGCTTCCCCATCTGGGAATCACTGTCTCCCTTCCTGCAGCCATCTTGTCCCCTGTGTGGCAAGGTTTCCTTTTGTGGTTTTTTTCCCTAGGATGTTCAGCTCTTCTGTGCAGATTTTGGCAAGACTTTCTGCCAAAAATGTTTACAAAATCACCTTCTCCAAAGAGGAGGTGTGAGAGAGCTCTCCAGATACATTCATTGGTATGTGGACGGTTCACAACCAGTCTGGTCTGTCGGGGTGCGTGAACACAGTCATACTGGTAGACAAGCTACTGGCTGGCATGGGTGGAACTGTTGTTATGTTTTAGAGTTGCTGGTAACCAGTTGGGCTGTTGCTAGAGGGATTGGTTACTTTGATCACTCCTGAAATTGCATTTAAGAGCTGTATGGAGGGGCTTTCAATTGTAAGCGCTGTCTTTTCGTTTTGATTTGTCTTAATGATGGGAAGTCACAGCTCAGATTTACACTGTGGCTGGACACTGGTGGCCCATCTTAATGGGTCAATTAGTGGAGGCTGGTGGGCATGGGAGCTTCTTCTGGCAGCTGGATTTTAATGCAGCATCCTCTCAGTTTGGGATATTTGCATAGAATTTACATTTTGGCTGAGCCTGTGCATGTAAATGTAGGTCTGCATTGTTTCTCTTCTTCGAATGACTGTTTAATTAACTTTAAACTTAATTATGCAATCTGCCATCTGCCTAAATCCCTACAGTGCTGTCATATCACCACCCTTTTCCACTTCTAAGGTACTCCCTTCCCCAGAATTTTCCTGTGCATTTCAATCACTAAGATTATTTCAAGTAATTTTTGCTCTTGGTTGTTTTTGAGGAGAACTCACAGCAATGTTGCAGGAACTTAGCTTTGACTGAGCACAGGAATGTGCTGTAGAACCTCTAGTTTCGATTCTTAGAGTTTGTTTCATCAGAGGAGAAGGATTTTTAAGTCGTGATTGGTTGGTTGTTTGGTGGGTGGTTTGTTGGTTGTTGGGTTTTTTTTTTTTTTTTTTTTTTTTTTTTTGTTTGGGGTTTTTTTGTGTGTTTTGTTTTGTTTGTTTTTTTTTTTTTTAATTTGCCCATGGTAAGGAGAATGTGCACTCAGACTTTCTCTTAGATCCCAGATTGAGCATCTCAAATACTGCCTACCAGAGTTTTATCTCGTGGAAGTCTCTGCTGCAATGAAATCTCACTGTACTGATAACGTATCTCGAAAGTTTTGCCTCTCCACTCCTACATCTTTAATGAATTCTTTCCCATGACATCCTCATTTCTCTCTATTGCTTTGTCTTTAATCTTGAGCCATCTATTTTATTTAACCTCTTTGCTTTGAGATACTGTAAAATGTATGCAGGTGGTTCTGTTCCAAGGCTATCAGGGAACTCTGAACTCACTTAATTCATGTTGAGAGCAGTACTGAAGCCTGACTGTTCCTAGCACAGGCTGGAGCAGAGCTGAGCTCACAAGGAGCTTGGTGGATGGAATTTGATCCTGTTTGTGTTACTGGGGCTCTTAGCACAGAGATACCTTCCAAGGAGCGTCTTTTCCTGGTATACAGAACTTTTTCCCCGAGGAGCTATACCAACAGCTGTCTTTGTTTTTCCTTTTAAAACAAAAATTAGAACTAAAAAGCACTTGCCTGTTACCATTAGCGGCACATTTAATCTCTTAAATCTGCAAAATATTTTGCCAAACATAAATAACTGGTTACTCCTGATCAGTGTTTTTTGTTGACATAACTCCCATTTGAGATCACTTCAGTGGTGTTTGTTGTTTTTTGCCTGTGTGTGGTAATTTGATCCCGGATATTGTAGTTGTCATTTAAATGTTTGGAGTGTTGGAGTTAGTCACTTATATAATGATGGCCTATGCTGGATGTCACTGGTGCATTAGAAATTAAAAACAATCTTACAAACTTGTTTTGGCTCCTAGCATTTGAGAAGGAATTGATTTAGAGGTTTCTTTGAGCAGCAAATAATATCAAATAGCGTTTAAATTGCCTATTTAAGCATATGAAAGGAGAAGACATGGGGATCCTTGCAAAACCACTCCGGTGTTAATGCAGTTTGTCCTGGCAAAGGTTACTTTTGCTTTTGACTTTGGAGAATGAAAAGAATAGTCCCTTGGTACAACAGTGTCAACACGAGGTCTATGCCTGTTCAGATGTACCAGCCAGGAGCTGTGGACCCCCAGCTCATTGATCCTGGCAGAGTTAGATTTACAAAAGTTCAGGAACTGTGTAGGATTTAGGATTTTTTTTGGGTTCCCAGACGCCTTTCCAAAACAAGGCAGAGTTTCCATCAGCTGAACTCTTTTACTGAAGATGTTAACACACCCTGTTACACATCAGCATCCATAGTGGCTCATAAAGTTGCACATAGGGCTTCCTGGCAGGTTGTAGAGAGTATTCGTTTGCTGAAAGAACAAATTTCATGGTTCTTAAAGTTCACTTCACCGACTCTGCCAGGAGCCGAGAGCTAACGTGAACTTGTGGATCTGTTAAGTGATGCCTTGGGCTGCCACATAGTTGGACTAATTCATTAAGTCTTAAGTGAGGATGAGAAGGAACATTATGTAGCTTTCTTACCATGCCTAACCTAGTCTGACTTAAATGGGAGTGTAGCACTAAGCAGAGGCTGACTTCAGAGTAGCTCTCATTGCCTTTAGTTGGTTAATCCCTGCTTTTGGAGGTAGGGTGGTATTACATGACCCTTCATTTGGTAGCTACTGTGCCTTCTGGCTCATAGATGTATCTTTGCAGTATTACTAAGTGCATAGCTAGATTGTCTTGAAGAGCTGATTGTCAGGGAACCTCTTGGAAGGTTTTGAAGGAAGTTGGTTTAAGTCATTGAAGTGTGTCAGCAGGGACGTGAAATATTGTAGAAATATGGACACCAGTAATTGTGTGTTGAGAGTGTCTTGTTATCTGCTAGCAGATTGTTCTATTGCACGGTATCAGTTCTGGCCATGTGCTTCTGTTTCTTCTCATGCTGACTGTAGAGAGAGGGCATTTGAAAGATTCCTCTGCATATGTAGATGATGATCTAATGCTGGGAAGCAATGGAAAATCCTCTTGCCAAGAGTAGACTTAGTGGAGGTGTTGATGCCCTGTCATGGACTGATAAAGGTGAGCAGTAGATGGAAGTATTTGATGTTGCAAAAGTTTGTAACAGTGTTGTTCCACCCAATGCTTTCAACATAATTCCTTTTTTACAAATGTAAAAGGAACCATTACATGTTGAGGTAACTGTCAGTGAAGTGAGAATCCTAAACCTGTGGAGATGTCACCAGCACAACTGTGAGGCTCTCGCAGTCCTGTCCAGCTCAGGAATCAGAGTTAAAGTCAAGTACCAAAGGTAGAAGTTCAGTTAGAGGTTAAAATGCCTAATGACAAGGTAGATGTTCTTTGACAGGAAAGAGGAAAGCTATTTCAAGATGGTGGAGTTGCCATCACTGGGGGTGTTCGAGAAGTGTGTAGATGTGGTGCTTCAGGATATAGTTTAGTGGCCATGATAACTGGGTTACAACTGGACTCGATGAGCTTTAAGTTCTTTTCCAACCTTAATGATTCTGTGTTTCTAAGCTGTCCATATCCTGGAATTCACTTAGATCACTCAAATTAAACTAACTCTTGCTGGGTCCTGGTTGGGAGATGTCCAAGCAGTAATGGACATGCTGCTGAAAATTTAGTGGGGAACACTTTTCTTCTATGCTGGTAGTAATCAAATGGCTTGTCAAGTGTTTGTGGGCAGTCAGAAATATTTTATTTTTGCTGAATAAAATTGAGGATCTTTTCTTGTGTAAAGGAATATGCAAATCTGAATATAAAATTAAAGACTTCCTGGCCTTTGTGACTTTCTGGCCTTTCAAGACTTTGTGTTTAGCTGAACATTTTAGTTGATTTAGTTGACCATCTAGTTGATCAACTGACTAATAGATGTAAATTTAATTAAATGCAGTACTTTTAAAAACCTAAACCATAGAGTGATATTGTATAAATTATGTCAAAGTAAGCTGATTTAAAACATCTAGCCTCCTCTCTTACTGTAAGCCAGATCAATTTTTCTGGGAAGCTGCCTGCCTGCATTTTGTTTTGTTGAAAATAAGAGAAGATTAATTGGTGCTTAGGTTTAAAGACCAAAACGTGCTGTTGCACGATGTCGTCGTGGTTGTGACAGAGATGAAGTGTGATGGTTTGGATTCTAGATGTACTTCCATTGCTGTTCTTCCATCAGGGCTCAAACAGCTGCTGCTGCCAGCACATCCAAACTGGGCTCCTGCATCGGGGCCAGCACCCAACTCCATCCTTTCTGCCCCTTTTCCTCGTGTCCGTGCAGGGAATAACACTGACTGTGGCCCATGAGTGCCACTCATTTTTCTTTTCCTGTGTCTCTGACTGTGGAGGTGGGGGTTGTGTGTTCCTGTTTCCCACAGGTGCTTCCACATGGCAAGTTTGAATGACTTCTTTGCTCTCTATGTGGAATTGCTGGTCCGATTTAGGTGTCCCTTTTTCACCTTCGTAGGAAGCCTCCTTGCCTGATAAAGCTCATGGGGTTGTTTCAACCCAAGTCTCCCTCCAGAGGGTTTGAAGTAATGAACAGTCAACCTTTCCTCAAATTATTACTCCTGTGTTATTTCCCATTGGAAATGGCAGGACTCTTAGAAATCCCAGGAGAGCAGCTCTACATCCTCTGTGCAGCCAGCTGAGCATGCCCACGCTTTGCATTTGCTGTGTGCTGTGAATACTTGGGTCTTGCACTGGAATTGCTCTATGTCCAAGCTTGAGTGATTCTGCACGTGCAAACATGCTTGGTCCATTGTGGTTGCTTCAGACCTTCTGTGAGGATGTGTTATAAACCAACCACAACTCTCAGATGCTGCAGTTCAGTGTCCCTTCTACTGAAGATTGTTTTGTTTGTTTGTTTCCTTGTTTTTGTTCAGTTATTAATTTATTTAGTTATCGATTAGTTAATACACAAAATATGTTGGTACTTTATGCAACATCTTACCCTACAAGATTTTATTATATTTTACAACACCACAGGAAAAAATAAAGACTTCTGGCACACCTTGTGCTGGAATGGAGTTTAAGTCTGTGATAAGGGTTATTTCAGATAGCTTCGATATATCCTGTGCTGTCTATAGATAGTAGTCCAGTTACAGTTTACTTTGTGGAATGGTGTATTGATTGTCCATCAGAATATTAATGCTGGGCAGCAGGACAGCAGGTAAGCCCATCATGTGAAATATTTGTAGCTTCAAATTTTGGGGGACAGATGCATACAGAAGCAAATACTGAATCTGGCTGAAAATAACTAGGTTGCTTTCTTTTAAAAGAAATATAAGAAATTACAGTCAGGTAGAGTTTGATGTGTTCCAGTTGAATGCTAATTGTGACAGTTGTCTGTGGCTTTATGACAGGGGTGGTTTTGTTTAGCCAGAAATGTCACAGCTGAAGGGGTCAGGTATTTATTGAAAGTGGCTATGTGCAAACTGGCTTGCAAGACAACCATATCAATGCAGAATTTGCTAATTTCAGTAAGGTTTTTTTATTTTGAGTTTGTGTCTGAGGCTGAGTGGGTGAAAAATCCCATTGGAGAGCAAGCCAAAGGCTTAAGTGTTGGAAATGTGCAAGTGCCTCTCTGTGTCTTTTCAGCATCAGAAGGTGCTTCTCCACCCACTGCTGTTGCTGTGCATTATTTTTGGCATTAGGGATCCTAAATTTCTGAACTTATGGCCACGGCAAGTGCTGGGGCAGCTCTGCTCTGCAGTGCTAATTCTGGCTCTCAACTCACTTCCAACTCACTTCCAACTCACTTCCAACTCACTAAATATTTTCATTTTCCGCTTTTTTTTTTTTTTTTTTTGAACTTTTAAAAAATGACACATTAAGGTTTAGCCTCCTTTTTATTCCAAGTTATTCAGTTCATAGTAGTATTTTCTATGACTTACTGCCATAGAAATGGGGGCTTTAGAAGACCTTAGGAGCCTGTGTAATCCATTTCACTATCTCAAGGAAAAAACTACTCTTCTTAGACCAACTCTGGCACGTCTCACCTATTTTGAAACACCTCCAGTGAAGCAGACTCTGTCACCTCTCTGAATGATCGGCCTACTGCCTTGCTTTTTAAATAGTGTTCCTAAGATCTTGCCTGTTGCAGTTTAAGTCACATTTCTTCACCAAATTGTCTCTGAAAAACCTTATCCAGAGCAGACCACATTGCCAATTCGGAAGCTGTTCTGCTCAAATCTCTCTAGTCCATACTTTTGATTTCAGTGTCTTGTTTTTGAACTTCATCTTGTGACCCTTAGGGCATTTACATATCAGCTTATTTCAGTTCCATCTCATCAAATGGTCCATACAGGTAATATTGCCTCATTTACACTGGTGGAAGCCTAAATTAGTGACTGCACCCATGCTGTATTACAGCTGCAACCTCCCTTGGACAGTCCCCTCCCTGAAAGCGTGTGCAGAGTGTGAAAAGCTTGATTATGTAGAAAGAGGCCAAGCTGTGTTGCCCTTATCCTTATCGTCACTGAACACAGAGGCTTCCTCTTCATTTTTTAGTCCTGTTTGGAGACTGCTGTGGCATTTAATCTGTTCCTGGATGGGCTGAGCTGGCACCTTGAGTTGTCCCTTGACCTGTCTTGGTGTCTTCACTCCTGGTTTAGGAAGATCTCTTTCCCTCCCTCTCTCCTTCCCTCCCTCCCTCCTCCTGCTGATTTGCTTGTTACTATATATGGAAGTTGCTTTTTGTCTATGTCTGGGTAAAGCAGCAGTTTTGTCTTACTGTGCCATATTTTTACTGGTCTCTGCTTAAGTGCAGCTCTTCAAACAAATTATTTTTTTTTTCCTGCTACTTCAGTTTAATTCTATGAAGCAAACTGCAGTTTTGTTTGTGAAGGATACCATACATAAAAAAATTGCCTTGTAACTTGGATAGCCCCATAGTAAGTAAGTTGGCATTGCAGAGTTTTTCTGACTTGCAGGTACAAGCTTGTACTCAGGGAGCATAGCCAGGAGGGGCTGGAAGGCAAAGCTGTGATGACATGCTCAGTCTCCAGGTGGAGGGCCAAGAGGGCAGCTGCGCGGCGCTGGGTTGCATTCCAATGTGCTGATCCGTGGAACAGCGTTGGCATACGCTTTGGAAGCTGCTGCTTACTCGCCTGGCTGTAGGGAAGGGGCTGAGGTGATGGCAGGGAAGGAAGGGGTGAGTCTTTGCAGAACGTTTTCATACGATCATGGCCTGTTCTGAGCAAGCTACACATTTGGAGCCTTGGCATTTTTTAATGGTAGTGTTTTGTACCAACCTCTGCCACTGGTAGCTTAGAAATTAATTATTCCAGAGTGGGTTGTTGGGAACTATTTTTTTTTTTTCTTCCTTCCCCACTCTGCGATTCCTGAACCACTTAATTAAGTTGTAGGGAAGTTATATTTTCCTCACTACTTGGGGGCTTAATGGGGTGGAGGCTTTGGAAACAGTTTAACAATTTCACATTTTATGTGCTCTAATGAATTTCCCAGGGTTTTGGAAGGGTCATACCAAATTTTTAGTATCGTAATTTCCGGAGTTTTATTTATGCTAAAAAAATAAGTTAGTGGTGGATTAAGAGGCTCAAAGAGCCAATGGATTGCAAATGAACTAATGAAGATATCTTTTCTTTTGAATCAAGAGCTTGACTCACAGTCGTGACTCTTACTGAAGTACTGCAGACCATGATTCTCATCAGGACCACAAGCTGGTAATGGGCTTCCTCTTCTGTTATTTCAAACTTGTGTTTGATTTCAGGTGCAGAAAAGAGAGGATTTGCAAGGACCAGAAACAACTCTGAATCTGCAAGAACTCCCCAGAACTTCAGTAGGAAGAGGCAACTCTCTGAATCGCAGACTGAAACAATGAACACTTCAGACAGCAGAATAAATCCTAGACAACTGGGAACTCCCAGAGGTATTAAAGCAGAGTGCCTACAGGCTTCAGGAGTAAGCTGCCTTGGAGCACGTGCTCAGCACTATTAAAAGATGAGCTGGGATGAATGCTCTTAACTCCAAAATGAGCTGTAAAAGAGTGTAGATTCTTTGTAAAATATGATTATTCCAAGCTTTTCGGTGCTCCCAAGTCGGGTGCCAGTGTTTCTAAGCAAGCTGTTCTCTGAAGTTCGACTTGGAAAGCAAAGCTTCTGTACAGCTGCTGTTAAGATACATGGACAAGTTTGCTGGGCAAGATAACACCTGTGAATTTTTGTTTGCAGGAGGATCCTATGCTGCTGTCTCAACATCAGGTGATAGAAAGAATCTAAATAAGCCCAGTCGAGGGAGGAAGAAGAGTATATTTGAAGCCTACATGTCAAAAGAAGATGTTTCAGCAGGATTGAAAAGAGGAGAGCTCATTCAGGTGCTTAGAACTTCAGTGTCTGTACTCTTGTGATGAGCCTGTGGAAATCACAGGCAGTTGTTGGAAATCAGTGTCAGCTGGTTACATGACAGGATTTTGATGTACCACATGTAGATGCTAGAGGAAGATTTTTTTTTCCTTTCTCAGAAGGTTCTAGAAGTGGAATGAAACCTTCTATGTTCAGCTGAAGTGTAGTTTTTCTATTTGATTTGCGTGTTCTGTAAAATTCCTGATGCACGCTCAGGATGAATTGCAGAGTTCTGGTTGGATGGTCTGCCAACCATGGCAGTCATTCTTGTGGAGCCACTTGCTTTTACAAATGATGCTTAATACCACCTCAGGTGCTGGCAACCTCTGTCTTTGTTGGTGTAAGTAAAAATGAACGAATGCCCTTAGCAAGATACTTCTTGCTGAAATTCCTCACAAACATGTTAATTAGTCCACAGCAATGAGGTGTAGACACCTCTGCTTTCAGATCTACTCTTTTTTTTTTTTATCAATCTAAACTCTTCCCAGAAGACTCCCTCCCCCCCCCCCCCCCCCAACAAAAAAAAAA
>VWZE01010694.1:88704-156913 GCA_013396675.1 Eubucco bourcierii
GTGGGTAAAGTTGTGGTCCCTGGGACCTCACAGGGCTGTGCCTACCAGGGCATTGCAGTAACTTGTAAGCTATGATGCAGCTGGTTCAATTAGTATCGAATGGCCAGGCAGTGGTCCTGAACCCTTGATATACTTCCATAATTTTCTTTGCACTACTCTAAGGTCAGCCAGTGATGACAGTGTATGGCTTGCAGTGTAAGGCAAAGATAGTAAATGGCACTGAAAAGGCTGTCCAGATACAGAAAATTGTTTGCCTGTGTGCATATGGTTATTTGCCTTGAAGAGCTGGCAATAAGCATGTTTTCATTTTACAGATTCTAAAGATGAAAGATCAGACTTTCTGTTTCTGTTTGGAGCAGAAAAACTGCAGCCATAGTGAGGCAGCAATTCTGAATGTCTATCAAAATGTGAGGGTGGACCTGCTGTGTGTATGAGTATCTGGATCTCAGAAGGGGTTTTGCATGAAGGCAGGTGGGGCTGAGTCAAGAGGGGTAGAATTTTCACAGATTGTTCTTCACAGAGAGAGTGATTTGCCATTGGAATGGGCTGCCAAGGAAGGTAATGGAGTTGCTGTCTCAGGAGGTTGTCAAGAAAAGACTGGATAGGGCACTTAGTGCCATGGTCTAGTTGATTGGATAGGACTGGGTGATAGAGTGGACTGGATGATCTTGGAGGTCTCTTCCAACCTGATTGATTCTATGAATCCTTGAACCATTGTTGCAGTACAGTCCTCAGTATGGTGTAAGGTTCTTCAGGCCGTGCTTCATGTCCCAGTAAGACCAGACTGGCTGGGGAAAAAAAAAAGCAGAAAGAAGTCAATGAGTGCATGATAAACTCTCATGGTGAGGCATTGCTTACCCAAACACACGTTGGTGCATTGTCATTCAATTAGTGTTGTAATGCTAGTGAGACTGTAATACTTACTTTCATCAATACATTGCAGTTGCAAATGGCATCACTTCATTTTTTTGGTCTGATTTCTTGTTATAATTTTATAGTGATTATTGTATAACAGTGTAATGGGATCATTTCTGGAGATACGGTGAGGATTCCACATACAAGATTGCCTGATTCCATCCTAAAGACCAATCACAGAATTGTAGAATGTCTTGGGTTGAAAGGAACCTTACAGATCATCTAGTTCCAACTCCCTTGCCATGGGCAGGGACATCTTCCACTTTGATAAGGTTGCTCTAAGCCACATCCAACCTGGCCTCGAACACTTCCAGGTACAGGGCATCCACAGCCTCTCTGGGCAACCTATTTCAGTGCAGAGATCTGATGAGCACTTTGCTTTCAAAAAAACAACTATGCAACTGATGATCACAGTGGTCTACTGGGTTACCCAGACCTTAGGCCAGTGCGTTTTTGAAGGCTGTTGTAGATGTCCTCAATGGACAGCAAATGGTGAGGGGAGAAGTGAAAGGGAGCCTTAAATTGTAGCTTCCCCCCATGGCTGCCGTGACATATGGCAGCAACTAAAGCTTAACTACCTCACATTCAGGAGTGTTTCTGGCATCCAGTTTTGCTAAGACAGCCTGATAGCATCAAGTGCAGCATGCATAGGCTGCCTATGAGATCGAGTGCAGCTGCAGATGAGGTACATCAGACTATGACTACTACCTGAGGATCCCACTGAAATGCTGAGTCCACAGGGACCTGTGTTTGCATGCTGTCTGGCAAAAGAATCCCTAATTCTTGTAAGCGCATAGTGTCTACTTCAGGTGATGTGCTGCGTAACTGGAAGAGTCATGTGTGCTCTCTTAGGATGGGTCTGGGTATTTTTCATCCAGTTACACATTCTAGGGAAATGGTTGAGTCTGTAGAAGCTGGAATTAATCATTGAGGCCTGAGTGTCAGATCATGGGCATCCCAATTTGGTATCACTCATCTTCAGCTTTCATCCTTATGATCTAATTAAGGCCATTCATCATTGCAGTCTAAACCAGAATTGTTGGGATTCTGAAGGCAACTTCAGTGAATGGACAAATACTTAGTTTTGTTCTGTATCGTGGAAAGAGACACAGTGACCAAGTACCTGTTGTTTTAATCCACAAAAGCAGGGCATTGATCTGGCATGGTAACCTGCAAAAGTGCTCCACAGGAGCCTGTGGAAAAGAACAAACCTATTGCTCTGTGTCTGATGGTCTTCAGCAAACCTGAGTGCTCAGGCAGAGCATAATGCTCTGAGCAGGGGCTGGCCCCTGGAGCATCCTAGAACCATGGGATCTGCATATAATTGTGTGAGAACTTGAGAGATCTGCTAGGGGAAAAACTGCCATGAGGATGTGTCTGGATTCTGGCAATGCAGCTACACAACTAAATGCTCCCAGACGCTCAACTCAAGGAAACCGTTGGCAGACAGGGGGATGGCTCAGATAAAAAAGATCAGTGCCATGAAGATGAGAGACAGTCCTAGATCAGGAAGAACAAAAGTGTTATCTTTATGAGTGCTGATGTCTGTCAATAACACAGTCCTATAATAAAGTCCTAATGGCTTTTGTACTGTATCTGATGTAACTCAGCTTTTGGTAAGCAGTATGGAGAATTGTGCCCTGCAGGATTCCTGAATTCATTTAATTGTGTGACGTGTGGAAGTGTCCTTCCACAAGAACGGGGATCAGAGCTCAGGCACTTAAGAGTGCACAGACTTTCCACTTGTCCTTTTGTGAAACTGCCTGCAATGAGCAAGCACCAAGTGTATCAGGTTGGCTGGAATCACATTGGCTGCTCTGAAGGCAAATGAATAACTTCTGCGTAGTCAGTAAACGGATGCTGTTGGCTACACACAACAGATGGTCAGGTTATGTACTAAGGACTGTTGACCCAAAGGACCGTAGTCATCCTGTGAAGCACTAGTCAGAAACTCATGTCTGCTCCACGCCTCCAGTGTCTCCCAGACCCTCCCTGCAGGGCTGCTGGGGTCAGGTGGAGCAAGAGTGCGCAGTATGTAGAGACGCCGAGCCTGCTTTGCTGTTAAGAGGGTGTTTTTCCTTGGAAAGCAGTTCTTGTGTGGGCATGAATGCTGGGGTTTCCCTTATTCTCATGGATTATTTCTTCAAAGGTAGTCTTGGTAGCAAGCAGAGTCTTGAACCCTGACCCTTTTTGATGTTACAAAAGAATCTAGATGTCTGTGTTACGATAGCTGTTACAAACTGCTAGATTTCAGATGCAGAGTATTGCCTGCCCTAGACCTGGCAGAGCAACTTGAAAAATCATAACCTTTTTGTATCTTGCTGGGGAAACTCAATAAGGTTAGAAAGTCTTTTTTGGCAAGATTCAGTGAAGCTGACTTAGATCATCAGAAAGTGTTTTAGAAACCTTCCTGCAAACCTTTTTCTTCCCTTTCAAAACAAAGGCCCCACTGACATAAAAACACTGGTAAATATAGCAGCTATTATTCTCAAGCTATTGTAAAATAAATACATTAGCGTGACATCATGAGACTCTGCAGCCAGATCCTCACCCCCTAATACACATATGAGAACAGTTGTTCATTGCAGATGGGGAGAGTGACTGGTTCCAGATATGATATCACAGCGTGAAATGCACAACGTTGTAAATAGGATTTTCCTAGGCACAGATAATAGAGCCCATCTGCTTTCCAAGATATGTTTTGGGAGTTTCTTGCTTAAAGGAAAGCCCTGAAGTATTTTAATGCTGTTTGATGTAAGAATGCTAATCATAATTAGGTAGTGTATGTAAAACATAGAGAAACCTGTTGCAGGGTAAGCATGGTAACACTTTGCTCCTCTGTGTTTGCTGGAGCTGGGCATCCGTGCACAGTAGCCACTCCGGCGCCGTGTGGGCCGTGGACACAAAACCTGATTTTTCACGCGCTTATTGGGCATTTGCACCTGACTGATTGACAGCTGTCCCCAACTATTCAAAAAGATTCTGCAGAGTAACACAGGATATCACAGAATTGCAGAATGTCAGGGGCTGCAAGGGACCTCAAAAGATCATCTAGTCCAACCTCCCTGCCGGAGCAGGATCACCTATACCGGATCATACAGGAATGTGTCCAGGTGGGTTTTGAATATCTCCAGAGAAGGAGACTCCACAACCCCCCTGGGCAGCCTGTTCCAGTGTTCTGTCACCCTCACAGTGAAGAAATTCCTCCTCATGTTTACATTAAATTTTCTGTACCTCAACTTCCACCTGCTGCCCCTTGTCCCCTCATCTGCTTTGCTCTGCTGGGGAGAAGCTGGTATGAGAATTGTTTAACTAATCAAGCAGAGCAACCATCCCTTTTCACTTTTTTTCTTTCTCTCTCTAGCAGCTTTCTTTGCTGACAGCATACTGATTTTGATGGCTTATTCTGGGAAATAAGGGGAAAAAAAAGACCTCTCAAAGATTTCCATCAGTGAGTACCAGTGGTAGTAGAGGCTGATGACAGTGAGGTAGCTCTCACTTTGCCTAAGCATAAAGTATCCCTAGAGTTGCTCCCAGTGGGTTGTCTTTGGTTTTGTGCCTGCCATGTGGCCTCTGTGCTCGTTAATACTAGTTACATAAGGCATAAAAAAACCCCATGGCACCAAGGTATTCAAACAATGCCTAATACAGAATATAAAATGTATGGCAATGGATATTTCCAAACTGCAGCAAATAAAAACAATGGAAAACCTTCATAAATCTGCAAGTTTTTCTTCAAGGCAGCAGAACTTTCACATGTAATCAGCTTTATTTTCCTATCGTCTTGAGTTTTTCCCAGAAGACATAAAAAAATTATATGCTGCAGTAAATTTTTAAGGAAGCAATTCCTGTGAGAGGTTCCTATGATTGCTTAACACAGAAGTGCAAACAGATGGAATCTGCTCATATAACAAATGGGCCAATGTTACTTCAAATGCTCAAGTGGAGAAAGTTTTGAAGATCCAGCCCTAAGCAAAACTTGTCTGGAGGCAGATACCTAGTTGTATTTCCATACAATTCAAAAGCTGTCAGCTTTAACTGCAGTTGCTTGAATCACAGTTCCCAGGACCCTCTTGGGATGGGAACGACACTGTTATGTAGCCTGTTAGTCCTTGGCTGGCTCTCCCTTTCTCTTGGATGGACCTAAGCATAAAGAGCAAAGCTGGTTGGTTTACTTTGGAGGAGTGATCTGGATTTGTGGCAGGTGACTGGAGCTTTAAGTTGGCAAATAGCACAGCAGAAATAGATAGACCATGGAGTTTCAAATGTATTTAAGACAGTTTGACTTTAAACGTGTTTAAACAGAATTTAATCCTGTAGGATTTAGATGTTTGTTTTTGGAAAATCCATTCGATTCTTCTTTGGAAATGTTCTGTATCACAGAGTTGCTGCTACTGTCTGTTTGCAGGAACAGCCTAAGCAGACAGAGCCCTGTAAGGTTCATACTTGCTGTCGTGTGAGCTCAGCAGGTCAACCATTCCTTTTTCTTCCCATCCTCCAAAGCAAACCCAACATCTTACTTTTCCAAAACAAAGCAACACAAATTTTCTCTATTACCTGCTTGTAAATGAAGTTGGTGGATGCTCAGCAGAAAATGTGTGAAGGGAACAAGGAGGGCTTGGATCTTCAGTTCACCTAGTAGCAGCAACAACTGATGATTCAACATCTCTTTGATGACAGACTGGAGTAGATCAGCATAAGCCTATCATGAAACTGCCTTTTGGCTTGAAATTGCTTGGATGCTAAGTTGTCAAGACTTGAAATGTGTAATGGAAATTTAGATGTATCTCTCGTGTTTCACAGTAGATATATTACCTGCAGCTCTCTAATTTAACTGATGTTATATAAAATTAATAAGATTCAGGCATAATCTTTCTCCTTATCTTTTTTTTTTTTCCCCTTTTTTTCCAAGGGACCCTTGAGAATAAATCCTAAGAAGTACCATGAAGCCTTCATTCCATCTCCAGTAAGTGTAATTTTATAATGCTTTAAAGTTCATAAGTAAAGGTGCATTAAGGTAGGAGTTATGCTGTGCACAAAAGGTCTCTCAGAGGTGAATGAGTTGGAGTAAATGAACATGATCTGAATTTTCTTTTAAGTCAAATATTCCCAAACAAATCTTGCCTTTTCATGCTTCAAAGATCTACTTATTTAGCTTGTGCTGATATCAGGGGTACTGCTGGGGTCCCACTGAAGCCAGCTGAAGTCAGATTTGAGGACCACCAAATAGCGTAACTAGAAACCCTTGGTTTATGGCTGCAGAGGTTTTGTAGATTTTCCACTGATTTAAGTTAATCTTCCCTAAACAAATATGCTCTCCATTTTCGATCTGCTGCATGAGCTAATTCAAAAAGTCATTCCAGAAATAATATGCGTGATTCCTTTTCATCTGCCCGCTTCTGTGAAAGCTGCATCTTGCTTGGCGTGGGATGTGTTCGGTCACATGGAACTGGCTTGCATCCCCCTTTCCCTTTTTTCCCTTAATTTGACAGGGACTTCCAGTAGAGAAGGTGACCTCACAACTCACACAGCCAAGGCTTTTTTGTTTGGAATCGACAGGCAAAATGTTATTGTCAGTGAGAGTTTCACATTGAAATGTTTTGTTGGTGTGGGGGAGAGGAGACAGAGCAGACTCTGAGACAGTCGAGCAATGACTGTTGTTGTCCAGGCTCCTGACAGTGCTATTGTTTTGGGGCTTGGATTAAAAACCTTGAAATCTGTGGTGGTATCAGTTCATATTGATTTGGCATAATGCTTTGGAGTTCACTTTGTTAGAAAAGGCTGGCATTGCAAGGGTGGAGGAGGATCAGAACTTTACCAAGTATATTAACTGGAGTAAGAAGTACAGGGCAGCTCTCTGATACATCAGCAGAGCAGCAGTCTGTGTGAGTGAAGAGAACTGTCATCCTTCCTTTACAGGTGTCCTTGTAAGTGTGGCAAGTGCAAGCTGCTGTTCTCTGAAATTACAAAATGCTAAGTTAAGTGAGAAATCCAGCCACTCACATGAGCTTAACTGAATGTGCAGCTTTACTGCTAATCACCCCCAGTGTCCAGCTGGTGCCTTGTGCAGACGATTGCTCATGGTTTTGCATGCAGGAATACAAACACTAAGGAGGGTTAGCAGAGATTGTTGTCTCAGCTATCTTTCTACTTTTCTGCCCTTTCTGGAGTTGAATACTAGAATCAGCCTTGTCGCTGATAACAAGCTCAATCAACACTCAGATGAAGATGACTGTGGCTGCAGTGAGCACAGTTCTCACTGTAAGACAGATGCTTTATGAAGCTTATGCTTTGCTTGCCATATTGGAAGGCTTGCAGCATTCATGTACTGCAGAACTTTCCATCATTGTGAGATGCTGCAAATGTTGCAGCTGGGAAAAATCACCCCTTGTGTCCTACTGTTGACTAGGTCACTGTACCCTTTTTTCTTCAGCACTGATTTGGGTATGGCTTCATGAAGTTCAAATGCAATAGCAGTTCACCTTCTAACACTAGAAATTGTAAGGTGTTTCTTGCTGCAAATGTGCTCTGTCTGCTCGTCCTGTGGTTGGTTGAAGAGTTGAGGGGAAGGCCCAGATTCTTCCTCTTGAAAGGTACTTGGAGAATGGACCCAAGCATTGAAACCTCTGCCTCACATCTTATGTCCTTCCTGCACAGGGTAGCAGTGGTTCAAAGTGACAGCATTGTCAGACTGAAGAGTGATGCTGCTGAGCATGAGTGACGGCTGTGGCTATGGCTGTGCTGTGCTGGAGATCTCTTGTCAGAGTAGGGTAAAGAGCACTGCTGGTGATGGTCACAGGGGGCCACAGAGCAATGAAAGCTCTGTGCTGCCTGGATGTGGCTGCAGAAGTCTTGAAGCCACACCCCGGAGGCAGCTGAGACTTTGCAAGTGGTTGTGTTCTCTTGTGATCCGGTGCCATTTTAATTGCATTAGTAATCTACAATGCCAGCTGTTCAGAGTAGGACACGCTGAAGGAAAAAGTGGGATGCACAAGTGTTCTTGGAAGTGCAGAAACTCACCCAACAATCCACGAGCTCGGAGCTCAAGATGGTGAAAGATTTCTTTTTGGAGGCAAAACCGAAACTGATGGCAATTTTCTAATTACAGCTTTGTTGCAGGCATTGAGATTAACTGCTCTAAAATAGGTGCACATACACATACTGAAGTGTTCATGTGTATGTTGTTTAGGGTGAGAGGGGAGTGACTGGCTGCAGTTCAAGACAAGATTCTCTCACACTATGAAGATGCAGCTTTAACTTGCTGATGTAATGCATCAGGCACCTTTACTGGGGGTGGGGGAAAGGGTCTGCTTTGTGTTTTCTTGGACACAGGAGAGAAGGAAAAGAAGTGTAGAGCAATTTATCCTGAATGACAGCCTGTGTCCTGCCACGCAATGCAGCTACAGGCACAGTCAAAAAAAAAGCACTTTCCTTAAAGGTGACATTGGACTTTTCCTCTTGTGTTTGTGGTGGATTTAAATAAAGAGTTGGGGCAAAAGGAAGGGGGTAGGCAGGGAATCAGGAAGAAAAAACATGTGTAAAAAATCAGGCTTTTTTGAAAAGAACAGTTTCTAATTTGAATTATGTTGGTCCAAGAGGCTTTGCAATTTTTCTGCATCTTGTCATGGGAGGCAGCTTTCACACAGCTGTTGAGCTGCTGCTGCTTTTCTTTCTAAGAGTAATTTGGTTTCTTGGAGGACAGCCTTAGTTTTGCATCATGGCAGGGTTCTGCCATTTTATTGTTTTGGTATCTAAGCAGAGTAAGATACTTGTCTGCTATTAGGGCTTCATGTTTTCAGGTTATAAAAAGTTTTTCTTGGAGACTGAGCACACTGGTAGTTCTGATTGGATTTACTCAAGCATGTGAGAATCAGGAGCATGTATTTGAGAAGCAAATCAAATTGTCATGAAGATTTTAATTCTTCTGAGACTTTGTTTCTTACTGAGAGACAATGGCAGCTCATCCTCTTTTGTACCTCAAAACGATGCAAAGAGCTCTCTCTAGAAGAAAATGTTAACTTCTGATGTCTATGTTAATGCTTATGTTGTTTGATGTGTTCATGGCATTATAAACAGGCACGTGGAATTTTTCATGTGCTGAATTATGGGGAAACAGAAAGGAAAGCAGCAAGAGCACTGCCAGTAATTAACCAGAAAAATGAAAAAAACCTTTGAGATCTGCAGGAAACTTCTTTATTCAGCCCATAAAGAGAATCTTCCAGAGTAAATGTAGTCTGGGGTGGATAATTGTAATGTGTATAATTAGTAGAGGCTCTTGAGCAAGGATGTTAACCCATGGTTTTGAGAGAAGGTGTCCCAACATGTCTGTTACAGTAAAAGATTTTTTTTGGGCTTGCAGTTGGCATCCATAGGCATTGTTTTTTTGAAATCTCTTCTAACGTTAGTTGAGCCAAACATGCAGAACATATGATGTTAATGCATTTAAATAAACAGAGGCTATATCCCCAACCTCTCTCCAGGCCACCTTCACAGACTGACCTGCTTGTCCCAGAACTGCATGTCCTTGCTTTGCCATCTCACCAGGAGAGCATCAGGCAGCTGCATGCGGGCAGAGCCTGTCTTGTAAACATGTTCTGAACAATAGCTTTGAGTGCTCAAGTTGGGAAGTTAAAGTGTGAAGAGCTGTAACTGCAGAGAACTCTCTACCCTTTCCCAAGAGTAACTGAGCAGAGCTTGCAGACAATACATCTTGAGGGCTTGGCTCTGTCTTGAATAAATAGTGAAGCTACTGTGTGGGCACAGACATACAAAGGAGCTTGTTTGCTGAAAGCTTTTGCATGTCAAAGGGCATGTGGTGAATCCTTTTCATTACTGTACACAACTGCAGGATGTTTGTCTCGCCAGGGTGTGCGTCTTTTTTGATGGCAGTGTTTTAAACCTCATAACAACTGTAATTTATTTTGACCTGGTGTTTACTTTTTCTCCTCTTTGACTAGGATGGGACACGTGATATCTTTATTGATGGAGTTGTTGCTCGCAACAGAGCCCTGAATGGTGACATCGTGGTTGTGAAACTGCTTCCCAAAGACCAATGGAAGGTCAGTTCAGTATCTTTTTTTCTGTGATTTAACACAAAGACCTTGTTGGGGTTTTCTTCACTAAACTTAGGCCCTGAGACAAAGAATATAGAAATTCTTACAAGTCTGATTAGCTAAATCACTGCTTATGAAGCTGTAGATGAAAACACTTCATCCATTTGAACAAGTGATACCTTAGCATCTTTGCGTGGAATGGCCTTTTTTGTTACTGTGTGGTGAAGTTTGACAGCAGGGCTGGTTCAAAGCAGGATTGTCAGAGGTGATGTGATAGATGTTGTTTAGCTGTCTTCACGATGTGGCCGTGGACAGGTCTGTGTAGGTGTTTGCAATTGCTCTTGCATTTGACAAGTGCTGTTCCAAAAACTTTATTAATGATTAACTCTCTCTAATATGTGGGTCCTCGGTCCATGGAAAGCTTATCTTGTCACAGCTCCAGATTTTGTGGTGATAGCCTTTCTTTCTATGAATGAAGAATCACATGTTTGGAGCAGTACAAATGTGGGACAGTCTGGTTTTTCATTTTCATCTCTGAGAATTTCACAAAGATCACTTGCTCTTTGAGTTGGTTTTCTGTGTTGTGGGTTTTTTGCTTGCTTGCTTTTTTGGTTTGGGGGGGTGAGTTGTTGTTTCTTTGTTTCTTTGTTGTTTTTTGGTGTGGGGTTTTTTGGGTTTTGGGGGTTTTGTTTGTTTGTTTGAAATTTTTTCACTGATTAAACTCAAGGACCTTCCAGACATCTGAATAGTTTTATCTTGTTTGCTAATTTATCTCTTAATGCTACTATGCAAGAAGAATTCTCACTCCTTTTCTCTAGTTGCTGGGAAATGTAATCTAGAGTTAGTAATTTTAATGCTGATTTTCACATGTAACCATACCAGAGCTACCACAAATTGGTTTTGAAGCATGATTTTTGAACTCTTTGGGAGAATTTAATAACTATTCTATATCATTTGGACAGGAGTAATAGTGAGGGTGAGTCCAACAGCATGGAGACTAGTCTGAACTACTTTGCTCTAGTGCTTTTTGCTCATTCTAACTATCTTCTCTGCCTGTCTTCAGTCATGTGCTGAACCTTCTACCTTTTCTATTGTTATGGAAATGATGGTTTGAAGCACATTAGAGTGTCTCTTCTTTAAGTATTCATAAAATGAGTAAATTACCTAAGTATTTATTGCCATGTAAAAATTAAACTACCCTTATGCAAAAGACAATCAAAAGAGAGATCTAAGATATTACAGATATATACAAATTTAGGAAAGAGGACCGCTTAGAAAACAGATTTTTGAAGACCAGTGCAAAATTTCTTTGATAACTATTCAAGAGTCCAAATTAGAGTTCACTAAAACTGATGATCACTGTGTCTTTGGATCACCAAACTATAGAACCATAGAATGGTAAGGTTGGAAGAGATCTCAAGGATCCTCTAGTTCCAACCCCCTGCCATAGGCAGGGACACCTCCCACTGGTACAGATTACTCAAGGCCTCATCCAACCTGACCTTGAACACCTCCAGGGAGGGAACAATCACAACCTCCCTGGGCAAACTGTGCCAGTGCCTCACCACCCTCACTGGAAAGAACTTCCTCCTAACATCCAGTCTAAATCTTCCCTCTGACAGTTTAAACCCATTGCCCCTTGTCCTGTCATTGCAAGACCTTGTCAATAGTCCCTCCGCAGACTTCTTGTAGGCCCCCTTCAGATACTGGAAGGCTACTCTAAGGTCTCCTGGAAGCCTTCTCTTCTCCAGGCTGCAGAGCCCCAACTCTATCAGTTTGTCCTCATAGGAGAGCTGCTCCAGCCCTCTGATCATCTTCGTGGCCCTCCTCTGGACCTGTTCCAACTGTTCCATGTCCTTCCTGTGCTGAGGGCTCCAGAACTGCACACAGTACTCCAGGTGGGGTCTGACGAGAGCAGAGTAAAGGGGCAGAATCCCCTCCCTTGCCCTGTTGGCCTCACTGCTCTTGCTGCAGCCCAGGACTCGGTTGCTGTCTGGGCTGCATGCACAGCCCATATATGTATCCATATATGTAAATTATCTTTTATATTAGACCATTCTGTATAGTTGAAAAAGTGAACTAGTTTGGATGCTTAGATCTTTTGCCAGAACCTGCCAGCAGGCTTCATTGCAGGCTTGATAGAGGTTGCTTGGAAGCTTTGTGTGCAGGTTTCTGTTTATGTCTGGCTCTAAACAAAGATAACACCAATCTCTCTTACATCCTCATACCTCCATATGTTCAACAGTAATGCTCTTTTATGAATACAAGAGGAAGGGTTCTGATTATATTCTCTTTGTCCTGGGCACATGCTAGAATAAATAGAACTGGTGGAGAAGTTGTGTCTGACCACAAGGAGACAATTGAGAAGACTTCAGTGTTTTGTAGTAGGATTATGATTCTTCTGTGGTGAGTTTAACCTTGCCAAAAGAAGTAGCTGGAACACGCCAGTCAATTTTTTGAGCCACACAGGTGCTGCCCTATGTAGTCTCATTTTTTGTTTCTTGCCATCAGCAACTTAATCAGCGATGACATCCCTTTTCCCCTGCTCCCTGAAGCTCTTGCTCTGTGCTTCTGTTTGTATTAGTTCTTTGGGAAAGCTGCCACTAAGGTGCACTGAATGATAGTGCATTCTGCCAAGTAATTCATACTGATTAATGATAAACTGTCGCAACCTATTTTAGGTTTTTCCATTTGTTTAGTCTCATGCTGCTGCAAGGCTGCCACATAGGTGTCTTGAGGGTTTTCTCCTTCACATTGGGCCTTTGGAGCAAGCTGAACAGCTTCAGTTATTTCCTTGAAAAATGTGAATCAACTGTATGGTATAACTGAGGCTCTCAGAGGAGACTTTGCAGGCTCTGTACATATTGGTTTGTTAGGACTGAGATGTGCATGCTGAACGCTGAACATCTTTATGGTTCACTCTTCCCAGCCCATAAGTCTGTGGATTTTTTGCTTGTAAACCTGTGTCTTGCACAAGGTGTGGTTACTGTTACAGCAGCATGGTGAGTGTGTGCCTTCTGAGTTTTCAAGCACCCTGGGTGGCCTCTGGATGCTGTAGGGAAAGATCTTTCCATTGTTAGTGCAGCTGATTCCTGCCATGGACCTTTTTGTGCACTGTAGTTCTGCATCCCATTCATGTCAGGACTTTGCTGAAACTTTGGTTCAATTTATTTGTGTGTGTGTGTGTGTTAAATGGGAGGAAGAAGGAAAACCTATGACAGGTAAAACTGGATTTTGGATAGGGAAATCCACGCACTTGCTTGAAGAGTTGAGGAAGTTAAGCTGCCTTGTACCCAGTGAGTCAGTCTTTGTGGGTGAAGTGCCGTGAGAGAAACACACATTCTGGAGAGCAGTTTCTCCAGAGACCTAACTGTATAATGCTGACCTTGAGATGGTGATACCTTACACACATGTATAAATGCCAGAGTGAAGTGTAAGGGGATGGTGAAATACTTGAGATGCATCACAATACTTTATGTAATACCTTCTCAAGAAGTATTTTCTTTCTCCAACCCTCCACTTCCTGGCTCAGCGGTGGGAAATTTATCAGGCTTGAATTTCTCAACATCATGTCCTTCCCAGCATGTGCATCAAATGCTTGGATGAGCTATTATGGTCCTCCCTCTGATTATTTTGTCTGGTCTTAAAGCTCTGTTTGTTCATGCATCCTCTGGGAACGCTGCTTGCTGTTCAGTGATGATCAGTTTGTCAGTTCATATTTCTGTGCTTACTATTAGTTCTGATCAAGAGCCAACAAGTTTGGTGTGGCACCGTTGGCTTGAGGGAGAGACATTTTGTCCCCAAAATTTGTTATCTTGCGCTCCTGAAGAAGGTGGCCATCAGCTTCCTGCCAGGGCTGAGCAGCGTGCGTTGTGGTGACCACATTTGGAGGCTCTATTTCCCAAGTTCCTCTCCTGTCCTCTTGTGTTACATCTTGGGAATATTGAGGTGCTATGGTAACTTTCAAATATTTAGCTTTTGCAAAGTAAGGTATTTGACTTAGACTGTTTTTCCAGGTACTTAACCTACTCTTAGCAAATGAAGTCAGTGCAATTTCAGTTAGCTAGACTTGCCCCATTCTTTCTTCAAGTTGTAGGGCTTCTGTGAATCTGTGCCTTTATCTTCTGTATGAACATTATGATATAAGATAGCCAGTGACAGAGGATTTCTCTTAGTCCTTGTCAGCTATTCTGATAAAGAAGAAAAATGGTGCTTTATTTCTTGACTGATTTTTTTTTTTCACTACTTTAACTTCCACCCATGGGTTCTTATTATATTTTATGGAGTTGTGCTTACATCAGTTTCAGGAGTTTCAATTATACAGTGGCATAATTAATGGAAGGCAAAAGAATGTTGATGTGGTGATTACAGCAATATTTCTCAGGCTCATCAAGGAGGGAAACAGAGTGCCAGTGTAAAAGATAAACCTAACCCATCTTTCCTCACAACCTCTCTTTGCTCTTTTACCGTCTGCTTAATTGCCAGACAGAATTTGTTTAATTTCAGATATCTGTTTTGGTTTTTCTTGCAAGATGTAATTTCTTTGATGGAAGGAAATAGCATAATAAGTCATTTGATATCACTCGGGGCTTGGATTCCTGGCCCAATCTCTGGTGCTTTTAGAGCAGTAGTTTATAACCTGGAATGTTTTTCATGACAACCGTCTCACGCATTGCATGCTATGGCTGAAATTTTAGAGCTTTGGTCTGAAAATAGTACCCAGACGAGAGCTTTTTTTGCTGCTCAGAGCTGCTGAAAGGATTATTGGGGTCCAACTCCTTATTGCTTCCTGCAGTATGCAGGAGGGATCTCCAGTTCTGCATCTGCTTGCAGCGGTGGTGTATTAGAAGCATAACAGCCTATACCATAGATGTGCATGAAATAATGTACGTAAAATAACTGATTAATCTGCCAGTTACTCAAAATCAATGCCTACCAGTAGTACCTTTGTTGTTGCATGAATTATTGCCTTCTCAGCTTAATATGCTCCTTTGCACTATTTTCAGTTCTTTTGATCTTGTCAGAAGGTCTTCAAGGCCAAAGGGGTAGAACTGTTCGTTTATGTACAGTGTGTGCTGCTGGATAATAAGATAACAGGTCCAGCATTTTAGTTATGAAGTGTCTGAAAGAAATAGAAATGGTAATGCTTTATAGCTCCCAAAGACACGTTCTGTTCGACACTGAGGTGTCACCGAGTGCAGCAGATCTCAGAGCTGCCTCTTCTGGAGCCATACGTCAGAGATAAATATTTAAACACTTTGAGTACAGAAGACATAAACTACAATTCACTTTTCCCAGCTGTGACTAGTGTTGGCATAACTACGAACAAAAGCAGAGAAGGAACAATTTGATTAAAGCAGACATCACAAATATTAGCATTTATAGTTTGCACAGGGCTACATATCCTGGAAAGTTGCTGCTTCCAACTGTTGGTGAAAGTCTATGAACCATTAGTTGTCCAGAGGGGTTGCTAGCTTTGGTTTTGCCCTAGTGGCTAATGATTTATTTCAACCAAATTCTTCTGAGAGTTGATTTCTTCTTAAAATCTTCCAGCTCTAATGTAAGGATAACAGTATCTCAGGAGGAGATGGGGTTCTTAGAGGGTTATCCCAGCAATACTGTTTGAGTCTGACAATCAAGAATGTTGTTTGGAAACATTACATTCATAATAAATAAATAAATAAATAAAAAAGTTCTGGAGAAGCCATTACTGAAATAGTAAGTGTTCTGGCATGCTGGAGGTGTTCAAGTGTAATTCATGATATCCAGGAGTAAAGTGGGAAGCCTAAGAAGCCAGCTAGGAAGATGTCCAGAAAAGCAGAACTCTAACAACTCTGAAAAGCTGATGGATGCTGTAGGAAGGAAGTTTGTGTGTGTGTGTTGTTTGGTTTGGTTTTTTTTTTTTTTTTTTAGATTTGTTTTGCTATAGACTTTACAGCGAGGGCTGTTAAGTTGGTGTTTGCATGCGTGTGCATGCACTCTCCACCTCACCTCAGAAAATGCCCAAACCACAAATTGATGGAATGTGGAGAAACTTCACTATGTGCTTACTTTCTGATTGTACCATTCTTCGGATGGCCACATGTTGTTCCACACTGCTGGGCTTGATGGACTTTGGCCGTGAGCTGGCATGGCTCTTCCCAGGCCTTGCTTTGCTCCAAACTGGCTGGGTATGAAATAGCAATACAGTAGTCTGATAGTAAAAAAAGCTGAGAAAATAGGAAGCCTTGCTCACTGAGACATATGTGGCATTAAATTTGCTGCTCTTGCAGATGTCGCTTCCATATTGAGGAACCTGTACTAGTGGGAGGTGTCCCTGCCTATGGCAGGGGGTTGGAACTAGATGATCTTTGAGATCCCTTCCAACCTTACCATTCTATGATTCTATGATATTTTGTTAATCAAGTATGACTTGAAGTGAATTGACTGACAGCGCAGAGTTTGATAACAAGATCTGGCATGCTTGTTGTAGTATATAACAAGAAAATGGTTATAATGATCTGGGTTGTGTGTGATTGTTGTGAACCCAGTGCTGTGTTCAGCCCTTACCTCTTGGAGTTGTGTGAGGCAAGGAGGCAGAAATACCATCTTTTTGCAACCTCACCTTCCTGAGAAGGCCCTGTTCTGTCTATACCTGCCTCTGTCTCTCTGATCAGAAAGTGAAAACCAGATTCCCAAAAAATAAACTCACAAGGAAGGTAGAGAGTTTTTGAACAATGCAATTTCCTTTTTCTTCCTCCTCCTGTGTTAGGCAAGAGTGATATTAAAAGGCAAATTTTTCAGTTACGTAGAAAACAAACTTCTTTTTATTGACTGCATCCTGTCCTACCAGCACAGAATTACATTGCAGATGTGGTTTGGCTGCACATATGCAGAGTAAGATAAAAACATTACCCATAGGTGAGCAGTCAGGCATGAAATAATCATTCATCTCACACATGGTCTGTTGTTGCATCCCCAGTGGAGTAATGGCAGATGAGCCTTTTGTGATGGGGTCGACTGTAGGCTGTGTGAGATACCACTAAATTTCAGTACATGTTCCTGGAAAAGCTGCATTTTGGATGGGAGGAAGTGCTTGTGGGGGCATCTAATCTTACTTTAGAATAGCAGTCAGGCCAACATTTAATACCAGATTTCTATTCCTGTTCTTTTCTAGTACAGCAAATTGTTTCCTTTAACAACTAACTTTTCTTCAAGTGATTGTTTTAAACTCTATTCTTCCACGTCTTCTGTAAATACTCACACATCACAGTAGATTATTCTTAATCCAATCTCTTACATAACCACTATCGTTTTTTGACTTTTCCTACTCTTTGGTTCCTGTGGAATTAGCATTTCTTAGAACTGTTTGCTTTTTGCCAGTTTGGAGACTTGTTTGATGATATCGCATGAGTATTTGGAGCCTGCACCTTCTAAGAAAGAGTCAGGATACCTGTTGTGATGGAATTTGGTTTTGGAATGTCATGCATATTAAAGTCACTTAACTTTTTGTAAACTGCTTTCTTGAAAAACTGTCCAGACAGTTTGTTTCAGATCTACATAGTTAGGATTAAGTTTAAGTAAAGTGTATTGATGATAAAAAGTCCCAGCTGGCCTCAAATTTGTGCAGTGAATGTTATACCTTTTTTTTTTTTTTTTTTTTGTTGTTGTTGGAGATTGTGCCCCTAATGTAGCTTGTTAGCTGCAGAAAGGAAGAGCTACTATGACACAAAAATGCTGTTAATCTTTAAAGTCCTTACGTGAGGTGGTTTTGGACCATGCCCTGTGTTCTGAAGAAAAGGAAAAGTGCTATTTGCATGTTTGTTCTCGTTATCGGTTGGCAGAGCAACAACAATTGGCTGCAGTATTTACATGTGGTCAAAACTACTGAGGTTGGCTCATTAACTCTTTTCCCTTATTTCCTTAACTTGTGTTTAATTTACTTAGAGCCGTAAATCAGAAGGACAAGGAATGTAGAGTAGAGGTGGTTTATGTAAAGGAGGAATCGCAGCAGCTAGGGGAGTGACAAGGATTTTTCTACAACAGCTTCTTTGGGGCAAGATGAGGGACCTCTTTTAAAACCACATGATAGAGATAAGGAAGATGTTTGCCATCAGGGATGGGATGTCTTAAATTTGTTATTGGTAAAAGTAATTTGTTACCATCTAAGATAAAGGTGTCTGAAGTCTAATAGTCAGGGTTTGAATCAGTGTGCTGCTGTCTTCAGAGGGCTGGAATGGTTGTATCTTCTCTCAAACACTGCTCCCATGTCTTCGTCTGGATATAAGGCAATGTGTAGCCTGGCTGAGGAGATCTCCTGACCTCCCATGCCCTCCTGTCCTAGCTTTGTGGCATTATTTGCTATGAGCGGGTTCCCTTCTCCTCACCTTTCTGAAACTAATACCCTAACTGCAAAGCACATCACAAGAACTGGGAATGAGTCGGTGCACTGCTGTTGGCCACCTTCCACTGCACGATTCTGCTGCATCAACAACACTTTTCTTACAAGTGCTAAAGTAGGAAGGTTTTTTTTTGCTTGCTACTTGCTATTATCTTTCACCCACTGAACATACAAATCAATGCCTTTCAACCTGTGGCTGTGGCAGCACCTTTCCGCAGCGTCATTCAGAATTGCAAGTGATGCTTTCAGGCAGGTTTCTTATTTAGGAGGTGCCACTCAAAACACTGAAGGTTAAATTAAAATTCCTTCTGTAATGTTTTCCCACAAATTCCTCACTGCTTTGGTAGCTGTGTACTTGACATAATTCCTCAGCATGTGCTCACCGATAAGACAACTAGTGAGGGTTTTTGAAGGTCCCAGATTCTGTCTGCACTCCCCAGTTTTTGTCTCAGCCTTAAATACCTGGAGGCTTTTAAGAAAAAGTGTTGATGATGACTCTTAAGAAGGTAATGCAGGACAGAGTGCTGATCTACTAACTCAACCAAAAAAAAAGGCAGTCACATTTCTGGGTTTCCTTCTTTTCTCACTGTTGCTATTAATTTATTTTTCTATTCTATGTTCTGTCATGTCGGGCAACAACTGTTTCATGACAGTAGACCTGTCTGTGTCTCTTATGATTTGGGTTGGTTTGAGGTTTTTTTGGTTGATTTTTTTTTTTTTTTTAGGTTTCCAGTGTGCTAATGATTCATTCATCTTCAGCTGTATTGCCTCCCGGGGTTGAAGCATTTCTTTGTTTTTAGCTTTGTCTAAATTATTTTAAAACAGAGAGCAGTGCCAAAGGACATACTTTTAATTGAGCAGCTTTGGAAGTGTGAAAATGAGGATTTGGCATGAACTAATTAGCACTTGTGTATTTTGCTTGCAAAAAGTGTCTGGTGAAGAATTCCCCAGACCTCATTCTCTGTTCTGTCTGAAAAAAAAAATAATCCCACATAAAGGTGCATATCTTGCTTAGTTCTTGTTGGTGCTTGGAAGTCCTCAATGTAATGCTTTTGCTAATTATCTGGCTGCCAGGACATCCTTCTGTTCTTCTCCTTGCTTTTATGCTTGTTTGTTGGAACGACTGTTGGCTACTTTCATCTGTAAGCTCTAAAGGAATTGACATCTGTTTTGCTATGGTCACTTTAAATCCCTACCTGGTATCTTGATTGCCAGGTTGGTGCTGTCCAGGGAGAGTCACAAGGAGTTGTGTGAAGTGGGAGGGTTCCAGCAGCTTTTCTTCTTGACTGTTGAAGGGGGTAAGATGAGGTTGAAACTCCTGGTAAAAGCCTTAAGCACAGTAGGCAGATATCCAACCTCTATGCACTGCTTGATATTTTTTTTTTTTTCCAGTAAAGTGAATTTCCTTCAGGAGTTTGTCACCCCTTTTGATGCCTCAGTATGATTAATTTAAAAAAAAATATTTTCTGCACAGATCAGGTCTGCAACTGTAGCCCCTTGTGATAACTACAACTGCTATGATGGCCTAGTTTGGTTTTGGACTGGTAGCTTTTCTCCCTTTGGTACAAGGATGGAGCCTGTCCAGTAATGAGGAATCTCTCTAAAGAGAGTCCCATCCACAACAAATCCGGGCAGAGCCTAGCTGTGTGTGATGGATCTGCAGGACCTCTGCACAGTCCGATTGTCTCAAGAACAACTCTCTGCCTGTTTTCAACAGCCCCTATCACCAAGTGCTATCCCTTAGCCTTTAAGCTCACTCTCAAAGCAGCCCTGCAGCTGGGGAGCTTTGCAAATGCCTTTCTGTTCAGCCAGTGTCTCACAGTTGTTCCTTGAATGTGTAATTGCTTGCTGGTGTTACAGAGGCAGTGTATGGCCTCCCTGCTAATTTCTTTCAGTATCTCTATTACAGCAGTATCCAGAGGGAGCATCCCAGCCATCCTTTCTGGTGACTGCACCCAACTGTATCACCCAGCTGGGAGCAGAGTTGCTGCCTCTAGTACCAAACAGCTGCTGACCTTGACGAGAATAATTGGCTCATCTGGCTCTAGTTTTTATCTAGCTAGACAGGAGGTCTAATGCCATGGTGGGTGCTGTGTTGGCAAGGTGTATGGTGGTTGAACTCACCTCTTTGGGTCTGTACTGTACTATGCAGACATAACCCAAGGTTAATGGATGGCCATTAGTTTAATTGGCTCAGTAGCTGTGCTTCATGCATAGTCCAAGCAGTGTTTTGACAGCATGACATTACTTTATCTACCCTTCCTGGGTTTTACCTCATATTCCTGAATCTTTCTCTAAAACTGTTTATTCTTTTTTCTTCTCTGTACAAGTGTTGAACTGTGGATGTGGTGTGTTTATCAGAAACTTAATTTACCTCTTTATGTAGGGCTTTATCACTGATGCATGGTGACGTTTCCTGGCAGGATATGCATTGTTAAAATTTGTTTGGAGGGGAGAAAAAAAATGTGCATGGAAGCGGATGACTCCCCTCTTGTAAGGTTCAAAAGTTTGTAAAGCAAAAANAAAAAAGATGGAAAAAAAAAAAAAAAAAAAAAAAAAAAAAAAAAAAGAGGAAAATGTTCTTCATGGTACCTGACATCATTTTAGTGTCACTATCCTACTTTCCCATGAGGTGACTCCTATCAGTAGCTAAGATATAATGGAGCCCACAGACTAGGTGTGGTGGCAGCCGTCACTGTCAAGTAAAGGAAAGGCTGGGAGGGGAAGGTTTGCCTTGTCAGGGCAGTGTCTCCATCTATCCAGTAATTTCCTATGAGCTGACTGAGACCTTGGGCAGACTTTTTGCTAACAAAACCACTACCACATGTCAAAATTGATTTCCCTCCCTCCCTCCCGCCCCGGGGGGATTGAGGAGTAGTTTTTTTGCTATTGTCTTTTGTGCTCGACACAGCCAGTGGTCACTTATTCAGCTGTCTGCCCTCCTGCTTCAGCAAAGCCACTTCAACAAGTTAACTGCACTGTGGAGGTTTTTTTTTTGGGGATGAGTGGCACGTCACTGCAGCAGCCAAATTCAGTGACATGGGAATGGTCCCGGGGCCTGAGGCTTTTCTTTGAGCAATTAGTTACTATGATTGTAAATAAACTGTTATACTGTGCTTCAGAGCTCCAGTTCCCAAGAAGTGATTTCCGTAAAGTGCTTTGTGAAGGAAAGACAAAAATAATTTTAAAAAAACCCCAAAAAACCAAAACCCAAACCAAACAGCAGTTAAACTAATCTCCTTTAACAATGTATAATGTGTTCTGAAGGACTGGTGCTTGAGGGAAGGGTGTTGTACAAAATGACAGACAACAAAATATAAATAACTCTTTATGCAGGGCTTTTGTGGTATTAGGAAATAGAGCTCCCAACACTGGCATGTCAGCCTGTCTGATTAAACACTGTGGTTTCACCAGCTAAGGATCGATTACTGTAGAAAGTGCTAAATATTTGCAAATACTCTTCCTTTGGATATTTCACATCCGGATCCCTTTGTCTTCATGGACTTGCCTCAACACTTCTGCTGCTCAGCACACTGGGTGTGCTCCTTTCCACCTTCCGCATGGCCCGAACGCCATGTCCTGCACTGTGCCACAGCCTGGAGTGAGAGATGCTCTGTTAGAATTAGAACAAATAGTTGCCTGTAATGAGCAGCTCTGTGCCCTTGTGTCTATTAAAGAAAATCTCTTCCCCTTTGCAGATGTGATGAGGTGGATAGCATGGTCAGGAAGAAACCCAATGACAGGCTGGAGAGGTGGGCCCAGGCCAACCTCATGAAATTCAACAAGGCCAAGTGTAAGATCTTGCACCTGGGTAGGCACAATCCCAAGCACAAATACAGGCTGGGTGGTGAATGGCTGAGAGCAACCCTGAGGAAAAGGACCTTGGGGTCTGGGGTGATGAAAAGCTCAACATGAGCCTGCAGTGTGCGCATGCAGCCCAGACAGCCAGCCGGGTCCTGGGCTGCAGCAAGAACTGTGTGGCCAGAAGGGCAAGGGAGGGGATTCTACCACTTTACTCCTGTCTTGTCAGACCCCACCTGGAGTCCTGTGTGCAGTTCTGGAGCCCCCAGCACAGGAAGGACATGGAACAGTTGGAACAGGTCCAGAGGAGGCCATGAAGATGATCAGAGTGCTGGAGCAGCTCTGCTCTGAGGACAAACTGATAGAGTTGGGGCTCTGCAGCCTGGAGGAGAGAAGGCTTCCAGGAGACCTGATAGTAGCCTTCCAGTATCTGAAGGGGGCCTACAAGAAGTCTGGGGAGGGACTATTGACAAGGTCTTGCAATGACAGGAGAAGGAGCAATGGGTTTAAACTGTCAGAGGGAAGATTTAGACTGGATGTTAGGAGGAAGTTCTTTCCAGTGAGGGTGGTGAGGCACTGGCACAGGTTGCCCAGGGAGGTTGTGGTTGTTCCCTCCCTGGAGGTGTTCAAGGTCAGGTTGGACGAGGCCTTGAGTAATCTGTACTAGTTGGAGGTGTCCCTGTCTGTGGCAGGGGGTTGAAACCAAATGATTCTTGAGGTCCCTTCCAACCCTACCATTCTATGATTCTCTGAAATGCTCTTCATTTAAACTGTGTTGATGGTTTTTAGTGTAAAGTGTTTTTCCAGCTGAATCCACGGCTGGATGTGCTGTACGTCATAGGATTATGATATTAAAGTGGTGAAAACCGTCAACATTGAATTTTAAATTTGCCACAGGTGCTGCTTCATTAGTTGCTGCACTTTAAAAAACTTTTCAAGTCTCCTTACTTTCCAGGGTGTGTCAGATCAGCATTGGAATAAAAATCTTCCTGCCTGTGTGGCATCCCCTCCGCTCTGAAATGAAAAATAATATGGGCTTGCTTTATTTCTTTACTGGGTATGCATAAAGGGTATGCATAAAGTTTTCTTCACAATAAAGTAATCTCCCTCCCAGCTTTAATTATTTTTGATACATGGTTGTGAAAAAAAAAAATCTAACCCAAAACTGTCAGATTTTTTTCCAACACAGTCTTCCTGATGCTCTCACTGTAGGGGAGTAAATGCAGAATAAGTGAGTGAGTTGAGACTAGACTATCTCAGTTCATGTGCCTTTGATAAATGAAAGTGAATACAGACTGACAGAGATGACCTGAGAAAGATATATATATGTTTTTTTTTAACTTGCAGATTTAAATCTTGCCTTAGTACACTGCAGGATATTTATGCTTGTATAAACACTATGCTGTTGCAAGCTTAAAGAGTTGAGTGCAGGTCTATGGTAAAACTTGTTTTGGGAAGACTTCAGAGATTTGTTTTGAAGTCAGCATTTTATGGACAGATTTTGCTAAATCTCTTCAGTGCTTCTTCTCAAATTACAGTAAAATGCTGTGTGTTGCAATGGCTTCACTTCAGGTTACTGTACCTGTGGGAAGGACTTGTCTGAAGACTCTTCTCTTAGATTGAGGCTTTGCAGCTGATGGCTCCCGGATGAAGACTTGACACGTGTTTCCACTTAGCCATGGGGGAGAACAAAATGAAAGGACCAGAATCTTTGGGATGGTCTTAAACATTTAGGGGTTGCTTTGGAAAAGTTAGCACTCATTAGAATCATAGAATCAACCAGGCTGGAAGTAGAATCCAGTAAATCAGGCAAGTGCACTTGACAGTTTTGAGAATGCTTCATCTTAAGCAGCTGTTGTCATGTTAGACAGGAATGAACCACTCCCCATGGAGGTCAAGAGTATGTTGGTATTTGTGTGGCAATTTTTGAGTCTTTGAAGGGAACAAGAGCAATCTGAATTCCCAAACAATGTGTAGTTACACAGAGTGTACCTTGCAAGGTTCTGAACTAAAATATACTGGAGGAAACTCTTAAAAGTTCTGTCTTGTGTTGTGTTAAAGAAATACAGCAGAATACTTTTTGTACGGGGGACCACAGCACACTTGTTTCACTGTACATCTATTGTAATATTCTTATGTCTTATGTGACTTGCTGTGAAATATTTATACAGGTGAGAACAGTGTCTATAGTGAGACTGGTTTGTGTTTTAATTTGTCTTGACCCTTCATTTGAAAGCACCATAGCAACTTTCTGATTTAGGTGAGTTCTCAGTGCTTTTAGAGCTTGCTGATTCTGACTCATTGTTCCGTATTTTTGGCAGTTTTGAAGCTATATTAAATGTTGCATCTTTCAATTAAATTCATAGTTTTCTTCCATGTCATTTGATGTGCAATTTGGTGGGAGCAGCTCATAAAGTCATGATGAGAGGATAAAATTGGAGTCATACAATTGAATGATGTGATAAGTGAAACTGGTTTTCATCCAGTTTTTGAAGTTAGGGGTTTGTGTGGTGTTTTGTGTTAGGGTTTTTTGTTTTGTTTTGTTTTTTTAAGTAGCCCAAGAGCTTGATAAATTTGAGATGTATGGACTGTGCTGGGCAAAGAATGCAAAAAACTATTCATATTGCAGAGCTTTGGTAGAACACTTTAATTGTATTCACAAGACCGTACATAATGTAGTAAAATAACTTCTGGGAGGTTTTAAGCAACTTTACAGCATGGTCAAATTAGAGAGAAAATTATTAGTTAAGAATTGAATAACTTGCTTAGTTTTATTGTGGTGGAGTCCTATTAAGATTTTACAAGGAAGCAGGTTTGATCATGTACTTGGTTTGAAGTCAAGTTTGCATTGCAGATAGACTTTGCTTCTTCAGAAGCCTTTCTCACTCGGTTTGAATATGCTCCCTAGAGGAAGGATGCTTTTGGTAGAGGTTACTGGCCGTGTCTCCTCACGGCTGGCAGCACAGGTGTGTTGTTACAGAGTGGAACCAGTCCCTCCCTGAAACTGGAAGACATGGTGTGAACTGGTAGGTTATTGATAACCTTGTGTATGTTTAACAAGACAAATCCTTCCGTTTCATTGTTTCAATGTGGAAAAAAAGCTTATCTCCGGATATTTTGGGACTTGTATCCTTTTCAATTTGTTTTGGATCAGGGACTGTAAAAACCATTTAATCATCTGCCACATAGAGCAAAAACTTAACCTCAGAAAAGGACAGCAAAGCGGGGCTGGGGTTTCTGGGGATACTGTCCCAGCAGAGTGACTGTGGAACAGGTTGCCCAGGGAGGTTGTGACTGCTCCCTCCCTGGAGGTGTTCAAGGCCAGGTTGCACAAGGCCTTGAGTGACCTGTACTAGATGGGAGGTGTCCCTGCCTATGGCAGGGGGTTGGAACTAGATGATCCTTGAGGTCCCTTCCAACCTTACCATTCTATGCTGATGCCACCGAGCAGCATGCATGTGCAAGGTATGGAGCAAGTAACTCCGGTTACTCCCAGTGCATAATGTGCAACCTCCTAGTGTCATTTGACTTCTCCCAGTGCTGTTTAACTGGGAAACTGGGGGTTATAAAGTACTTGATTCAGTAGTCTGGGTGCAAACAGACTGAGGTGGGAGAATGTGTCCATGCTTCCAACCCTTCACATGGCAGATCTCTACCCCTGTGTTACCTCTTTCATTAACTGTCTCCCCACACAGCTTCCATCCCCCAATGCCAGGGCCCAGCATACTCAAACTGTGAAGGTGGAAGTGTTGGCTTTGTGTCCCAAGTGAAGGAGTGGGATTTCAATTTGGATCCCCAGCAGCTCAAAACCAAGCTGCTTTTTCTGATGGTGGTGTTATGGCATAGGCATACAATGGTATGTGGTAAATCAGCAGATTAGCCTGAAGCATGATCAGACATTTCAAAACAAAGTAGATAATATAGGAAGGTATTAAGCAAAAAGGAAGTGAAGGACTTACCGTTGTACTTGAGAGAGCATTAACTTGCTTTTTGCATATTCTCAGCCCTTGAGACAAGTAAATACTTTGGGTATTAATAGTCTTTGATGTGGTAGCTGTCATCTACGAGTAGAATGGGAGCAGGCAAGTGGGAAGTTTGCCATGTGAAAACCAACAAATACCTGGTTTTGCTGGTGGGAAAGCAAGTGGAAAGGGTTTCCTAAAGCTGTGGGCTGCCTGGGTAGGATCTGAGAACTTGCCTGTCTTCCTTTTCTGTTTTATCAGCTTCAAATGAATGGTGAGTCATTGCTAGCTGCATGGTGTGTTTCTTTATTGGAGACCTGTCAGAAGAGTTGATTAATAATCCAGAGTATTTGGATTCAGTGTGATAAAAGTAATCATAACAAAGTACTTCAGTGCCTAACTTGAAGCTGTGAAGAAAATCCTGTTATCTTAAAAGTGTGTGTGTATGAAAGGGCTAATGTTTTCTTGTTAAAAAAAGATAAACATAAACTTAGTTGTTGAGTTGCAGAGCAGCAGTACAGTTTCCAGAGGCTGCTTTCCAAACTTCCCTGTGATGAAGTGGAACTGAGATGTACTCCTGTCACTTGTGCAGTTTCAAGAATATGCTCTCAAGACTTTATTCTAAAGTGACATGAGAGAAGTTGTTATGAAAACAGCTTAATTAAATGTTAAATTATTGTAATGGACACAAATTTACTTTATTCTCTGTTTTCCTGCAGTTGCCTGCCTTTTTTGGGTGTAAATTTACCCTTTTTCTTCTGTCCAGTTGCTTAAACAATTAATCATTGACACATTTACTATCTTGCAGTAATATACATACATATAAATACATACTATATATATACACACACATAAATACATGCAGTGTATTATCTATCTATCTACAAAGTTTACCTTTGTAGATATTCTTGAAGTAATTTCTTCCAGATAAGGAGAATTGTTAAATGTCATCCCATACTCACTTTTACCCAGAAGAAAACATTACACAAGTGAAGTTGAGCAGACCTACTGTGAATTTACTGGACTTGTTTAATAAACGTATTGCAAACCCAGCAGAGCTGCTTGCCTCAGAGTCCTGATAATCACAAGCGATGTACTTCAAGAGAGAGATAGTCCCTTTCTGGTAAACAGGACTAGCAATCTGTTATTTTTTAGTGGTGAAAGTTTGCAGGTAGCACAGTCCAGACTTGGCGTTTGAGCTGGCGACTTGTAAAGGTTTGATTTGATTTCCTTGTTCTGTAATTTCCAGTGCTGAAGTGTGAGTTCTTGTTGGATGACTAACGCTTTTCAACGCCGGTTAAGGCACTTTAGGAGACCCAGTGTTCTTCATATATCAAATGTTTTATTAATGACATAAGCAGGTGTCAAGGCTAGTTCACAGTCACATGCTTTTGAGCCATGCTTCTGAATTTTGCCAGTCTTGGATCCGTTTCGCAAGCGCGTTGAATGGGGTTAACATTTGATGCTGTGATGCTTCCTCTTGTGGCCTGTTAGCACCTCAGTTTTCTACCTCTCTTAACACAACTGAGCATGTAATTTTTCTTGTGTTTCTGCTTTACTTTGTGGTATTTACTGCATGCTTATTAAGAAAATTGGAAGCGTGTTCAGAATATCAAGAAGAGTTTATTGCTACATCTGGACGCTGATTCTTTCTGTTTGAGGTGTAACTCTTCAAGGCAATGCCACAGGTTTTGCATAGCCTGCAAGATTCAGTTTATTACATTGTGCAGCCATCCACTTCTTACTGGAGCACAGAGTCGATCCTGAGGCAGAGGGGAGAACTCATGGCAAGTCGTAGGACAGAGCTTTAGCCTGTCAGCAGGAACTAACTGGCTTTTGTGTGACTGTTTGAGCTGCTTGCTGCGCTTCATCACACTGAATCAGCAGATAAAACTGACGAAACCTGGATACAAATAAGTAGTTGGATAATTTCTGACAGTGGCCAAGCTGTTAGGATTTGGAAGGACAATTCAAGGATTTGCCAAGTTAGCCTGTGATGACCACTAAAAGAAGAGTTTGCCTAGGAGAAGAGAGTTGTAAAGTAATTCAAGACATTCCAAAAAGTCTTGCACAATCAGAGTTTAATGACCAAGCTGATGGCTTTTTGCTGTCACCACCAGCATTTACATCCCCAATATTCTTTTGTTTGCACCTGTTTTTACTGGTCTTTTAACTGACCATTTTTACAGAGCAACCATGGAATTTAGTTGAGAGACCAGCTTTTCCTTTTGGATGGATTCTGAGCTACCTATGGCAGTAACATTTGTGTACTTGTGATTATGGGCACTGTTAGCATCTCCATTATAAATTTCTGGGTTGGGTTTTTTTTGGTTTTTTTTTTTTTTTTAATAAAGGAGTCCAGAGCTCAGTTGTAAAAAATTGATCTTGGCAGGAAACTTGTATACAAAATCTCAACTTGACTAACACTTTTTTAAAATGAATTTGAGAGGGAAGGAAAACTTGGACTCCATTGTAAGTTGAAATTACAAAGAAGCATACACTGAAATCTTTTGTTTAGTGGTACTCAGCTTGTAGAGAAGTAGTATAACAGAAACTCCCCACTGTTAGTCTCTTCCTTTGTGTTAAGTTTTTTAAATTGAGTTGTAACAGTTGAGATCAGCTTTTGATTTATTCTGTGGAAAAGCCTTTTGATAGAACAGCATTTGTTGCCAGGCAGGAAAAACAGACCAGAAAGTACCTGGCATCAAGAAAGAGGGAGTTCTGTGGTAGCCAGTCCTTCTCGGCACTCACTGCAGAGAGAGGCTTTGTAAATTGCTGATGGCAAAGGTGGGATACGCCCTCTTCACAGTAATGATAAACCTTATTCTGAAGCAAAGCAGTAAAAATATACCATTCCTATTTCCTGCATTTTTCAGTGCTGCAGGAGATGCTCTGAGCCCATGTTTAATCAATGTATATTTTCAGTGCATTAAAGAAACCTGAATATTGACGTCACGAAAATAAACCGAGAAGCCTGGTGGAGGATGCTGATGTTTTTTAATTCTTCTAATAAACACTGCTTCAAAATTTAATGAAGCAGACCATATTGCTAAAGGTAAATGCAAGCAAAGTGAGCTATAGGCTTTTTTGCTTGAGGTGCTGCTGTTTAAAAGGATTTGTCACTAAGTAATGTGAGCAGTTCCAGATGACGCAAATGGGAACAGTCATTGCCCTGCCACCATGTGCAGAGGAAGCCTGGTGGTACTGGTTGTTTTCACTAGGAGGAGAGAAAATACTGCAGTGACAGAAGTCCTCAGCCAAATGCTGAACATCACTCAGCTGTCTCAAGAAGCATCTTTACTACACTTCAGGACCCTAGTTTTCTTCTGTTAAAGATGGTCTTTGCCTTCACAGAATCATGGAACTTTAGAGGCTGGAAGGGACCTCCAGAGATCATTGAGTTCAACCTTCCTGCCAAGGCAGGATCCCCATGGGTAGTTGGCACAGGTGGGTTTCGAAAGTCCCCAGAGAAGGAGACTCCACAACCTCCCTGGGCAACCTGTTCCACTGCTCTGTCACTAGCACCGTAAAGAAGTTTCTCCTCACCTTGAAGTGAACCTTCTATGTTCTACTTTGTAGCTGATGCTCCTTGTCTTACTGCTGCTAACCAGTGAAAAGAGATTGACCCCATCTACTTGACACCCATCCCTCAGTATTTGTATACATTGTTAAGATTTCCTCTCAGGCTTCTCTTCTCCAGATTAAACAGCCCCAAGTTTCTCAGTCTTCCTAGGGCAGATGCTCAAGTCCCCCAGTCATCCTTGTGGCTCTCTGTTGTACTCTTTCCAGCAGGTCCCTGTCTCTGTTGAACTGGGGAACCCAAAACTGGACACAGTATTGCAGGTGTGGTCTCAGCAGGGCAGAGTAGAAGAATCTCCCTAGACCTACTGGCCTTGTTCTCATCTCTTCCCTCATGTTAATGCATTTTGTCTTTGATCTCCTAGAAGTTCTGTTGAGTGTTAACAACCTTGTTTATATTTTGGTGCAGCTCTTAGTAAGTTGTGTTCCTGTTTCTGATGGGGACAACGGAGCACAACTAGAAAGCAACTCCAGAAAGGGTATATTTTGTCAGAGATAGCAATGTGCGGAACCTGTGCTTTCAGTGTACATTTCCTTGCCTTCCAACTGGAACACAGGTTCTGTGGAGACAGAACAGTTAATCATATTCTTGTGGCTTTCTTTCTAGTATGTTTTCTGTTGTGACAGCTTTTATAAGGAGATAATTTCTTCGGTACCATTGCTGCTGTACTGATGAGGCTACATAAGAAAAAGTCACAGCAGAGAAGGTAGTTATGGAGAGCACCTTGGTGAGCTACTTTTGCTGGTGGAGGTTAGTTCGATGAAGAAGTTTTAATTAAAACTTTGTTATTATAACAGACAATTACCTGAACATTTCAGAATCAGGTAATTTGATTCAAAACTAGTTGAAATTTCAGTTTTAAATGTTTTGACCAATGTATGTTAAATGTTTTGACCTAATTTTGGATAGGCATGGGTAAACAAATTAAACAAAAATATTTTGAGAGTGTCTGAAATCTATGAAGTGGTAGCTGTTATGTGGTTATAATTGTGGAGTGATTTGTGATTTTGCTGTTGTAGTGATATTCCCAGGTGTGATGCAACTGAATAATGTCTCAGGTCATCTTTAAACTGGAATTCAGTAATTGTTCTCATTAGTGACAGTGCTTTGTGTGTAGAAGTAAGAATTGATTTCCTCCCAAAGACAAAGAAGGAATCACAGAATACATCCATTGGAAGAGACCTCAAATATCATCTAGTCCAACCCTCGACCCAGCACTGAAGGGTCAGCGCTAATCCATATCACTAAATGCCAGGTCCACAGGCTGTTTAAACACTTCCAGGGATGGTGACTCCTCCACTGTCCTGGTCAGACCATTCTAATGTTTGATAACCCTTTTATTGAAGAAATATTTCCTAATATCCAGTCTGAAACTCCCCAGGCACAGCTTGAAATAATTTCCTTGGGTCCTGTCTCTTGCCACCAAGAAGAGACTGCCCCCTCCTTGCTCCAACCTCCCTTCAGGTAGTTGTAAAGAGTGATGAGGTCTCCCCTCAGCCTCCTCTTCTCCAGAATGAACAACCCAAGCTCTCTCAGATGCTCCTTGTAGGCCACGTGCTCCAGTCCTTCAAGAGCCTTGTTGCCTTTCTCTGGATATGCTCCAACACCTCAGTGTCCTTGTAGCGAGTGGGCCAGAACTGAACACAGTACTCAATGTGTGGCCTCCCCAGTGCTTTGTTTTTGGGACACTGGAACACTTGTTCCTGTCTTGAACTAATTTCAACCAGCAGCTGTAAACAAACTAATCTTGCCCCTGGATTATGTGAGTACCTGCTGTGAAAATCAGATCTACAGTTGTGAAACCCTGAGTATAGTCTGTGTGGTTGAACCTTAGGCCCTGGCTGACAGGAGGAAAAAGCTAACTGATAGATTCATAGAAAGCTAACTGATATTTTACAGTTGCTGATAAGCCCCCAAGAGTTAAATAATGCTTTGAATCTAGGTGAAGTATTTGGGAACACAAATGCTCACCTGTCCATGTACACTAAATATCTCCATTTTCTGAGTGGAGAAATACCCCCCTCGCTTTCTCCTGGGACACCTGACTGCCCCATCTGCCTTAATGTGTTTTTCTTTGACATGCACTTGCTTTGATACCTGTAAAGCAGGACAACCCAAGACACTTAATTTATGGACACCACTCAGGTATTCGTTTTTGGCTCTGCCACATATCCATACAGTTGCTTTGCTGTTCTCAGCTTTCTTTTTGCACTCTGACTTTGCTTTGCTAGCCACATGAGAGGCAGCTGTAACATCTTTATGGCAGAATATGCAAATCTGCCTAGCACAAGGTCAAGTAGTGCAAAGTAGGTAAGATGGTATGAATGGCTTACTGAGAGTGGGACTATTTCCTTTGAGCAGGATGACTTTCCTTATGCACTTAATAAGGAACCTGCTGAGAGGCTAAGATAGGGAAGTCTGAGATTTCTGGCTGCAACATTGATTTAATATCAAGGCAATCTCACCTGCACTTTCTAACCAGGCATTCAAGGGCTTCTCTGTGCATTTGAGTAGAATCAACTCTGAAGTCTGAATAAATGGATTTGTAACAGGCTTAGGTGCAGGTGGGGAACCTTCCCAGCCTGATAACTCAGCCTATGTTTTTGGAGGAATCTGAGCAAAATATCTTCCTTTTCTCCTCCACAGACATATGTTGCTCTGTGCTGCGGTGAGATTGTCCAGTGTCAGAATTTGCTGATATCAAGTGTGAAGGAAGTTTGGCTCCCAGCTTGTCTTATCCTCAGAAATTTAAGGGATACAGTAGAGCAAACTGTTGTCTTTTATTCTTAGTGAATCATCTGATTTTCTTTTCCCCCACTTACCATGCTTGCAGGGATTATCTCCTCCCAATTCCATTTCTCTGCAGGTGATCCTCTTCAGCCATGGATGCCCCTAGTCTGCCAAAGCATCCTCTGAGCACAGAGCCTGTTCAGTGCCTGTCCAAGGGTGATGGGCAGGGTACTGAACTCACTGTGCTCTTACTGTGCATGCCTGGAACTGACAACAGCACAGCATGCCGAAATAGTTAACCCAACGGTCAGTTGATGTCTCAACCCATTTCCTAGAGGATGGAGCTGCCCATAGTAAGAAACTACTCTGGCAGATGGTAACTTCTGGCTCCTCTATGGAAAACTTAGTGTTGAGGGAACTTCCAGTCTGAAAGTGTCTGTGTTTCCTGGGAAGTGTCTCCAGCACCTGTTATGAAATCCTTTTATTTTCACACTGAAACATAACTCTCTGCAAAGCACAGCCTGGTTTTGTGCAGTTTAATGCTACCATGCTGGCACTGAGGGGAGGCTGTTGTTCTGTTTTAACACGATTGAAATCTGATTTAGGAACTAATGTAAATGTCAGTTTCCCTGGTGTGACAGGGTAGGGGCTACATGAGTAGAATCTAATTTTGATGGAATTGAGGTCTGCATCACTGGATGCATTCTACCCAGAGTGGTTGCATTTTGCCTTCTGTGTTCCTCAAAGAAGCAGGTCATCACAGTGTAAGTACAAGAATGTTCTTGCAGCAAATAAAAGGAAATAGAGATAGGGAAGTCTAGCTGTTGACTGAATGTAACCATAATGTCTGCCTGGAGATGTTCAAGAGATGTGTGGACATGGCACTCTGGGATGTGTTTTAGTGGCCACGGTGGTGTTAGGTTCATGGTTGGACTCATAGACTTAGAAGTCTTTCCCAACCAAAATAGTTCTATGATTCTTTAAAGACAGAGGAGTGAAAGGACTAAGGAGCAAAGAACTATTTGAAGCACTTCTAGAGCCAGGAGTCTCGGTGATGCCTCAGCAATGACTTGTTTAGGTTCCTGATGCTTTTGTCTCACTGTGTAAACAAATAAGCAGACCTGGCCTGGTAGAACACACAGGTCAAATGAAGTTCCCACTGGGGACGTATATACTCTGAAAACTTCCATAAATTGTTCTGTAATATGACAACTTCCAATTATGGGTTTTCGTAGTAAGAGGCTTATTGGCAACCAGTAACGCAAGTTAACTGTGGAAATTTCTATTGCTTTTCTTGGCCTCTGTGCATTTCCTGAGCAGTGTGTGCTTTGTCCCAGGTGTACCATTCTGGGCTTTAAAAGTGTGTCAGAACATGTGCAGGGCTGAGACCCCTGGGAGCTGGCACTTGGAGTTCGATCTAAAGGAAGAAAAAAAAAAAAGCAAAGTGAGTGCCTTAGTGCATGAGCCCAAACATGTTAACTCTTGGTTGATTTGTTTGTTTCCTGCCTCAGTGAGATAAAGTACTGATCACCAGTACAAGATTTTCACAGGCACACGGTGGGATAATTTTTACCTAGATCTGAACAAAGCTCCAAATAACCTTGGGAGGTGTAGGTATGCAAATATCTTGGATAGCCCTTCCAGTACATTTTGATTAGTTTGCATTGTCAACCCACTTCTTACAGGCACGTGCGGGTGCAGGCTTGTTTGGTTTCTGGAGTGTTGAATAAGTCTTCAAAGAGTATCAATGTTTCCAGGAAATATGTTTTTCATACATACTTGTGTTGTTTAAAAAAAAAAAAAAAAAAAAAAAAAAAAAGCAGTAATGGGTTATATTTTGGGTTTGTGTGAGCCAGTGTTGTGGATTTGCTTGGCTTTGCAGCTTTCAAATGATACACACTCAGCACAAACAGATTCTTTTCTGATTACATGCAAACAGTGTATAACAATTACATCTTTAAAAATATATATTGATTCATGATAGCGTCTTGGAGTTGCAAGTAATCCAAGAGCTTGTCAGCTGCTTCACATCAGATACAAACTGGATATCTTTCTGCAGTAGTTAACTGAAAATGCAGTGATTTCAGAGGATTGTACCTCTGAAGATGTAACCTTAATGTTGCTCTCCTGATCTAATATGCTCCTCTTGAGTGATTTATTCTGGGGGCTGTGTATCATAGGTTTTGTCCTGGAACCCATTCCTGTAGGGTTGCAGTGCCTGTCCACATTAGCAGAAAAAGATGGCTGAGAGACAGTTCTTTAAAAAACCCACCAAAAACAAATCAAAAAAGAACAAAAAAACCCCTCCAACTAAAATGTTAAACCAAAGAGAAAAGAACACACATGCAAAGAAAAGAAAACCAGTTCCAGTTAGCAGAGAGGGTTTTTCTGCCAGTGTGGATGGGGCATAATTTGATTTAAATGACTTTTGAAAAACAGTTCTCAAAATTGTTCCATGCATTTTCTTCCTGGCTACTGTTGAAAATATGGAGCTGAATACTTTCTGTGATGTTTCAAACCAATATGTTCTGGCAACCTCATAGCTGGGCCCTGTGCATTATACTCTTGTTTCCAGTTCACTGTGGCCTGGAGTGCAATACACACAGCTCATGAGGTGCACCAAGGTGGGAGGTCTTGTGAGGAGCAGGCAATACTAAGACCCAAGGTACAAGGAACATTTCAGTGGGGTCCAGCAGGGAGGCTGCCAGTTTTAAGGGCCTCTTTTGCAAAAAGAATTTTCTTGTAGGAGATGGAGGAACTGCATGTGCCTCATCAGATTTTGTGTGCCTAGTAAGAAGTTGATTCCTGGGTGTTGTTAAGGGCTGGATGATGATCTTTCCACCTTTCTGGAGTCAGCTTTTTTTTTTCACTGGGGAGATTTGCTTACAGATGATGGGCTATGACTAAGTATTCATCACTGCTTTAATGTAACTACATATAGCTGCAGAAAGAATAGCATGTGGGTTGGAAAACTGTGGCTGGGTCACAAGGAGTTTGCTGTATTATTTCTGCTCCAGGGACTTCTTGTGTTTTGTGGACCATGTGTGTGGGAAGGTCAGTGCAGTAGCAGAAGGCATTCTGGAAACACGGCCTGTTCTTCCAGCACCAAATCAAATCCCAGCAGTGGTAGCAGGAGTGGGAAGTGTAGAACAAGTTTGTAGTTCTGGCTATAACACACTCCCAGTGCTACTGGGAGTGCTTACCACGTTGACTTGTCTACAGAGAAGACTATATGGTCTTTGTGAGCAGGCATGGAGACACTCTCCTTCTCGTGTCTGCTTGATGCCATTAGACTTAACATGCCTGGATATATCACAGAGCAGTTCCTCTCCTTGCCCAGAGAGGTATCTCTCAGAGATATTCCCAAGTAATCCTTGGGAAAGGTTGTACAGACCTACCAGAGGATTACTATGAACCCCTGTGCATATACCAGCTCTGCTTTCAAAGCAACCTGGGACAAGGGATCCACTTTAAGCCCAGGTCTTTTTCTGTAACCTGAAGACTGGGTCATTTTTTGAGTTTTGGAGTGATGTGTTCCATGCTGCTGGTGCTATGGCACGTGGGTTACCTGTGCTGAGCAGGGAACAGCTGTTTCTGACAACTTTGTCTTTTCCTGCTTCTCAGCAGTTTTTAGAGGGTACAAAAGACAGGAGCAGACAGTTGGAGCTGTTTAATTTATCCTGTTAGGAGAACCAGATGGAATAAATCTGGGGGAACATAGTTCTTGTCCTAGGACTGTGTATCCTACAGGTAGCAGTGCAAGACCCAGACATGGGAAAGATGGCTCTGAGGAGCCCACAGACACATGGCAGGAAGGGTGTGAAGACAGGAGTATATTTGAGGCTTGTCTTCTGCTTGGTGTCAATGAAATCTTGATCAGCATGTTTGGAAGCAGACTATAGATGTGGGCCAAGGGACAGTGCAATGTGAGGTTGAGGCAAATAACAGGTCAGATACCAGGTAGTTAGTAGAGGTACATAATGAGACAGTTCTTATTTTGGCTTTTGGACTCAGAAAGGTCACTCTTGAGAATTTTCCCTCTTGACACTTTTCCGTTTGTTAACTCAGGTTGTTTGTGCAGAGAGGTAGGAGAAGAACTTAAGCAGGACTCAGAGGGGACACACTGTCACCTCTGATATTTCATAGAATCATAGAATGGTAGGGTTGGAAGGGACCTCAAAGATCATCTAGTTCCAACCCCCTGCCATAGGCAGGGACACCTCCCACTAGTACAGGTCACTCAAGGCCTCCTCCAACCTGGCCTTGAACACCTCCAGGGAGGGAACAGCCACAACCTCCCTGGGCAACCTGTGCCAGTGCCTCACCACCCTCACTGTAAAGAACTTCCTCCTAACATCCAGTTTAAATCTCCCCTCTCCCTGTTTAAACCCGTTGCCCCTTGTCCTGTCATTGCAAGACCTTGTAAATAGTCCCTCCCCAGCCTTCCTGTAGGCCCTCTTCAGATAGTGGACATTTAAGACAACTTGAAGCACAACAGGGTAGGGGAATGGTCCAGGAATGAGGTACACTTCAGGATGAAGTATTGAGAAGAGGTGGCTGTTTGGAGATAGTTGGGGTTTTTTTCTGCAGCAAATTCTGTTACTTGTAGAGCTGCATGACAAGCCTGGATGTAGGGCTGTCTGCCTGGACTGAACTACACCTGCAAACTGACTGGACTACATCTGAATGCTCAGTTCGATTACTTGCTTAATGTGCAGTAAAAGCTCACTTTCCAGGTTTGTCTGAACAGGGAGTATGCAGGATGCTGGTGAGGGTAGGGGAGATGGCTTTTGTGGATTCGACAGGCTTGGTGGGCATATAGAACACATGTGCCTTACATTTCTTTTGTTCCTCTGCCATCTTTCATCTGCTGTGGCAGAAGCGAGTCAGAGAAGAGCTCTGAAAAGTTACTGTTCCCAAGGAGCCTTTGTGTACTCAGATCCTTTACCCCTTTGATTCAACAAGCAGGGTGGCTTTGTCACGACTGCTGTGACAGACCTGCACCTGATATCTGGGAACAGCAGAGCTCACTGGGGAGGAGCAAGTAGCTTTTTCCTAACCAAGAGGGGAAGCTTTTAGTTGGGATGTTTGTTTAATTATTGCATCAAATGTGGTGCCTGGCATGCAGAGTGTAATGTGCTGTTTAGTATAAAACAGCTACCCTGTGGGCTCTTAGTGAGTGTTTCTAGTGATTTAGACTTAAAAGATTGTTAAAAACAAAACAAAACAAACAAACACTTAAAAACCTCCACCCAAAGCCCAGTGCAAATCCACAACAGAAAAACTCAGTCTAACCTTATTGTTATTTTGAAAGTAATTCCATAGCTGCGCTTACTGATGCTAATCACCTCTACTGTGTTGGCACCTTTGCTGTATGTGGAATCATAAAGAGAAGGAAGGGTGATAGGGACAGGTGGTTTTTCTCTCATTGGAAATGCCATCCTTTCTTTATCCAAGAAGGAGCTGGAGCGAACTAGCTTTTGTTTGGTTGCTCTTTCCAGAAAAGCAAAAGCTCTTCCTTGCAGTATTTATGGTAGCTTGGCTCAAGTGTGTGTGTCTGAGCTGTGACAGCATCCTCATGTTAGCCAGGCTCCGTTCCTACTCCCTCGTGAGGGAGCATTAGGGAACTGGCTTTTAAGTGTAGCCTGTTTAATATGGCAAAAGCTGGGAGGCTAATAGATGCAGGTGTTCACAGTGCTGGTATGAAATGGGGTGTTTGTGTTAGTGTTGTGGTAGCAACGGTCTGTTTAATGGTGAGATGGTTCAAAGGCCCTCTTTTCAGCTGTCTTCCTTTTGAAATCACCACTTTCAACCTGTTTCTCAGACTTGTTGCCTAACTTAAGGCTTGACTGCAGAGAGAGGACAGATTCACAGATTGCATTGGGTTAGAAGGGACTCTCAAAGGCCATCTTGTCCAATCCCCCTGCAGGCAGCAGGGACAGCTCCAACTAGGTAAGGCTGCCCAAGGCCACATCAAGTCTGATCTTGAATGTCTTCAGGGCTGGGGCTTCAGCCACATCCCTGGGCAACCTGTTCCAGTATTTTATCACTCTCATTGTAAAGAACTTCCTCCTTATGTCCAACCTAAATCTCCTCTGCTCCAGTCTCAAATCATTGTCCCATGTCCTATTGCTGCAAACCCTTCTAAACAGTCCTTCCCAGCCTTCCTGTAAGTCCCCTTCAGATATTGAAATGTGGCTGTAAGATCTTCCTGGAGCGTGCTCCAGGACCAACAACTCTGACTTAAGTTTTGTCTCCCTAACCATAATAACTTGCCTATAACTAAAGCAGAACTTGTACTTGACCAAAGTATTTTTCAGAAGAAAGGCATCTTATCTTGGTTTGCAAATCACAGAAGATGGATTTGGGCTGAAGACTTTTTTTTCCTTTATAGCTGTTGCTGTGTTTAGTCCTCCCTGTTTAATGTGAACCCCCTGAATCTGTCTTCAGCTTCTACTCGCTCGTGAATCTACTGCACCTTTTTCAGCAGTGTAAGATGCCTCATTGTGCATTGTCTGTCTGCCCCATTGAAGAGAGTTACCATTAATGGCTTGTCACTTCTAAAATCTTCTGGATAAGTTATACATTTTGGGTTTGATTACTCAGTATGAAGCATTTTGCTGAGTGTTGACTGACTTTTGGAAGGGACCTCTGGTGATCATCTAGTCCCACCCCCTCTGCTAAAACAGGTTCCCCTAGGACAGGTTGCACAGGATTTCATCCAGACAGGTTTTGAGTCCCCAGAGAAGTAGTCCACAACCTCTTGGGGCAACCTGTTCCACTGCTCTGTCACTCTTGAAGTGCAGAAGTTTATCCTTATATTTAGGTGGAACTTCCTAGCTTGTGTTCCAGCTTGTCCCTGTTAGCCTTTGTCCTGTTGCAGGGGACCAACTGGTGTTAACTGTATCCTGTTGATGCCTGCCCTTTAGATATTGATTAACATTGATGAGATTCCCTCTCAGTCTTCTCTAGGCTAAACAGCCCCAAGTTTCTCAGCCTGTCCTCATAAGAGAGATGTTCCAATCCTTTAGTCATCTTTATAGTCTAGTTTGACTCTCTCCAGTAGTTCCCTGCCTCTCTTGAAGTGGGAAGCTCAGAACTGGACACAGTACTCCAGATGTGGCCTTTCTTGGGTAGAGGGAGAAGAGAACCTCTCTTGAGGCTTATTTTATCATGTGTCCAAAACAGCTGTGGTGAAGCTGATGCTGCTTCCTTACCCTGCAAAGTGCTTTCAGTGAAGGGAGGTCTATGCAAGCTTCTGTTGCAAACAGTGACCCTATGTGGAAAGATTCTAGCTGTGCAAAGTGCATCTGTCCAACTGTGTTTAGTCCAGCAGTCATCCATCTTTCATCTTCAGATCTATGAGGATTCATGGATTGCTTGTAAGGATCAGAGAGGAATAAGGAAGAGAAGCTTTAAACACTCTGGAGACTCAGTGCATTTATTGGAAAAAACCTGGGGGTTCTTAGCTCAAAGATGATTGAAAATCACCAGTCTGGCTCAATAGTTTGAGAGTATAGACTAATGTGTGGGTTGACAGCTGTTGCCCTGGAGAAAGCAGCAACAAAACCCTCATACCTGGTCTGAGAGTACATGTACCTGGACTTGGGTGAGAAATCCATGAAAAGCTTAGAACTAGCAGGGCAGATGTAAGGTTGCTTCTGGCAGAGGAACCACTTTCCCCTACATCTCAAGAGGTCACTTCTGTGCTTTCAGATACACAGACCCTGGTTCAGTTTTCTGTTGGAACAATTCCCTCACGAGTAAGGACAATTGTTCATTTGATGGCTGCTTCAAGGCCAGGCTGAGTGCAGCGAGGTAATCACTCTGCTCTCCAGATTGTACGGATTCATGCCAAGATGTTCTTGCCCACTAGCTGTTTTTTATTATATTTATGGTTGAAATGGGATTTTCGTTCAGAGGGCTTGCGTTCGGTCAGCTATGACTTTACAAACCGGTCACTGCGGGGCAGAAACTCGATGCTTGTTCAGTGATAGATGTTTGTTTAAAGTCAGAAAAACAAACTTTATTCAGGCACTGTCTTAAGGATGAGAAATGTAAATAAGCTATTTGACTTCCATCAAAATACTTATTAAAACTTAAAAAAAATGATTGCTAAAAAACATTTGAATAGAATCATAGAATGGTAAGGTTGGAAGGGACCGCAAGAATCACCTAGTTCCACCCCCCTGCCATAGGCAGGGACACCTCCCACAAGTACAGGTCACTCAAGGCCTCCTCCAATCTGACCTTGAACACCTCCAGGGAGGGAGCAGCCACAACCTCCCTGGGCAACCTGTTCCAGTTTCTCACCACCCCTCACTATAAAGAACTTCCTCCTAACATCCAGTTTCAATCTCCCCTCTGCCAGTTTAAACCGTTACCCCTTGTCCTGTCATTACAATACAATATCAACCATAAAGTTGACATTTGACTTCCCAGGTTGGGAAGTTAGGGTCCTTCAAGAGGCCTTGAGGGGTTTTAACCATGCATCCTGGGACATCTGCACGGTAGTAGGATCATACACTTCATGCATATGCAGCCAGGGGAAATTTCCTCCTCCTAGGTCCACGCAGCGTCAGCTGCATTGGTGGAGAATGATGCTCTGTGCTCAATGTGTGATTGCATGATAGGCTTAGCCAATTTGTGTGTTTGAGTTATTCTGCATCTCTGACAATTGCTGGTACGTTCTAGCTGAGTGCATTATGTCATGTACGAGTGTCAAGTGCTTGAGAAATAGGAGAGTGCAGTGTCATCCGTTTTTGGTTTCAGAGGTACTGTGTGGAAGAAATGCTCATTCTGTCATGGTCAAACGTACTGCTACTCATTTACAGAAGGATCCTGCTCTTTGGAATCGATATGATATGATGAGCTCATGTTGGCCAGAACCTCTGATCGTCTTAAATGTAATAATTGTATCCACTGAGCTCCTGATTTTGTAAAGTCTTATGTAGCTTTCCAGTCTTGTGATGTACAGCTTCCCAGATTTTTTGATGTGATGCAAGAAATCTTGGGTGAAATTCTCTGCTCTGTTATCCATGAGGTCAGCCTAAATGATCTGTCTTGGCCTTAAAAAGAAAACAAATCCTATTGCCCATGCTTGCCAGCATCTGGACATTTTGCTGCTCTAGGCTGCGTGGAGGTGATTTTGTGGACTCTGGAAAACTTTACTTAAAAATCCATTTGCAAATCCATAAGGAAATGTGTGACTGAGGGCTTAGGTAGTCACAGCTGGAGTATCGTGCTAGCTAGCAACAGCAGTATGTATCCTCTAGCTTGGGGGAAACTCGATAATTTCATCATAGAGCATTTAGAAATAAATCCTTATCTGCTACTTTCTTTTAATGCAGCATAAACTCTTGAAGCATAAGCTTTTCAGTGCTGCTTCTTTAGGAAAACACTTCCTATCTTTCAGATGTATTTGATGCTGTTCACTGCATTACAGATAGAAAACTTTGTAATTTAGCACCCCAAACACATCTCTCGCTCTCTCAAGAACAGCTTGAAGAGGGAGAAATTCAGGCAAAGCCTGAAGACGTTGATGAAAATGAACTCCTGCTGCAGTGGCACACTTGCACACATCTGGTGCAATTGAAATTTAAGAGCTGAGTACATCCACATCTGACCATGGTAGGGTCCAAACATTACTGTTGACAGTGGTTTTCTTTTTGGATAGGCACACTGGCAGAGTCACAAGCGCATGGAGTCTTGTCAGCTCACTAATCTAATAGACTGTTCTTGCCCAGACCATTGTGTGTCAGTATTTTATGTACCAAATGTAGCCAGGTTTAATAATGCACCATTTTATCCTCTTCTGCCAAAACTTTTCCCTTTTTGTCACAATTTAATGTTTGAGTCAATGTCTGCTATGGTAACAAATTATATACATATTAAAAATGAAAATAAAGAGGAAAGGCAGAGTCACAAAAGGTAACGAGAGTTCAAAGTAATGTCATCTGAATTTTTTTTTCTTTTTAAAGACTTGAATCCAACCCCATTTTAAAATTGATTTTTGTTACTGTTATGCATTGTGAAAAGACTGCAAAGAAATGGGTACTGCTTGAAAGCATAACTGCCTCTGTACATGTAAATCGTGGAAGTCTACCGAGTACAGGTCTTAATTTGACCTATTTGCTTTTCAGTTACTAAATAATTCGTGGAGCTTTTTTGGCTCGTGCTTTTGTTACTTGGAAGGGTTGTCTTCAGCTAGGACCAGTTGAGCCTATTTATGCTTATTCCTACTGACTATATTCCATATTTTTAAACCCAGAAAGCTTGGAAGCTTTTTTGCATTTTGTTAAGACACTCTTCACTTGCTTTACTGGTAGCATGAGTTGCTGCTTGTGATACTGAGGATTAGGGACCTTGGAAGAAGTGTCTTCAGGGTGTTACCTGCCTGGGAGCACCAGCTGGAGAGGAGAGTAGCTCCGTTGCTGGGAGGTATTGGAATGGAGTCAGTTTCTTTGTGACTTTAGGTTATGTTTTAACCTATGCTGGTTTCTATCTCACATTGAAGCACCAGTTTGGCTTGAGTAAAAATTAGATATGTTTGAAACTGAAACCTGGATATAGGTTGGTGCTTGCAACTTGCTGTTGGTTGCATGAATGATGCTAGTAAATGCCTATGTATCCAAGAGTCCACTATTTTGATCGTCCTGAGATGGAGCAGTTTCTGCCTCTGTCACCTGGCCATCCAGGTCTGATGCCTGTTTTATTGGGACATGGATACTTCAGGATTTTGTTTGACATGATTACATGGTTTCTCCTCTCCCTGTGCCATCGTGGGGACAAATCTGTAGCAATGCTTAGTTCTTTATCTGAATTACTGGTTAAGCTAATGGTGAAATAACTTTAACTGAGCTCATTCCTCTTGATAATTTCATTAGGAGGTTTGTATAAGTAACAGCAATAATTAAGTGCCTTTAACAAAAGGACTGGAGTCTAAAATAAATGTAAAGCTTGATGCCTTACCGAGCTGCCACAGTCCAGTTCCTCTGCAGGTCACAGGGCACCACGTTCTCTGGTCTGTACTTTTTCAGTCTGTTCCTAATTGTGCCTTGAAGAGCTCTCCTAGAGATGTGCTTTGACATGGTTCTAGCATTCTCTGGAACTGCCTGAATTTTGGGACTACCCAGGATGATTAGTGTATCTTGGTGAACAATGGCCTAAGCAACTCATTAAATTGAAGCATATCCTCCTCCCTCTCTGTGTTTACTTCCAGCTTCTGTAGAGGCGATTAGAGGCTTGGCAGGAACAGTATGGTTATGCTCTAGATACACTTTGGGTACATTATTGTCACAGTTGAGGTATTGCAAAAACCACACCATTCCCATCTTTATCCTAGTGAGGTACCTTTTGAGATTGTGCAATATCTGTGGCTAATTACACAGCAATTGCAGTGTGCCACCAGCCACCCACAATTCATTGCCAGCTCCTTGGGGATGCAGATGAAAAAGGAAAGATAATGTTTTCTTTCTTCAGTCCAGTGATTTAGCTTGCCTTTTTCTTTTTAATCCCCTGGTCCTTCAGGTAATAAAGCCAGATGGTGGTGACAAAGAAACAGAAGCCATGCATGAATCAGATGTCCCTGAGGATATGTTGGGGACTCACATTCCTCCAGAGACATCGAAAGGTGACGCTCAAAGTCCGGATGTCATTATAGAAGCTCAGTTTGATGATAATGATACAGAACATCGACAAGACCACTTGCAGGATGTGTTGACTGATGACGTGAAGAAACTTTCCCTGGATGCTGGTGAAAAGGGTGAGTAGATGAGATTGTTGATTTAAACCTTTATTTGAGCAAACTGTTGAAGTATTGCTTTGTTGCCTTGCTTTGCTGCGAGAGATAAAATACGGACATAAAAACCTAATGCCTTATCGCTTCTATCCCACTCTGCTAAACTGCCTTCATAGTTTCCAATGGATATTAAGGAGTAGGTTTTATGTAGTTTTGATTGACGCAAAATAAATCCACAAAACAGAAGTCACACCTTTAGATCTGCAATTCTCAGGGTTGTCTGGGGACTGCTGGTTGCTGTTTGCTTCAAGATGCTGCTGTAGCAATTTCCTTCATTGCAGCTTCACTTGACCAATCAATGTGTCTGAGTTTGGTGATAAGAACATATTTCATTGGAGGCAGTTAGGTTTGTTGCTGTTTTCAAACAGTTGACTAACGGGCAACTTAAAGATTTGGTCCATTCAAAACCCAAATTGCACTAAAACCTAAATCCAGTTATGCTATCTGTTTTGAAGGCAAACCTATTTTATTTTGAATCTGAATTTCATCCAAACCATCAAGTGTTGCTTAGGGCAAAAGGAAGTGTGCCTCTTGTCCCAAATGATTCTTCTTCTGCTCTTTACATGTCCTTTCTAGTACTAAATCCTTTTCTGAAGAGCTGTGTGTTGAAAGAATTCTGACAATTGGCACATTTAACGTGTGCCTTTGGCTGCTGGCAGAAAATTTGCCAGGACAGATATTCTGGTGCATGCCTGACGTGCGCCCCAGTTGTCCAGAAAAGATGGCAGTAACTTGGAACACAAGTACTTGTTGGTCTCTGACAAATCTTGGGGATGCTTGTACAGCTGTTTTATTTAATGCCTCTTGTTTTCCTGAGGCATTTATTTTTGAAGATGCAGAGACCTCTGCCTATACCATTGGCAGACTTCCATTTTTCACACCCATTTGTTAATAATACTGGAAGTAACATTTGAGTGGAAGTATTGTAGTTTTTATGACAAAACACCGCTTTCTGTGCATCAGTGGAGCTGCCACCTCACCAGTTCATGATGCTGTTTCCTTCTGGGTATGTCCACTGAGTTACTGCCAGAGTATGTGAACTGACTTCCATCCTGCTCCATTACTGTCCAGTGTAAGGCTTGAGTTGGGAGTTACTCATCTGTGGATATTTTGCACAGCTGCTTGTTAACCTCATCTTTTTTGCAGTCTTGGGTGCTATGTTATAGCTGCACAATGATGAGCTACCACTTTGACTCAATGATTCTGAAACCCCTAAAATGCTCTTCAGTCACATGTCATGACTTCAGCATCTCTGTTGCTTCTGATAGCAATGCCAAATCAAAATTTGGAGAAATACATTCTCCTTTGACACTAGGATCTAAATTAAATACTGACCTGTGCCAATATTTTGTTACCTGTATGACAGTGCCTGATGAGAGTTACTTTGCTTGCAGGAGATGCTCTGGTGTGACCTATGTTGAAGGTTATGAAGTTATCTTTTAAAATCTCCACTGTCTCAGTGGCTTTTGCCACTTAGGTCAATCTTTGGAGAATATTTGTAGGCTGAATCAGCTTATTGTCTACACAGTTGAAATTCAACCTACTTTTCTACTGCAGTTGCCTGAGCCAACTGTTTTCTTTTGTTTTCAAAGCCTTTCTGCATTCATCCTTAACAAGCCTTGTGGCTGGTGTGGATGTGCCAGTTAGATTTCTGCTTAGTTTGTATTTTGCTATCACCTCTTTCAAGAGTTGTTTCAGCTTTTTTTGCCTTATAACCCGTATGGATTTTTCTCTACTTTCTTCTTGCTCTGTTTTTTAATACTCTTCTTATTTTTTTTTTTTTATACATATAAAGTTTACGATGCTGCTTTCTCTGAAGGTGTTTTTGAGCAGTCGATGATTGCTTTGGCTTGTTTCCTGTCTTTCATGCAATTTCTCATATCATCACTTACCCAGATTTTAAGTCTTTCCTGGAAAACAGCTATAGTTATTCTAGCATCAGTGATAACTGTCATGAAAAAAAAAAAAAAATTAAATCTTGCCAAATTCAACCTTCACAGGTGTGGCTTAAAGTGCTTTTTTTAAAGCAACCAAAGGGAGATTTTCCAAGGCAGACCTTAGAGTGTATCATCAGCTGGACTTCCTAAGGCTGTCCACTGGAACGTGGTACTAGCACTGGGAGGCAGAGTGCTTGGCAGGGTTGGACCATGGTGAGTGGAAGTGCCCTCTCTGTAATGTGGGCCTCTCCTGGGAGGACTGTTTGGCTGGTGCTGGCTGTTGAACATTCCTTTCAAACTAATTGACAGTGAGACAGTTATTTTTTCAATACATCCCTTCTACTGGAAACAACTACTGCAGAGAAGCACAGAGGTGGATGGGAGATGAGATGTCATGGGGACATTCCTTGCTAACCCACCAAAACCAGTGCTTTACTCACTTTTCTCGAGAGCATTGCTTATGCACAGATGGGAGGAGGAGAAACAATCTGCAGGCAGTACATCTTAAACAAAGACTTGCAGTTGGCTTTGTTGTTTTTTTCCCTAATGTAGGGAAGTCTGAAGGTTTCAAGCTGGTCAAGGATGCCATCGAAGGTATCATATCTAATAAACTAAAATCAAGAAACAGTTTATCATGTTCTCATGCACTTTATGCATATGCATACATAAATGTATGCACAGCAGGCTGAGAGTAGCTCTGAAGAAAGAGACTTGAGAGTATTGATTGATGAGAAGCTCACTGTGAGCCAACAGTGTGCTCATGCAGCCCAAAAGGCAAATCATGTCCCAGACTGCATCGAGAGGAGTGTGACCAGCAGGTCAAGATTCTACCCCTTTACTCTGCTCTTGTGAGACCCAGACCTTGAGTACTGTGTCCGGTTCTGGTGTCCTCATCATGAGAAGGACAATGAGCTCATTGAGTCCAAAGGAGGGCCACAAAGATGATCCGAGGGCTGGAGCACCTCTGCTGTGAGCATAGGCTGAGGGAGCTGGGGTTGTTCAGCATAGAGAGGACTGTGGGGGGACCTTAGAGCTACCTTACAATACTTGAAGAGCTTCTATGGGAAGGCTGGAGAGGGACTTTTCATAAGGATGTCTAGCGGCAGGACAAAAGGGAATGGTTTTAAACTGAGTGAGAGTAGGTTTAGACTGGATCTTAGGAAGAAGTTCTTCAGTACAAGGGTGATAGGACTCTGAAATAGGCTACCCAGGGAGGTTGTGGATGACTCCTTCCTAGGGATGTTTAAGGTGGTTAGATGAGGCCTTGAACAACTGAGTCTGGTTTAGAGGTGTCTCTGCCCATGGAGGGAAGGTTGGAGCAGACAATCTCTAGGATCCCTTCCAACCTAAACCATTCCATGATATGTGTGTGTGGATATATATATATATAGATATAGATATATAAAGATCCTTATATAAGGAAACACAAAAATGACTGGATTTTTGGGGATGAAAAATATCCATACCTAGCTTAATAGAATCAAAAGTCAATTTCACTCATTCTGGGACAAAAAATCCTAAAGCCACGTGGAGATGGTGTGGAGATGATATGCGAATCTTTGTGCACACACACAAAGCTCTGCAGACCGCTGCCTCTCAGTTGCAAGACTGCTTTTGTCCTTTCTGATGGGGGAGTAGAATTAGGCAATAACTCTATTGCTGGCTCATTTGTTCTACTGTGAATGGTCAGAATGAACCATGAAGAATAAAAGTAGACGTGTCATTCGGATGAGAGCACTCTGGGTCACGCTGGGAGTGCAGGCTGTTCTGATATCTTTTCTATCCTGGCCTGTGTCCCATCCCTCCTTGGGGTTCTGTTCCTCTTCAGAGCACAGTCGCCCCCTCCATCTCTGGTTACAGACCAGGGCAAGGAATTTGGGGTTGGCTCTTGCTGTCAGCAACTCTGAAGCATGAAACATTGTGTATGCTGATTACGGCCCAGATTTGACTGAATTTCCCTGAAGCCATTGTACATTGGTCTGCTTCTGCCTCTGTGGGGCTTAAAGCAATTGGGTAGAAATTGTTATGCATGAGACTGCAAACTGAAACTCAAGATGTTGGATCTGTCACTGAGTGCCCCAGTTATGAGAGCTGTGCTTCCTCAAAGTGTTGGAGCGGGTCCAGAGGAGACCATGAAGATGCTCAGAGGGCTGCAACAGCTCTGCTATGAGGGCAGGCTACAAGAGTTGGGGGCTCTTCAGCCTGGAGAAGAGAAGACTTCCAGGAGACCTTATAGTAGCCTTCTGGTATCTGAAGGAGGCCTACAGGAAGGCTGGGGAGGGGCTATTAACAAGGTCTTGCAATGACAGGACAAGGGGCAGTGGGTTTAAACTGGCAGAGGGGAGGTTTAGACTGGATGTTAGGAGGAAGTTCTTTGCGGTGAGGGTGGTGAGGCACTGGAACAGGTTGCCCAGGGAAGTTGTGGCAGCTCCCTCCTTGGAGGTGTTCAAGGCCGGATTGGACAAGGCCTTGAGTGAACTGTACTAGTGTGAGGTGTCCCTGCCTATGGCAAGGGGTTGGAACTAGATGATCTTTGAGGTCCCTTCCAGCCTTACCATTCTATGATTCCTGTCATTCTCTTCCTAGAGGTGAGAAAGGCAAGAGGGAAGTGCATGGAACCAAAGAGACCATCACATTCAGCCAAATTTTCAGTCCAGGTACTTTCTGAAAGTTCTTGTGTCTCATTTTGCTTAAGGATAGTTAAATAAAAGTTCATAAGTGAAACCACACTGCCAGAAACTGCCCTGGTCAAACGAGTTCACTCTGCTTTTCTGAACTCCTCTTGCAGAGAAGTTGGGTTAAAGATTATCTTCAGAGTAATCTCTGATTTAGGAAGTGATGAGCCCTTTTCCTTTCCAGCATGCTGTTCTACACAGAGCCATATTGTTCCTCTAAGATTGTCTTAAAGTTAAGTTTGGTCATTGGAAGTAGGTCTTTTTTAGCCAAGTTGGAAATCTCTCTCCTCTTGCATTCTCAACTCTATTTCCAAGGTGTAAAACATCTCTACAGGGTAAACAAATGTCCTTTTCTATGTCCTTTCCCCACCACTTTTTTTCTTATTCTCTTCTTTATAAAGACAGTAAGAATGAACAATCTGAAGAAAGTTTCTTAGCTGCCTTAAGCAGTGTCCATCAAACCCTCTCTGGGGTTTCTGTGCCCTATTGAAATGCAGAGAAAGAACAGGGCAGTAGGCACTAGTCTGAACAATATTGTGTATGCAGAAAAGATTCATTCTCAGTAGTGCTTGGTATCGATGTGCAAGGTCTCTGGATCTGACACCCTCACCTTATTCAGTGTCACTGCTATCCAGAGAAGTCATCCACCAGTTGACATGACCTTTACAGGTCTGTAATTCTTTGCCTTAATCCCTGTTCACACCGACTACTACAACAGAGGTAACGTAACTTTTATCACTTAGCACTGAGCTGGAATACAGGATTCCCATGGCTTCTCACTGCAGTAGAAAGTTTTTGTTTCTACTCTATTTGAATATGTAATAAACCCAAGAAACTTCTTTGTATCCTCCCAACCCAGGAAGAGTGCAAAATGTTCTGTACAGACTATTTTACGATGCCATATCCCTACACAGACTTGCATGTCACGTGAGATTTTATACCGGCGTGAACTGTCTGCTGTTAAATATTGGAGTCAGGTTACTCTGATAAAGAAATATCAGTAACTGAACAGTAGCAGCTCCTTGTACTCTTGAGAATGGCAGCTGTGCTCATGAAAGTGGCTCAACCTTTCTTAGCGAAAGGATATTCAAATAGAAGTTGGTAAAGCTGTGTCACTGTGCCAGAAGTTATCCTTGTCAAACTACTTTTTGAAAGTCAGCTCTTTTCAACCATTCTCATGGGAGATCTTCCTTTACCCACATACACAGAATATCTTGTTTCCCATGGGGTTGTTCACAGAAGTCATCAGGCCGGTGGACCGGCTGCCCTGGCAGCAATCAGATAATTGTGTTTACTCAGGATTTGTACTCACACCTACAAGTTTGGTGTTTGGATCTGTCAGAGGCTTGCTCACTGCCTTGACATAATAAAGTTTGAATAGAAATAGCTCATTTACAAGCAGAGCATGCTGACAGCTAATTCAGCCAATTGTGTGATGGAAAAGTGAATTGACTACCTGATGGTTATTAGGTAGAGTCAACAAAATGTTAGCTAGAGCTGCTGCTCTAGCACTTGCTCCTGTCTCCCTGTCTGTTCAGCTTTGACCAGGTAGATGCTGGTCAATCTTTTTTCAACTCAGATGTGAGTGACCATCTCTAGTAGCCCTGGTAAGGTCAGAAATTATAACCTAAAATTGCTTGGTGTCCACACTGTTCCTCACTGGAGGACGTTATTGAGTATTTTGGGATTGCTTGACTCCACAGAAGTGGAGACATTTGGTAACATTGGTTGATAATGCATGAGGCCATTCTTTATTCAAGATGATGCTCTAAAATCAATGCTTAGAAAGGTTTTTGGATCCTTCCACCAAAGGAGAAAAATGTATTTGTAATCTGGAATTTAATCTCTCTTGGATTTCTACATCATCTCATGCACCTCCATGCCCCCCTTGTGCTTTTGTCTTCTCTTTCTTCTTCCAAGCTTAACAAGATGCCTACTTGCCTTTTGTGCCCTCTTCTGACACCTGGAATTCTTTTGCAGTTAGCAGTGTCTTGTCTTGGCATAGGCAGAGTGTAGAGAGATCACTGTCCTCCTCCTTGGCCAAGGCTGACAGGGGAAGGCTGAGGCAACAAGAATCTCGACCACATGCTGTCCCTCTGCCCTGCTTCTTTCACTTTAGCTGCCACAAAATCTCAGGACAAATTTGGAGCCCACCAACATCACTGGCTGCTGAAAGGAATAAATATTCTTCCTCCTCTTCAGAGGCTCCTGTTCACTCTGAGTACTTTTAAGGAGTCTTCATGCTTCTTTCCTAGCCTGCAGCTCTCTGGATATGGATTGTCTCCACTGCATAGCTCTTAACATTTCTAGGCCACAGCAGAGTGAAAGCTCACCAGGAAATCATCTCAGTTACATGGCTTTTAATAGAAATCCTTGAGGTGGAACTGTCAAAAATCAGATCAGTTTCACTCTGCTTGAAGCCTGGAAAACCAGCAGAGAAGCTGGAGCTGTTTCAGCCACTCAAGACAGCTCTGTATTAGTTTATCCTGAGTTCATGTTTGCGAATCTCTGGATCTAGCTCTTTTGGTTGTTGCTATAACTTCTCTGAAGTGAGAGCATAGATTTCTGGAAGAATAAACAGTATAGCAGCTTCAGTGTTCTACTGGTATTAAACAAATTTGGCTTTGGTTGCATTGATTAAACGCTACAGGCTGAATATGCTGCAGTTATTCTTTTCCTGGGCAGCTGAACCCTGCAATGGAAGTTAATGTTGGGAAAGCTTCTTATGCTGCTCTTCCCTAGTAAATTATCTTGACCCTCAGATGACTTCTTAAGTAAAGGGGAAAAAAAAAAAAGACAATTAGGTAACAGGAATTAGATTAAGTTCTTTCATATTACCATAGGTTCTTGAGTTCACCTTTGTTCCTTTGAGCTAGAAGTGTAGGTCAAGTGAGTGAGAGGTCATGATAATGAGAATAAATGGTGGGTGTGAAAATAAACATACTAAAATATAGTCATTGTTAGCAGTAAGGTTTCCAGGATGAATCAGATTAGGATTCATTCAGCTAACGTATTTTCCGTGCAATAGTGAAAGTGGGCACACACTCTTTGGGAACAAATACACATGCAGGAAGAAAGAACATTAAGTAGATAGACAAAATACTTAATGGAGATAGTTTTGTAACATTTTAATTGTACTTGCCATTAATGTAATAAAACTTTATTTATGTGGACTGCAAGACTACCCTTTTATTTTTTTTTTTTTTAATTTTTAATTTTTTTTGAGGTTCAATTCTGTTACAGTAAAACTTCCAACCCCTCTTTTGCCTGGCAGCTTCTCAAGGACATGAGAAGACCATTGCTGTGGATTGTAGTAATGTTGTGTGGCTATGGTTTGACCTGTTGGGCTAGATGGCAGCTTCCCAAAATGATGTTGAGTTTTTGTTGTAGATTAGGCTTAAAAGATTCTGAGGAGAAGTGACACTCCCATCTCATCATTTTGCCTTCTTCTCCATCCTTCCTTGTGGAGGTGGCTAAATAGAAGTATGCTTGGCAGTACTGTATTAGGAAGACGGCTACAATCACCTCTTTGTATTGCCTTTGCTCTGTGTTACTGCAGATGCCTGTGCCTCTCCTCTACGCATTCATTACTATGCCTTTCCTCTCCCTCTCTGAGGGTCTCCTCCCTACTGGGTGTCTCCAAAAGTCTTCTTGGTAATGATTGGAGGATTTTGGTCCTTGTCTTCACTATGCTGTTGACCATGCAGGTGTATGAGTTCAGGTGTTCACGCATGAGCAACTGTCAGAGTGAGTCTGCTTGACTGAGAATTCAGAGTAAATGTCTCTAAGGAAGTTAGTTCTGTTCATCAGGCACCCAACTCCATGATGGGACAACCTGGGAATGCTGCATGCTTTGGAGCAGCTTTGCTTCTTCCTGGCAGAGCCTTCTTGCACTGCGCAGAGGAGCTTTTAGGCTGATTTTTGGACATGGTAAATTCTAAAGCTGTTTGCTCAACAATCTCATCCCAGGGAGCTACCTGTCTTCTCTCCATCACAGGTGGGAAGCTCTCTGTGGTGGAGATATAAAACACTGCATGTTGTTTTCCTAAGCAACCCTTCTTTGTAGCCTGTTTAAAATAAATGCCATTTTTTAATAGCACCAAGTGAAATGGCACTTCCTTTCCTCCTTGCCTTTCGGGTAGAGAGGAGAGGCTTTTCAGTCTGCTAAATGAGACTTCAGAGAGCTCACCTGGACCTCTGTACTGTGGATTCCATGGGAAAAAAAGCCCTGCCAAGATCAGGATCAACTCAGAGCTCCTACTCCTTTAGTAGAAACTAAGTAGAATAGTAGAAACTCCTACTCCTTGGTAGAAATTGTCTAGTTAGGGACAGGCGTTTCTAAGAGAACAGATCCCTTTGCTTCGATCCTCAAAAAATTACATTTTGGGTTACTTGGTGAAGGGAGGGCCAAATATGATGTGAACCACTGGTTCCTACCATCAGCTTTGTGTTCTGGATGAAGAACTTGTTCTCTGCCAATAAATATTGGTGAGAGAATGTGGAGAGCCCTTATGCTGTCTTCTAAACATCCATACTTTTCCTCCTTATTTGTCCCTAAAAAGCAAGATCGTAGCAGAAGAACATAACCCAGGATACATCTGTTCATGCATTTCGGTGTCTTGCTTTTTGGTTGGAGGGAACTTCTATTTCCATAGATCTGAGCTTATATAGACAGAACTTGCAAGAACGTTTCTTTTTGAGTGTGAAATGCAATCCTTAAGATACCTATAATAAATTACTTTGTTTTACACTACTTTCCATATGTATTTGATGCTAAAACACACTAAAAACTGCTTGTTGAAGCAACCATCAGATAACCTAAGTGTTATTACTTCATTAGTAAGTAGAAGACCTTGCTATTGAGAGGATTACAGACAAGCTGATATCTGAGGACTGGGCTGGAGAGCAGTGTTTTCTTTTTAAAAAGCTTTGTATCAACAATGTCTTCTGCTGGGATTCTTAGATATGCCCATTTAGAGCAAGCCAACTAACTTCTAAAGTAGATTCTTTTTTTTTTCCCCTCCTAGCCAGAGTAGCAAACGTTGAACCCAACTTGTTTCTTTCCGTCCAGGGAGGGAAATTTATTTTATTTTTTTCCAGTGAGTTGTTTTAGAGATTTGAAACTGATGTGTTTTCACTTGCAAGTGGATATTGCATCTTTAATTGTATCCTTTTTGGACAGAACTGCAAATTTCCATAGTGACCAATGCAAACTTAGTGAAAATAATTTTTTGGATCTGTCGCAAGTAATTAGAATTCTAATCTGATGACTTTTGGTCCACTTTGGCCACCTTTTAATGTCATGGTAATTTAATTGTGAAAGGAAATTTGGGGGGGGGGGGGGGGGGGGGGGGGGTTTTAAAAAAAAAAATGGGGGGGTCTTTAAAAAAAAAAAAAAATTGACCTAGGAATTCCTGACAGGCAGACCTAAGTGTGTATTGAAGCTGCCTAAGCTGATCACTTACAAAGGGAGGCAAATTCCAAGTGTCCTGGACCTACTCTGTTGGTAATAACATAACTAATTTGAATTGCTTTTTGTATCTAGTGCCTATTTTTTTTTTCTAAGTAAGACTATTACAGTTTTGGTTTGTCAGATAATCGCTGAAAGGAAAACACTGAGATTATAATGTAGTTTTACTGGATCCTAGCTGCTGAAGTGTGTTTTCACTGTAAGATAAGCTTATGAAGTATTGCCCAAGCTAACATAGTAAATCTTTCTCAGAAAACATGTCTTTGCTCAGGGTGGAAATATTGAATGGCCATTGGATAACCACTGCAGTAAAGGGGTCAGAATAATTAATTTTTAGTTTGGCATAATCCAAGGAGTTTCTTCCCACCTCCCCTGCTCAAAATCCTACTCCTCTCACAAGTTAACTCTGCCTTAGAGTTACTCCTGTGACTCTGCACTGTTGTGGGAGGTGTTAGTATCTCCCAGCTCAGATCTTGCAGACCACCAGTCTCCAGTGGGGCCCTGATATCTCCTGTTTTTGCCCACCCACCAAGTTTCAGCTTCACTGGAGGGGAGAAGGATGTTCAGTGAAGGAGAGGAACTGTCAGAAGGGTATTTAGGAGACTCAGGTATCAGAGTCTCATGGCAGGTTATCCCTGTTGAGACTGAGGTATCTGTGCAGTAATTTGACAGCTCAGCCAGGTAGACACTGGATCTGGGTGGCTGTCCTTTCTGAGCAGAGAGATTTATCATAGGGAGCCCTCATTGCTGCTGGCCTGCTATTGTAGACCCCTGAGCATTAGATTTAGACCTGGTATTTGCAGAACTTGGACCTTGGAAGCAGTAGCTACAAGCTGTAGAGTAGTCCACGTTTCTTGGCTCCAGCAGTACAGAGTTTCTTGTGCGTTGTTTTCCCTGACTCTTGTTTCAGGAGCATTCACCATTAGTAAATGTATCTGGTGACTTTTTAGATAGTGAAGTTCCTTAAGAAAGATGGGTAGGAATAAGTAGATGGCTGGGATTTGCTTCCTTCTTTGATGATGTTGTAGTTGTAGGTCCCAGGATCTGTCTACTGGAGCACTGATATTGGCAGGAGTTTTTGGGAGGGACACTGAAATTGGAGAGACTTCTCAAGAAAAAGAAGATGATGCTGTTCAGCCAACCAAAGACCCTGTTTGATGGTAACTGTGAGGAAAAAAAAGGCAAGTTCTACTATATACCATCAGAGAGAGTTTAGATGCTTTCAAGTATCTGCGCTGGGTTCATGTGGGGCTCAGGAGGATGCAGGACAATGCCCCAACCATGCATAGTTTTCACTCAAGGCAAAGACAACCCTGGTCACCCATTTGCTGTACCCTCCATGATAGGTCTCTCCTGGTGCCTCTGTGCTTTTGTGTGCCGATATATGATACCTGCCAAGGACATCAATTCTGGGTTCTTTTTTGACAAGGAAAGCTGCTTCAGTGGAAAAATGCAAGTGACTTTTTGAGAAGCAAGAGCTGGAAGGACAAGTGGAAAGAAGGCAGTGATAGCAAGGGCTGGTTTCTTGCATGGCTCATGGTGCTTTTCTCATTCTTCTCTACTGGATCTTGAGTTGTTGCTGCCCTTCTGCTATGCTGGGAAAGCAGCAAATCAAGCTCTTGCTTTCCCCCCAGGCCTCCGTAGATCTGGTTTCTCTTCCAACCAGTGGGGGAGAGTTCAGCCCTGTAGCAGGTATGCCTGAGGCATGGCCTTTGCAAAGGTTACCCACCTCACCTTGCCCTCTGCTCCTGCTGCTGTGTCTTTGTCTCAGGTCGTCCTGTTCTTTGTCCTAGCTGTCTTTATGATTGGCACACATAAACCTGTGACTGCTATACGATGACTTGAAAATGTGTAAGTAAATAGAACAACTCCTTGCCTTTATTCTTTACTAACTGATTGCCTGATATGATCTTTACCTGGCAAAGACCTTAGAGGAAGTAAGCAAATGAGGTATATAACTTGGTTATTCCCAGTTTTAAACTGTTCATAATTATTCAGATTTTTTTTCACCCAGCTTACCTGTTGCCATGAAACTTTGGGTGGTTTTATTACTTGGTAACCCCAGTTATCACAAATCTGAGTTCATTTTGGCAGAAGTAAAGGAGAAATGGACTTGCTGCATTTTTAGGAAACAGAATTCTTAGGCCCCAAATGTCTGTCCATTCTCCTCTCAGCCTTGCTAGCAAGTCAGAATAAAAAAAAAAAATTAAAGTAATTTAAATTCTTCTGAAAAAGGTGATTTCTGGGTAGAGAGTCTGAAGAGTTTTTTATCAGAAGGCAAAGCTGGGGATAATTAATTGCATATGAGAACCAGAGTTTGTCATTAGAGTGATAGTTGTCATTGTCAAAAGACTGCTGGGGTAGCATTGCCTGAAGGCAACCCAGAAAGTCCACGGCAGTGCGACCATCTGTGAACGTGCCCTGATGGTGCTGATGCACAGCCGCTCCCCACCGGGCAAGCTGCTGCTCCCTGCTGCCACCCTGGCTCCCTGAGCATGGATCCCCAGTGCCCCAGCACTGCACGGTGCTGCTGGCAGCTGCAGCCTCCCCTCCTGCGGCCTGGCCCCTTTCATCCATCATGTCACCAGCAGCCTCCGTTGAGGGTCTCTGTGGGACAGATGGGTGTCATCTGGGGGCCAGAGTCTGCACGTCGATGCTCTTTTCCTTGAGACTTGCTGACGTGCATGAGCGCTGTTGGCCTGCTGGAGCAGAGTCTTCAGCAAAGCACTGCTTTATCTCCTGTCTTCTAAGGGAAGCAGTGACAGCTACGTCCCTTGGAAATTGCAGTTGGTGCCATGCTCTCTCTTTAAGAAATCAAAATTTCTTTTGAAGACTCTAGGCCGAATTTTAGCACATATGCTTGAAACTGATGTGATTGCTGTACAAGTGGAAAAAAGCAACCATGGTCCACAAGCCTTCCAGAGAGCAGCACACTGATATTTCCATCTGAAAAATGCTGTCAGAGCATCAACCACAGACTCAGCAGGGATGCAACACAAGAAGGGGCTGGTTGCAGCCTTCTCCTTGTCAGAGATCATATTGAATGTTTGCAAACACTAAATGCATTCCAACCATCTACAGGAGATACTTCCAAACTCAGATACTTAAATGTTTGAAAATTGCAACCCAGAAATTGACAGTTGATTTAAATATTGTTGGTACCTGGACAGGAGATTTCAGGGGGAGGGAGCTGTTTATCATACATACTGATTATTTTTCATAAAAGACAGTCAAAGGGGGTCAGCTTAGTAGATGTAATTTCAATTTTAAAGATAAATGTGCATTTTATAACCTTACGTAATGTTTTTAAAGGAAATGAAAGATATGTACTCAAATATCTGAAATTAAATATGTGTACTTAAAAGTCTACTTATATAATGCTAATGATTTCAATTAAGGAATCCTAGGAAATTCATTTAGTTCTTGGCATTTAACAAATACAATCTGTTTTCCACCATTCTGCTATAACTGCTGCAGTTCTACTTGTAAGGTCAGGGTTTGTTTGGATTTTTGTTGTTTTTCAGCAGAGCTGCATCATGAGTGAATGTGTATCTGCTCTCTGTGGTAGTCTAGAGAAATAACAATTGCTTTGTGCTTGGCTGTTCTAACACCAGAGAGGTCTTTTTCCTTTCAAATAAGCCTGTTTCTTGCACCTTGTGTTGTAGTTTACAGGAAAGGTCCAACACGGATCTGTCATGGCAGTCTTCTGCAGTAACTGTTGTGTCTATTTGGTGCAGCAAAGACTGTTGGGATTGGTGGCATGCACAGAGCAAAGCAAGATGATGAACCCAAGACAAATGATCCCAGGCTCCTCCCAGATAAGTTTCTTCAAAGGACAGCCAAGGTGAGTCTGTGCATAGTGACAGGCAAGCAAGTGTGTGCTCCCAAAGGCTGAAGGAGACCAGCCCTGACTTCCCTGTAGTCTCCATCTGTTGGTCTTTGAATCTCGTTCCCCATTTCAAAGAGAGTAGTTGTCTGATCTGATACAAATCTAGTGCCTTGTTATTCTTACCCATTATGCTGGTTTAAATTCCTGATGTTTGTTGCACAAAATTACTTAGCAGGATTCAGGAAAAAGATTGGATAACTAATATGAGTGTAAGGGTATCCAAAGTTGTCAGAATTAATTCTTACAGACTTCAGAAAGGCTACTGGTGCTGCTGCTGGTTCAAGATTTGGGTCAATCTCTGAATGTTAAGAGACCAGAAAAGGACTACTGTGTCAGGCCGGGTCAGGTCTCTTCCACTTCTTGTGCTTTCCCTTACAGCCTCTGATTCTGGTCCCCTGTTGTGGGCTGGGCTGCCCTCTGGTCTTATCCAGCATGGCAATTTCAGTGCTTGGCATTGCACAGAGATGCAGCTTCTGAAACCTTCTGGAAGGATTCTTCTGCATAAGCTTAGGAAATCAGCTCTAATATTTCTGTTATCCATGATTTATTATGGTCTACAAAAATATAGCCTGGATGAACACCCCTCTGGAACAATTATTTAGTGATATTGTAATTTATTATTCGTTTCAAAGCCATCTTGTATAAGGGTAAAATAACCCCTAACTTCAGAAAGCACAGAGAGAACAGCTGCCAAATTCCCCACAGCACATCCTTTCCTGTGGTTACTGTTGGATCTGCCAGTGGCACCAGTTTTGGACTGGCCTGTTTTGTGCTGAGTGTCGAAATCACAGGTTAGGGATACAAATTAAACTTTTTACAGTAGTTGCTTGTATGTTGTGGCTAATTCCCTGCATTTGGAAGCATCTGCTTCTTGTCTGGTTTTGTTCTGTAATCAAGAAAATTGCAGCAGAGAGCTAGCACTTGGAAGACACTTAGCTCTTCTATAGCCATGAGCAAGATGGCAAGGAAAGTACTTTGTGAATAGGTACTCAGTTAAAAAATGCACACAGAGGTACACTCAGAGGGAAAACATGATCTAGGCCCCATGATTATTTCAGATATTCTACTGACCCTCTGTTTATCTGTATTCTGTTAAAGAAAGCAAGTTTCTTTGAAGATATTAACTGTGGAAACCTTTACCTCTTCCAGGTGGTCTATATTTTGGAGAAGAAGCATTCCCGAGCAGCTACTGGCTTCATCAAGCTTCTGGCAGACAAGAACAGTGAACTCTTCAAGAGGTGTGCCATGTTCTCACCTGTGGATCACAGAGTACCCAGGGTCTACGTATCCCTGGCTGATTGCCCTCCAGACTTTGTGACCAGGCCTGAGGACTATTCAAATATGCTCTTCATCTGTCGCATCGTGGACTGGAAAGAAGACAGCAACTTTGCAACAGGGTATGTGGCAGCCGTTGGAATCAGAGAAGACATGCTTCTAGTCAGAGTTCTTCGCTGGTGTATCTCGTGGGGACATGATCATTTCTTTTGCCGGTTGCTTCAGTGTGCTGGCACATCACAGCATTAATGAATTAGGATCGTAGAATGGTAAGGTTGGAAGGGACCTCAAACATCATCTAGTTCCAACCTCCTGCCATAGGCAGGGACACCTCCCACTAGTACAGATCACTCAAGGCCTTGTCCAACCTGGCCTTGAACACCTTCAGGGAGGGAGCAGCCACAACCTCCCTGGACAACCTGTTCCAGTGTATCCCAACCCTCACTGTAAAGAACTTCCTCCTGAAATACAGTCTAAATCTCCCCTCTTCCAGTTTAAACCCATTGCCCCTTGTCCTGTCATTGCAGGACCTTGTAAATAATCCCTCCCCAACCTTCCTGTAGGCCCCCTTCAGATACTGGAGCTTGTGGCTTTGAGCTTGCAACCCAGGGGGAACACACACAGCTACTTAGTCTTGACCAACATGAGCACTGTGGGGGGCTGGGCAGCCTTTCAGTCTTTCCTCCCATTGTCTGAGTCGTACGCAGTGTGTAGGCATTTTACTTATGGCAGTGGAAGAAGGTCAGTAGCTGTGAGGCTCACCTTTGGTTTTTTAGCTTTTACTGATAACAAGTAGAAGTCAGAGATTTTTGTGGTTTCATGTTTGCATTGCTTCAAGGGAGGAGAATAGAAACCTGGAGAAGATTAATTCACCACAGAAACAGATGAGAATAGTGTTGCACTCTGTACATTTTAGGAGGTACTTGTCAAGCCATTGAGGTCTAGAGTTCAAATTGAAGGCACTGCCATGAAGGAGAAGGTTTTAAGACAGGGCACAAATGATCTGTGCTGGACTGGATCCAGATTGCAAATTCATGTTACCTTTCTCAGCATTTTTATTCTTTGGGGAACAGCTGCAGCGTTCCCACCTGGTGTGGCCACGCTGTTTTCCGTTGAGTAGGTCTCAGTAAGAAATGGTGGACATTGATAAACCTATTCAGTTACCGTGGGAAAAACTGTGAGTAATCCTGGTTTAGTTGGTGATCCAGAGTATGTAACTCTAACCTGTGGCAGTGTGGTCAGGTTTTACAGGTGGAGGATCTGAATATAACCTGGAGCATTTATGGTAGTGGGAGCTGGGCATAAAACCCCACTTTTCTCTTCTCTTTGGGGAGCTGTTCTGACAGGGCAGCATAGCTGATGTAGCATCAGCATCGTGGGGTGTTTTGCTAAATCCTGGTAAAGCTTACAACTTATATAAACTTCTTAATTTTTTTCCTTCTTTAAAGAGTGAGTATATTGGCATATCTATCAGCCCCAGAACTAAAAAGTAAACTGAATTGTAGTCCCAGAATTTCCCTGAATTTAAGTTCATTATCAGTTGTGGCTGTTTTATGTGCCCAGTAGTAGCAAATTTCATGTGTACTCCTTGAGAGCCACATGAACTGTTAAGTCACTCAGTGTTTCCCAGTTAAACTGCAGTGCATGAACTGAAGTGGCCTCCCTTTGAGCCTCACTTAACTAGGGGCTGGCTGTGCTGTGAACTTCACTGTGACTAAGTTTCTTATTGGCAAGAAATTTTCTTTGTCTTCTTTGACTCCAACAGAGAAAAGACTGGAGGGTGATTGTACTGCTTGGCTTCTTGTCATGAATGACCCCCCCATTTTCAGCAGAAACAGGGGAAATTAGGAGGATGGGCTAACATCTTCTTTTGTTGGCTAATATATACATCTTTAATCTCTGCTTCTGACAACTTTGTATATTTCTGGGTGTTTCAGTGGTTTCCAAGATGTAAAGGGTGTTGTCGGGAAAGAAAATATCCATGTTTGTCTTTATACATTGCCATTTCCTCTGGGATTTGATCGCACTTCAGTAAGTGACTTGTGGAGATGGGAGCATAAAACCTTGGTGACCCATTTTGTTTTTAACTGTAATTATTGCACGCTTGTTTAAACACTAAAAGACAAGGAAACAACCTCTCGAAGCTCCCAAAAGTTCCTGTTTGCTTTTTGTGATGGTTGATGAGCTTGGTTATAAGCCATGTTGCCAGTCATGACCCACTTGAAGGAGAGAAGAGCAAGTGATCATTGCATGCTTAGTTTTTTGAACATGTGCACCCCTTAGTTCTGCCCACTGACTTCATGATACCCCTGAGGCATCACCACCATGGTTTTGTAGGTGTCTGGACTAAAGAGCATAGAGGTCACCACTGTGCACTGTCTAAGTCTGCTGGAACTATGACAAAGGAAATTCCCTCCATAGTTGGCAGTCATTTTCTCTGGCTGTCTTGGGTGTTTCCAGGTACTGCAACTGAAGTCCTTCAGGCTTGTCATGCACTTTCCTCGGCTTTCCTTCTCCCGTGGTAAGTTCAGTGCCAGGTTTCCAAGCAAAGTTAATGGCGTAGTCTGGCCTTCACAGTGACCAGGTGTGGCTGGAGCAGTGGGATGCCCTGGCCAAGAGTTCGGTGGTGACAGCAGCCACCTAGAGTAGTCACCTGCAGAGGGGGAACCTCACAGTCCCTGGAGGTGTCCTTGGGGAGGGGGGTGCGTTTCTGTGTCGTGATTGCCACCTGGTGGTCACCAGTGAGACACTGTCCCCTCTTGAAGGCTACCCTGATACCCCAACTGCAGGGAAGGAGCGGGCAGGGCCTAAGGGCTTCTAGTCCCTCCGTCAATGCCCTGGGTGTGCTGCTGTACTCCCTTGTGCGTGCAAAGTGATTTTAGTGTGGCACTGAAATGACATCTAACTGTACCTGCTTCAGGTAGCAGGTAAAGCAAAATAACTCCAAAATATTCTTCTTATCTAGAAAAGTATTACAAGTTATGTTATGTGCATTTATTTTCTGGGGACCTTTTATCAGTGTTGGAGCGCAGGGCTGTGTGGAGTATTAGTTCAGACTTCTCAGCACTTTTGGAGATGAAGAAGGTGAAATCTTTTTTGTCCCCATGTATGATGATGGATGAGACTATTAAAAAAAGTAATAGTAAAACATTGAATCACTGATTCCCTCTGTGTTGCACAGAGCTTGTGGCTATTCTAGCTCAGGGCCTTAGAGGTTGTTCTGTCAAAGTGACAAGATTTGTCACAGCATTTGCAATGAAATGAAATGTTGCAAGATCTTCTTTCACTTGGTGCTCTTTCCAAAACCACCCAAGTGGCTTGAATTGCTTTCATCTCAGTCTCAGTGCAAGGCTTGATGGAGGTCCAATCTCTGAGCAGGATAACTGTTGGAAAACACCTACTTGCAGGTGGGGCTGTCTCCCAGTAAAACTGTGTGCCCTTGGCACCATACCACTCTGAAGCGTGGGATGGTCCCCTCTGCATGGGGAGCACCATGCTGTTTCTGCACTCTGGTGATGAGTACTAGCTTGGCAGCTAAAGGAAGGCAGCTCTGTGGCATGGAGTGGGACTGGACTGTGCTCTTGGGTGTTGGGGCTTCTCACGACACAACTCTCTGTGTCTGTGATGTGCAGCCTTGCAACCATCTTTTCTTCTCCACTGAGATCTTTGGGCTTTATCAAACCTGTGCAGCTCTACCTGTGAGGTCTGGTCTGGGTAGTCGGAGCAGCCATGTGGTCTTCCTTGCTGTTCCCTCTCCTGCTCCTGTACAAGCTTCCTCTAGGAATGGTGGCTTATTGATGTGTAGGATGTTCTCTGACTGCTGGGAGAAATCTGTGTAGGATGACATGGACATGGCTGCTCCATCTCCAAGAAAGATCGAGGGAGGCTGTTAAGTCCCCAGCTTGACAACCTTAAGTTATTCACTTGCACTTCGAAACCTGTGGCTTTCCGAAGGAAATGAGCCTTAGGTGATTATGCTTTGTCTTTTGGACAGTTCTTATCATGTAAACTTGGAACATGTTGGAAAGTTTCCTCTGAGTCTGAGGAGTAGAGAGGTCTCCAATGCTTGTAGAAATGGGTGGCCAAACAGATGTGATCACTGTCGTAAAGGGGAGGATGGTAGCATGAGTGAGTACCCTGAGCTGCGTGCTGCCCCGATGCCCAAACCACCACACTGCCACTGAGCCTGACATCACTCTGAGGAATTCATGGTACTGTTCCCCCACCAACGTCACAGGTAAGAACTGCTGACGTCTGTAACCCTTACAGTACTTTTTACCTTTTAACACTATTTTTTTTTTTTAAATAAAAGACCTACGCAAGCCTGGGGTGTCACAGACACTGTGACTCCTGGCAATGAGCATCTGACTGCCGCTGGGCCCTGTGCCTGTTGTTGTTTATAAGCCTCTTGAACTATTCTTGCTACCCTTGGTGGCCGTGGAGCCCCATGAGTGATTTTAGAGGCTGGCTGTTACTCCAGGGCCACTGGTGATCCTATATGGCTTACCTTTGATCACATGCTGTCCTGTCAGATTTTGCTCTGATGCAAGTCACCGTGTCTGCGTGACTGTAACATGGCCCCAATTAAAGCCAGTTGTACACTTTTTATTTCAAGGTACTTGGGAACTGTTCCCTGGAACACTGTAAATCAAATGTTAATTACTATTAAAAAAATATTAGTCCTATATCAAACCTCTGGGTAAACCCCTTATGGTTCGTAATCTAATTTCAGTAAACGGATCAAGAGAACATGGGTTTCAAGACTGAGCTGCAAAGCACTCTGGCATTCAAAGGTGCTCTCCTTGACTTGTCATGCAGAGGTCCAGCTGCCCTTTTGGTGCACTTGGAGGTTCTACCCTTCCAAATGAAAGGCCATCTGAACCTCAAACCCATGCCATTTCACTTAGGCAGGGCAACATGTCCTCTCTTTTCCCCTCCTGTTTTCCTTCATTCCATGCCTTTAGGTGCCATTGGGCCTGCAAGCCCACAAGCTCTTCCTCGCTCAGTCCCCCAGCTCTGCACTAGGCGCTGGAAATGAGGTATGGTGATTTCTCTGGTTTATTGGTGCTGCCGAGGGAGAGGCAGATAAAACCCATGGCCTGTTTGCTTACATTAAAATAAGGATCAGACTGGGACCGAGCTGCAGGAGCGGAGAACTCCGCCTTGATGCCAGGCGGGCACGTATTTCTGCCATAGAGTTTGTACATAAAATTGAAACAATGGAGGGAAATATCTTTTCTCCTTGTTTTTATTTTAAAGTGAGGCAGTGTGAGCTCTACAATTTACTAGGCCACGAAGCGCGCAATCCTTTCCAGCATATTACCCAGTGTGACAGGTTTATTACACAGCCCTTCCCGCGGCGAGGAGAAAGAGCCGCGCTCCCATAAAGAAGATGGGCTTGCTCGTGCCGCGCGGATGGGGTTTGTTCTGTGGCTTTATGGCACATTTGAAGCCCTGAGAGCGTCTGGCTCATCCAAATGACAAGTGCACTGTTTTGGCCCCAATTTCAGAAAGTAATTAGTGGCTGTTCTCACTCATTGGAATTAAAGCAGAAGGATCAATATAATGATTGTGTATTTTATGCGGTGGAAAAAAACACTTATTAGAGTGACTGGTTCTGCGCTGTGTTATTACCCCTCTCTTCTGTGTCATATTTTGATAGATTTGCCTTAATTTCAGTTGTAATTTTCTTGGGTCAGGAGTGTTATCTCTCTGGCTGTAATGTGCCATTTGCCCTAATGGCAGTATATTAAAAAAAACCCCAAAACCTCTGTGTGTAGAGAGATCTGGAGTGAGGAAAGGGACATGAAGAACCACCATGGGGCATAGGTTCTCATCATGTGATATTTGTAACCAACTGGGATGGGAACAAATGTCCTACTCCTTTGGAAACCTGGGTCACACTTTGTCTGGAGCCGAGTGCTTGTTTGACATCAGAGCTCTTGGACAAATGTGTACTGAGGTTTGTGCTGGAGCAGATGGAAACTTTCTGTGAGCATAGCAGAGCTGCAGCCTTGTCCACACGTGCGCAGAATACTTTATCAAAGACTATTAGCATGTGGGGGACAGTTTCCTCCATTTATGATTTGCTTCTAGATCATTGGCTTCACTGCAGTCAGCTCCTGGTTTAGGGGCCTCTGCTTAGCTAGGAGAGGAGGGGCAAACTGAGAATATTTAGGTCCTGGAAGAACCTGGAAAATGGTTGGAAAGACAATCCATGGACATGTCTCTCTGTGTGCAACACCTATGAGAAAGGCAGTAAGAAGTTCTTCACACTTCTGTTTTCATGGGTCATGTGTTTGCCCAGGCAGAGGTGTGTGTCCTCTTTCGAGGACAACAGTGTGCTGATCTCCCAAGGAGCTGTCTTCTGTGGAATTGTCTGGCACCTGGTGGGAATCTGTTTTCTATTTTGGGTATTAGGGGTGAGTCATCTTTTTTCAGTGGCGAAGAGAGGAAGAAGGGTCTCAAGGGAACTAGCCATGTGCAAATCTAGAGATGGCTGTGTGGAGAGCTGGGCTTTTCTTAGACCTGTTAGATATGTTTTCTCCTAAAATTTGACATTCTCTTACCTCTGCAAAAACCTAGTAATATAAAATGTTTCCCTAAAATGAGATACACAGAACATCCCAAGGTACTGTCTGGCTAGTGTTTTGCATCTCCAGCAGACGTAAGTCATGGTGTGGTCTGAATTGCTGCGAAGTCCTCTGCCAAAACTGGTGGAGAAGTGAATATGTGAAGGAGTACGTCTGAGGGCTCTGCAGCCTCTCTGCAGGGACAGTCACAACTTGACAGTAGGAGTTATGCACTTTACAAAAACATCCTTTTCTTTCTTTCAACAGGCAATTGGCCAAAAGTCTTGGGCAGGCTGGAGAGATTGAGCCAGAAACAGAAGGGATCCTGACAGAGTATGGTGTGGATTTCTCAGACTTTCCTCCTGAAGCTTTGGAATGCCTTCCCCAGAGCTTGCCCTGGGTTATCTCACCAGGAGAGATGGCCAAAAGAAGAGATTTAAGGTAACAATGAAAATTGTGGTCTGACACTCCTTCTGGGGTGGGAGCAGGGTTGTACTACTTTATTTCAGTGTCACCACACTTTGAAAAGGCTTTACATGTTACCTGTGTTAGCATGCACAGAAACTGCTTTTGAAAGCACACCTGAAAGCAGAAGATCAATTATTTGAAGAAGCATTTTGTGAAGCAAAGAGACTTTTTTCTCAGAAGAGCTATTGCAAACTGAGAATTGGGTGTTTGGCACCCAATCTGAAAGCTTTATGTCTTTGTCTGGAATGTATTACGTATTTTAGTGGTAGTTTTATAGCTGAGATTTTCTGAATACCTGGCAGATCAAATGATCTTGGACATTGTTACTTTGAGACTTAAGCACAGGTAGAAACTGTCCTGCATTTTCCTGTCTAGTCTCAGTTTTCTCTGGTTTGAAGCACTGATGTCATGTGGATTTTATGACGGCTCTTGATCAGATTAGCAGCTGGCAAACGCAGTCCCTCCCCACAGCCTGGCCACTCAGTGCTGTCCACGTCACATTTAGCCATCACTCCAACTTAGTGGTGTACCCACTAACCTGTGGAGCTCCACTGTCTGTTGTGAAGTAGACACTCCCACATTGCTGGACTAGTGGATTTGCTGTGCTTCAAAGTGTCAGATTTCAGAGACAAATATACTAGAAAATATTTAAAAGCAAAAGCAAAGCAATTTGTTTAGAACCTTACTTTGGAATAAAGGAAGGCGCAAAAAAGCAAAACAACAAAAGCATTATGAAGATGATATGATGTGTTCTGCACCCACACTTGCTTATGCTAGAGCATCTCATTTCCATCAGCAGATTCATTGTTTTCTTGCATGTTGCTGAGGAGAAACAACCTCCAGAGTCTGATTCCTCAAGACATTGCTCTGGTACCCACACCCGCATATATGTAGCAAGCTCCTCTCCCTCTTAGTGTTAATAGCATGCTCATTAGCAATTTGAGCAGATAAACTGATAGATGACAGCCACTCGTATCTGTACCTGAACTCCAGATGTTACTTGGGACTTGGTCTTGCACTGTAGCCTGCAACTTCCTTGCTGCTTTGGCTTTATTGGATTTCCGTTCCCATAAAATGAAATAATTCATGGGAAAATGGACCACTCGCTGGATAAGGAATTGGCTGGATGGTCACACGCAGAGTGATGATCAAGGCCACAGTGTCTACTTGGAGACCAGTGACAAGTGGTGTCCCTCAGGGGTCAGTGCTGGGACCAGTGCTGTTTAACATCTTTGTCAGCGACATGGACAGAAGCATTGAGTGCACCCTCAGCAAATTTGCAGATGGCACCAAGCACCGTGGCACAGTCGACTTGCTAGAGGGCAGGGATCCATCCAGAGGGACAGGCTGGAAAGGTGGGCCTAGGCCAACCTCATGGAATTCAACAAGACCAAGTGTAAGGTCCTGCACCTGGATAGGCACGATCCCAAGCACGAATACAGGCTGGGTGGTGAATGGCTGAGAGCAGCCCTGAGGAACAGAACCTGGGGGTCTGGGGTGATGAAAACTTAATATAAACCTGTGTTGTGAGTGCAGCCCAGACAGCAACCAAACCCTGGGCTCCATCAAGAGCAGTGTGGGCAGCAGGGCAAGGGAGGGGATTCTGCCGCTTTACTCTGCTCTCGTCAGACCCCACCTGGAGTACTGTGTGCAGTTCTGGAGCCCTCAGCACAGGAAGGACATGGAACTGTTGGAGCGGGTC